>VWZF01002630.1:405503-558167 GCA_013396755.1 Sclerurus mexicanus
TTGCATTGTTTATAAACCTGCCAACATCTGAAGAAGGGCCTTGTGTTTGTCCCAGAGGTCACATATTATACAACTCATTTGCTGGTTCAGTTACAAACACTACAAGCTGCCTTGCCTTCAGTTTGCATGCTGGATCCGCTTTCCATTTGTAATTGAACCAGCTCATCCCCATGTGTGCAGTGAGACTTGTTAGACACTGTATCTTTGTCGGATCATGCTCAAGCTGTACAGAAACTATTGGAGATATCTGGAAAAAAGTTTTGGCTTGTAAGGAGTTGGCCAGATCCCAGGATCCCATTTTATTCTGGGCTTTCAACACCTAGCAAGCATTTCAGTGGTGGTGTTCAGTAGGAAAAGAGGGAGCTTGGGAACACCTTCTTTGTTTTTCACAAGACCTGATGTGGGCAAAATGAGATAATGAACCGTGCTGAGTTTCCTAAAGAGCTCATTTGGGAAAATAAAATAAAATTTAAAAAAAAAGAAAAAAGAAAAAAAAGAAAAACAAACAAAAAGAAAATCCCCTATGGATCTTCTGAATCAGAGCAGTGCACACAGCCATTGAAGTGTTTAGTCCTGATTAGGGTCTTCAGCCTGGTGTTCAGCCATGCACATGGGGATGATTGTCATGAAACAGCAGAATGAATTGATGGATACAAGATGAAAGACCCTGAGTGGATAAGGAACTTAACACAAGCCTGGGAAAGGTGTCTGGCCTTTATGCTACCTCTGGGACAAGTATTAAACCTAAGGAAGACCGAGGAAAGAAAAGAGAAAAGAGGGAAGGTGGTGTACAAGAGCTTCAAAGTACAAGAAAAGATGAGACTGGCCCTTTCTCAAGAGCTTAGAAGCAAAATTGGCTTCCTGGAGAGAGAACATAAGAAATCTGGCAACTTAAATATATTTAAAGGGCTTACAGCTCTCCAGGGAAAATTTTGAGGCTATTGAAGTGGAAAAAACCCATTTGCTAAAATTAAACAGGCCTTTTTTTTCCCCAGAAAAAGAAAAAAAATAGAAAACTGACAAAGCGGACAAATGTTTGGCAGGAGACCCAGAAAAGAAAAAAACAAACATCACAACCTGGCAATAGCAACAACAATATGATGTGGGAAATCTGGGTAGGGGAGAGGTCCAGCCCGCTTCCCCTTTGTCTTCCACAAAATCTGCAAGGGAAAAGTGAGGTATTAGTCCATGTAGACTTTCCTAAAGAGCCAACTTTGCAAAAGGAAAATAAAAAAAAGTTCTTAAAAAGCCAGAAGTGAGCTTTCCAAGCAGAAAGTTTGGAATTTAAGGCCAATGAGAACTCTTTTATAGTTAATAAGGAACAAGCCTTAAACCTGGTGTGTGATAGGGAATTGATTGCTGCTCAACCTTGGGCTTGAGCCTAATGCTGGGAAGAGGCAGGGTCACAGTGAGTGACTCATACAATGAAATGGCAGGTGCTGAATGATATTGGCTAATTTGATTGTGCATTTTGAAGAAATTGGCTGTGAAAATGTTAGTGTGAAACAGTGCCTGTTCGGGGCCTCTATCCCTCCATCCCTGAAGCAAGGCACATGCCATTGAGAGGGACTTATCCTGAGTTCTCAACATCTCCATCCTTGCAGCCTATGGAAAGTTGGAGGGCACAGTGTGTGACATCTCAGCTCTTACTGTGGCAGCAAGTCATTGACCTGGGATTGGAGCTTTGCCCCAGGGTTGAATGGAATCGGGGAGGGAGCAAAGTTCCTATTGAAACAGTCCATCAATCTTGGTGATATTTGTGAAGTGGATGGCAGGTCATGGAGAACAACTATATACTTACAGTGAGGTAAAAGTGAAAACGCTCCACTCACATTAGTACAATTATAGTACTGAATCCAAAGAAATAATTAGGCTCACGGAAGAGATGTCCTTGCATTTGCATGGCCAGCTAGGTGTGAAGGCCCTAGCTGAAGGTCAGTATTAACGTGCCTTGTTAATACTGTGAGACTAGATGTCAATCTTATCAGCCTTTCCCTCCCTCAAGTATGCAAGATGGATGTAGGTTCTCATAGAGTATATTCCCCTAAGATCAACGACCTGGTTAAGGCTAATTACCACATACTCTCACTCTAAATTATAAAGGACCTTAGGAACTGAAAGCCCTGTATGATTAAGTGGCTCCAAGGATTAACTGTGATAAGAGTGGTATGGTGTTTCAAGGTTTCCTCAGTGCTCTGTATTTGCCACTGGCTGAGCCCACCACGTGGACCTTGGAGTTCTGATTCTAAAGGTCTGCAAAGTGAATTTGGCGTCATTTATTGGTTGAGAGTGGACAAACCACAGAAGGCCTTTGAGCACCACCTTTTTCTGAGCAGCAAAAGTTTGATCCCTGATGTATTGGTGGGGATAAGTGAGCCTGGTGGTCTCCCATCAGCATCCAGCCTGTTTTCATTGCCCTTGCTGTCACCCATGCTCTGAGACCAGGACAGCTTTAGATTTTTCTGCAGACCCTGACATCCTGTGAATGTTGAAGGCACTGGTGGCTCCGGGTTTATGCACTGAACAAGTACAGAATGCAGCACCAGAGAGACACCCCACTGCCTACCTCTGTGCTTTGGTCTTGGCTTTTACAGGAGGTTTCCTGTACAGGAAGGAGCTTTCCATGCTTCCTGAAAGGGGAGAAAAGAAGTAATCCTGGAGAAGCAAAGCCGACAGCTAATGGAAATGATTTCTGTACAGTCCCTACAACAGGGGAGATAACAGCCTAAGAACAGCCCTTCAGCCTAAGAGCAAACATCCAGCTGGAGCAGAATAGTGTCTCTGTCCATGGCTATTAGTGGGTGCATAGAGATGAGTATAAGAGAGAGAAAAGCAGAGAAAGAAAATTCCCTGTCAACACCCCTCCTCATTTTTCAGTAATCTGCGGCTTAAAGAGTCCCAGATTGGAGCTTGGATCCACTTCACTGTGTTTAATAAGCCCTTGATGTACTTTTCTTCCATAAGTTTGTCTAATTGCTTTTTGAACCCATTTATACTTTGGGCAATGAGCTCTACAGTTTGATTATGCTTTGTGTGTGGAAAAGGGCTTCCTTTTGTTTGCTTAAATCTATGGCCTGATCCATTTATTCAGCGCCTCTTGTTTCTGCCTCACAAGAAACAGTGAATAATTGTTTGCAGTTGCTTCCTCCATGCTATTTATGATTTTATATAACCCCACATACACCATTCACTCTTTTATTTGCCAAACTGATGAGCCCCAGCCTTTTGATTTCTGTGCCCAGGACTTGCTCCATACCCACCTAGTTGTATTTCCAGCCATCTCTGTGCCCCTTCTATTTCTAAAGAATTTTTCTCTGAGACAGCACAACCAGAATAATCAAGGTGTGAGCTGTTTTAGCAGCGCCTTTTATTCTTTTGCACTCTAGATATTTCCTAATTATTACTAACATACTCTTGACCTCTGCTGAGCATTGAACTGACTTTTTCAGAGAAATTCCTAGTGATTCCAAGGTAACTCCTGAGAGACTCTAGCTAATTTGGAACCATTTCTATGTATTTACAATTAAAATTGATTTTCCTCATATGCAAAACTTTATGTTTGTCTGGTCTGGAAGGATCATTACCATTCACTTTGTAAAAAAAAAGATAAGTATTCTGAAAGTTGTTCTGCTCTCATTTCAAACAGAGAATGCTTCAGATTCATGCTTCATGAACTACTGACATCCTCCCTCCTGAACTCTGATAAAAGAATTTATTAAGGTTTTCCACTATAGTCTTTTCTTTCTTGAGCACCCATTACACCCTAATCATGAACTGCCAGTATAAAATATCCGACAAGTTTCTTCTTTCTGTTGTGTTTGAATTGTGACTTAGTTGCTTCTCAGGTATTGTTTCTGAAAATCTTTTTTTGCCCTGTCATATGACAAATTAACATTGAACTTGATGTTTTCTGTTTTGCTCTTTTTGGCCCAATTTCTGCTCTTCAATGGATATCTTCTCCTTTAATATCTCTTTTTTTAAATCTGCGGCTGAACCAAACGTAGCCCTTTCCCCTGTATTCACTCTTCCTGCAATTTTTGATGCTATAAATTTTAGTGAGCAGCTAATGTGATGTTTTCAATAATTTTCATGCCACAGGAAAAGTTTTTTACCCTCTGCCTCATTTTTTATGAAGCTATCTTTCCTCAAGATAAATTCTAATGCTACTGAATAGAAGGGTTTGTTTATTTGTTTCTGAGTTCTACAAGGCTGTTGAATTGAATTAAATTGTGCCTGTTATTACAGATGGATTCTTAAATAGCTGTGTCTCAAATCCTCTCCTGGTCAGAACTGCATGAGGAGTTGTTTTTCCCTCCTACAAGATCTCAGACCTGTGTATCCAGACTTTCTATTCACCAAGCCCAATATGCAGACATGTATTAACAGGGACTGGAGAATTACGCCTGGCTGGAATGTGAATTTTTTTCAGGCTTGAGCAGCTTATATGTTAAATAACTGGGTTAGCATATAATCAGTCTGACATCTTCTTTCTAGTGTGTTTTTGTGGTTTTTTTGTTTTGTTTGTTTGTTTGAGATTTCTGTCACTTTTGTTTATTAATAATTCACAAGTCTAAGTTTCCGGAAGTAGATTCATATATTGCATATCTCTGTGCTGTGTTCCTGCCACAGTTCTCATGAAAGAGAAGAGATTTTCAGTGTGATAATGTCCAGCTTTTTTCCAAAAATATATGCAGTCACATTTCTTAAGACACTCAGAAAATCACTGACCATTTCTGAGTGTCTGTAGTTATTGTCCATGTCCTTCCTTTATGCTTTTCTCAAGAATTCCCCCAAATTATGCCACTCTATAAAAAAACATTTAAAAAAATCTCCAAATGTACAAGGCTTGTGTCATCTGTACCAACATTTCCTAAAAGCTGGCTCTACTATCTGGTGCAATAAATATTGCTTAGAACATCCAAGACTATAAATCACTAGGAGAATAACCTGAACCCAGTAGCAAATTATCACAAGAAAGCCTACAAATCTGTAGAGACTTACAAACTTTACTTGAACTCAAACTCAAATGTTCAATATGTGGGACCTGTGCATGGGGTCAGCTGGACAGCAGACCCTTTCTCTGTAACCCTTTCATAAATCCATTGCTTTATTTTTAGAAGCAGCTTTAACTGCCAGCTGTTATCCGTCATGTCTGGCCTGTCTGGTCTTCTTCATTGTCATATCAGAGCACTCATATTAAATAATATACTGGCATCATGTTTTTGTAAGAGGGTTTTGATTAGCAATAAAGAGAGAGTCTGATAACACTGCCATGAAACTCCATATAGGAGAGCTTCATCCTCCCATTATGTACTGGAATTAGCTCTGCCAGTGCCTTTCCCAGAAGAGCTGGCTTTGGTGGCTATCCCTGCCCCACATCTCTGAAGCATTCAGCAAAAGCCCCTTCCCTCTCCACTGCAGCACTACCTGCTATTCAGGGGACGAGTCCTCACACAGTCACCCAGCAGCACTGTCACCCAGCAGCACTGTCCACCTCTGTATTCCTGCCAGCTCCTTCTGTGCACAGAGTGCCAAGCAAGAGAAACAGTGGGATGTTTCATGCTATTGACAAATGGTGACAGGATTCAGGTGGCTGAGCTCATTTCCACTGTAGCCTTGAGCAGGTTTGAATCTCCATCTCTGATCTTGAGAGTTTCAGCATGTCATCTGCTGCCCTTTGCTACCTGCTCCAAGGTCAAACCTACTAAAGAAAGGATCTGCATTAATTGTCATGGAAAAGAGGGGATTTCAAGGTAACTGTCATGAAATGTGAATGCTGGAAACATACAACAAATAAATTAGACTACTTTCACCTCCCTGTTCAATGTTTCTATACTGTCCATGTGCTGGAGGAGGGTTCCTGGGCTGTGCTTCCCCCATCCCTGGGCTCTGAAAGGCCAGGAGGAGTGGTATACAGAAGCACACTAAAACATAATTGCTTTCATTTTTCTTTTTTTGTAGTGAAATTTTATGATCAGGATGATCTGCAAGACAAGTTGGCAGGGTTTTTGGGCCAAACATAATTTGGGATCGCTGCCCCAGAAATCCTGGAACTACACAGAGATATAAAAATGCTCTGCATGCAGGTTGAGGACTAAGTACAATGTTTGTTATTCTGTTTCTCTTAGTCTGGCAAGAGGCTGGAATAATAAGAGGTGGGGAATCATTGCTTGTGCTATTGATACAGCATGACTACTTTTTCTTGGAATTTGTCTCTTCAGAGAAGATATATAAAATTGACCAAGGCAATCTGAGCATTCCCAGCAAAGGTCTGCAAAATTACAGGCTGCAATCTCAAAGGTGGTGTGGCAGAAATGCAGTGGGATCAGCTCCAGCAGTGACTTATAATTTCTCACCAGATGAATTCTGATGGTGGTGAGTGGGGCAGGAGAAGGGATGCAATGCCTTGGAGGAGAGAGCTGTCATTTATGCACAAATACATTAATAATAAACAATGATAAGAAAGGGAAAATGTACATGGCAATTTAATAGGTTTTTGGGAACTTCTGATATGAAGTTTTGCATGAATCCAAAAGGACTCCAACAAATTCCTTTTCCTGTTTTAATGGAGGTTAAATAGATTTAATAAAATCTTAGGACAGTTTTATTAAATATTATGTAGATTTTTACAAACCCACTGGAGATTCAATAACAGTTATTTTTGAGTTAACAAATCTTTTCTTGTGCTTGTTAGGGATCTTTTTAGATTAAACAAAAAGCCAGGTCTAGCAAATGTTGAAATTTAATATTTAGAGTCAGTCTGAATAAACCATGGGTAGATTTTGCAATGACGTGTTTAAGATTTAACAAATATTGTCTCATCTCAAGAAAATAGATGTTAAATAAGGATGAAGATAATAAGGTTCAGCAAGACAAAAGCTCCATTTACAAATCCTTTATGTATTTAATAAATACATTTATTAAATGAAGTACAGTGCTCATTGGAGATTGTATCAATGTAAGAAATTCATCTCTGGTATGACTTAATCAGACTAATTCCCCATTTGTTAAATGTTCTTGGGATTTCAAGAGTCCACATCAAACTTAATGTGCATCTAGGAGGCTCTGTAAAGTGTTCATAAGAAATGGCAGCTGTGGCAGCCTTGATGTTAGGAAGTATCTTCATCTTTTATCCTCATGCTTCACACTGGGAAAGGGACACATGAAGAAAAAAATAGAAAGGAATTTTGAAATGAAAGTGTTTCTAATATTAAATTTGTGTGGGAGAGAAGCTTCTGGACATAGTCGTGGGAGACAGAGAAGCTCATACTCAGAAGTAGGAGGACAGTGAGGTAACTGGAGTTGTGGTAGCTGTAAGATTCTATAGAGTTGACACACTGGGACAGACACCAACTCCCTGGGACACTGAATATTCAGCACTTTTAGCATTAGGGAAAGTATGTATCATGCAGACTGCAATGGACTGACCCTTTAGCCATAGTCCAGGTGGAATAGCAGGGCACGTATCTGTTAGTCATTTGTCTTTATCTTCTCTACCTGTGATTTGTGTTTTGGGGCAGGGGCATGAGCTACACTGCAATTGCAGCAGACCCCAGGGATGACTCCTGATGGGCTTCTCCCTCAAACCCTCACTGGGGCTGAAGGTATGGTGTCATCTGGTTTGCCACTCACTGGAAGAATGGCCAGAGATGAAGCTGAACCTGGCATGATGGAACTCAAGCTAGTCAGCATTATGGCACTCCACATGGAAAGAAAAGAGAAGCACAGGTAAGATGAGCTGATATTCAGCTCACATTAGCCTTTGCAGGAACAATTATAAAATGCAAATACTATGGACACTTGCTTAACAAAGCAAACCTATCCATTACCTGCCTCTGTTCTTTTATCAAACATCTATTTAAAGAGAAAATTCTTTTCTATTTTTTGCCTTCCCGAGCCCTATGATGTTAATGCAAATTGTCCATCAGATTCCTCACTGTATCAGCATGCCAAAATAAGCTGATTCCTAAATGCTTATTGTGTCACATCAGATAATGATGACAACTCTGCTGGGCATTTCCTTGTGTAGAGCAGCTTTTTACAGCATGAAGGTTTATGGCAGGTGAGAACTCTTCATTTTACAGTAGGAACACAGAGAAAACCACACTTTTTGCCAAATCAACTCCCACATGTTGGCAGGAAGCCACCAAACAGATTAACCCCTACTCACCCAACAATCAAGGAAGATGTGATAAAGAAACAACCATTGCTCAAGCTGGTCACTTTTATTTCTAAACTGACCTTGCCCTGGATCTGTATCAGCTCTGACCACAGCATCACCTGCTGCTGATCCCTTCTCTCTTGGCCAGGGTCCAAGGGCAGCTCAGCCCCATCTATTTCAGAGCCTGAGATAGTGAAAAAAGAAAAAAAAATAAAGCTTGGGTTACCAAGGTGCCAAGCAAATATTGAAAAACAGGCAAAAGCCCTGAATAGTGTGTGTGTGGGGGGGAAGACAGTAAAGGCTAAAACCGGGGAAAGCCTCTCCTTCCCAGCCCAGACAGCTGTTTTTTCTTGTTGTTAAACCTGCTTCATTCCTCACAGTGATATCTTGACAGGCTGACCCTCCTGCTATGAAAGCTGTGACTCCCTTTACCAAGCCGGAGGAGCCAGCTCCCTCCCAGTTTTCAGGAAGATGGCCATGCCAGGCGGCTACGCAGCAGGTGTCAGCAGTGACGCGTAAAAGCAGACCAGTGTGTCTCAGTATTCCCTGTCTGTCGGCCCCTCTCTTCCTCTGCCATTTACATGATGTGCAAATTATTAGAGTCTTTTGCTGCCTTCAACAGGATTTTGAAAATAGATCATCTAAAATTAAGGTCACTTTTCTCCCTTTCTGATTAGCATTGAGCTGCTTCCATATCTCAGGGGTGGGAAATAAAATTTAAATGAGGTTCAACAATTATTAGGAAATTTTCTTTAAGATGCCGTTACATTCTTGCTTCTGAGATCTATTTCCTTGCAGCAATCAGCTTTAAGAGTCTCTATTTAATTCAGGTGACAGGTCCAGTGGAGTGAGACATGGGTAAATCTGAGGCTTAAAGTTAGAATAAAAGAGAAATCGAATGGAATTGGGTTTTACACTCAGCCTTTCACACTGGGCACATTGTTATTCACATTTATCACCATCTATAAAAGATGCAAGAAGAGGAGGAAAAAAGCAGGAAATGAAATGCCAAAAAAATAACTGTCTTTAAATGATGAGCAGCTGAAGAAAGCCAGAGAATTCAGGCTGAAAAGGACACCCTGAGATAAGCCCCTGAATGTTGGATTTGTTAAAGGGAGAGAGAAGCTGGAAGACATAAAGAGTGATGTGGGAATTTACAAAACTCTTCACAGTGAGAACTCAACTAATTCTTAACTCACTTAATCTGCAGACCCAATTATCTTCACCCCATCAAAAAGTCCTCCACAACAAGTTAAAAAAGCCCAGAAAACAACCCACCGTAACATTTCCTTTCCATTTTTGCCAGTGTTTAATAGCAGAGTGCTCTGCTGAGATTTCCCAGCACTAAGAATCCATTACTTTTAACTCAATATGCCACAGTGCTTTATGAGCACACTAACTAGCACTGTAAATAATTGAAAATAAGTGATACTTGTTAAAATAAATGAACAAAGTGTATTTTGTAATGCAGTACCTTTGATTTTTTTATTGTGTTTGATTGCTAATTTGCAGAATTCTCCACTCCCAAATACATCTCTTAGTCATTAGTGGAACTTGTTCTGATCTCCTTCATGAATAGAAATGACTACACGGTTTCGGTATCAGTAAAATAGGGGATTGCTTGGCTATGGAATATGTCAGTTAAAGAAGAGGAACAGGCAGGAGTTGCTGTTGTTATGTAGTTTAGGAATTTATCCTGCTTGTTATTAATCCTCCTGAACTGGAGTGCTCTGCAAGTGAAGGCAACAGAAAAGAGGGGTTTGGAAAAAATAAATCAGAGATATTTCTTCTATGTATGAGGTATAAATTTGGTTTAAACTTGAACTTTTCTGGTTTCATTTTTGGTGGTGGGGTTAAATGGAAAAACATGAAATGAGTCCTTTGTTTTGTTTTGTTTTGTTTTTTGGTTGTTTTTTTTTGTGTGTGTGTGTGTGAATAATGGAGTAACAGGCTGAACTGTTCTTTCCCTGTGTCAGTGACTCCATCACTGTCATTTCAAGAGGCACCAGGGTGAATGCCACCAGTCTGGTCTCATGATCCACGCTGGCCAAAAGATAACAAATCATATCAAGTCAAGCAAATTATACCAGGAATCAGTTTATGGCTGCACCAGTAACAACCCCAGAACCTGAGTAACCTCTGGCCATCCTGACACAGCAGAGCATTACACGAGGCTACAGTCAGAAGCTCCTTGCTGGGGCAAAGGTTCTGTATATATTGACTCAGTTGCTTAACCAGGGTGCTTCTTTTTTTGTGCCTGCATTTGCATCCAATGTTGATTGCTACTCACTTTATATATGCTCATGTCTTGCTTCTGTTTCAAAACCTGCTCATTATTTTAGAGCCTTATCCAGTACTGCTGACATCAAACAGGAATGTTTTGACCTATACAATTAAGGATGTCGCATTTAGAAGGGACTTCAGCAGAGCAGCAGATCTGTTTCCCTGCCCCAAGGCAGGATGAACTGTCCTGTCATCCCTGACAGATGTTTGTCCCATTTAAAGACTACCAGAGGCAGGGATTCTACTGTGTTCCTGGTGCTCTGCTCTCTCCATCACTTGAAAGTTTTTCCTGATATCTCTTCTGAGTCTTTCCTGCAATTTATTCCTGTTTCTACTTACCCTACTAACTGAAAGTGGAGAACAGAGGCCTGAGTGCCTTTTTAATGTTATTCAAAACTTAAGTTCCCCACTACATTTTCTCTTCTCTCAGCCGAATGATCCCAGGTTGTTCAGTCTCTTTGCTTGCAGGTTGTGTTTCAGTCATTTGATCTTCCTGCTTTCCTTTGGTCTCTCTCCAATAACTCTGCCCATCCCTTGAAGTGTGCATTAAAACCTTATGCCAATTGCCTAGGAAAGCCTCCAAAACACCAGGTTTCATTGCTGCTTAAAAGAGAGTGAAGTCATACCTCATGGCCTGGGATTTCTATTACAGACTTCCACATTTCCAGCAAGCAGGTACAACACAACAGTCTTTACAGGACTTGGTCTGGTCACCTTGAATTGCTCGCTGTTCAGTCAGAATAAAAGTTGGCTGCACTCAGCCAAGCCAAATTCCCAACTATCTTGAGCAGAAGTTATTAAGGACTCCAAGACTTGACCTTGTGTCCTAGATCATGTGTGTGACCTCCAGATGTACTAAAAAACAGCCTATTAGCTAAACTGTCTCCTCTGCATTTTTTAAATAAAGGACTGGTTCAAAGTGAAAGAAGTCTAGCAGTGTGTCAAATAATTTATCCCTATGCATGAATTTCTATGAGCCATATGGAAAGGAAGAGGCGAAGGGCACTGAATTTCCATATAAGGCCTCTTCACCATAATAACAAGGATTCAAATTTCCCTTTACAGGCAGAAAATAAAAGGTTAAACATGCCAGTGGAGCTGCCACTGTCACCCTCCTCAGTTTTCCCCCCAAAACAGCTCATTTTTTCGACAAAGCCAATTATCTGAAAATGACAGGAAATGATTAGTCATGTTAATTAAAAATAATTTTCTTTCCCACTCCTAAAAAGGTCAGATCATCAGCTGTATGGAAAATTGAGCCTTCATGCACTTTCATTTGATTTCCCATTCAAAGTCTAATTAGTTACAATTTGTTGTTAAAAGAGATCATTTTTTTTGATAAAGCCAACATTTTTTATCCTCTCCCCCATCATTATGAGGTTGATATTATTATTGGACTATATGTGTATATGATTTCATCATGGCTAGCCCTGAAAATAACGAACAAAAGCTTACCTAGAGAGGTGTATTTAGAGACAGTTTCTGCTCATGCTTCTTCTGTGGTGTCTTGCTGCTTCAGAGGCTTCTCCAACCTACACCAAGAAATTTTATTACACCAAGAATTTCTGCCAGCAACTGGCAGAAATCAGGCCCTTTCGGACACTCAGCAGCTGGTCTCTGTTGTAAAGTTCTGGAGAAGTTAGAAGATTAAGATGATAGTACAAAACAAAGTTCATCCTCCGGAAAGCTAAATGAGAACAACATTTGAGGTGAAAATAGGGTTCTTGTCCTAGTCCTGCTTGGTTTCCCCATATGTCGCCATTGGTGAAGATTAACTTTTAGCAGTATTGGAAAGAGTACAACCAGTTTTTGAGGTTATTGCCCAGCAGCTGCTCACTGCTGTAAGGCAACACTTCCAGCCCATCCTGTGATTTCTGTGTCTTAGTGACAAGAGCTATATTGCTCCAACAAGCTTTTGTTTGCATAGTAGGAGAAGTCAAAGTGCATCATCCACCAGCAGCTTCCTCATCATTAGGTTGTTGTAATTCTTCCGACATTAACAATCTCACTGACACCAGTGCTGGTTGTTTTAACTAAGTGGTGCAGAGAAAAATCATCCTTCAGGTGAGGCAAATTGTCCATCCCATCCCTGTCCCAGATGGGTGACCATTACCTTCCATTGTTGTTGTGTCTGAAGACAGGAGACTGGGAGTCCCACACCTCATCAGCTGGACAGGCATCTCAAAACAGCCTTATACTACGGGCATAGAGGGAAAAGACAGGGTGGAACTGGTGAACAGCTTGTGGTCATCTCTAACCAGCAAGAACTTGAGCAACACAAGGCATTTGCATCAAAGGCCTCACAGTCAGAGGGTTTCCTGATCTCATCTCTCACTATGCTTACTTCCAAAAAAAAGCGGTGTGGAAATGCCATGAGGGCTGTCCCTGATGTTGAGTTTCAAGGATCCTGAAAGCAGAGCTGAGGCAAGAGACAGTGTGGATAAAGCAGCAGCAGAGAATGGTGGAAAAAGGCTCATTGTAATTTCTTGGGTGGAGGGACCAGGGAATTTCATGCGCTGACAGACCAGCTCTGCCATTTTCTCGTTCAGTTGTAACCTTACTCACCCCACACTGGGTGAACCAACTGGTGGCTTTGTCTCCTTCATGCAAGACACGCGATCTGGCTCTTCCCATTCTTTCAGTGAAAAATGTATGCTCTCTTCTGTCTTCCATAGAGAGTTTTCTTAAGATCTTTCTTCTTTTTTTTCCCCCTTGCCTTTCAAGGAAAATAAATCACATGACTTGTGATTAATTCACAGAAAATAGTTCTGAAGAATGAGCACGTACAACCTGTTTATGTACAGACTCTACACAGAGAGGCAATGCTGACAGGAATGAACAATTACAACATCATCCATAATATATTGACACACTCTCTAGACTCATAGAGACTACCTGACAGGCTGTGAGTGATAAATACCATTTTGGGAAAGTCTTCAGTAAGAGAATTGATTAATTTAAAGATTTCCAGTCTCAGCTTGGCTCATACTGGAACCACCACTTTCTGATCTCCCTGAGGTAGCTTATTCCCAAAGAAAATTGCTTTTTCTTTTAAGGAGAATTTGTGCTTCTGCATCTAATCCCACCTTCTGTGGGTGTGGCAAACCTGGGGAACAAATAGAAGTGTTATTACTGAAAATAACAGCTTAGAACAGTTTCAGACTAACTCCCAGTGACTTAATAGAGCCCGTCAACATGGAAAGACCATTCAGCAGCACAAGTCAAATGAGAAACCACTTAGCAGAGCAGCAGTGTGGGAGATTAAAATGCTTCTTCACAGAATATAAAGGTCAGTGAGGCAGTAAACTCCTTAAAGGGGAAGACAAAACCTTTCACGCATGAAGGACCAAGCCTGGAAAGATATGTGTCAGGCACGTTTGTCAATAATCCCTTCTAAAGGAAAATATATTTTCAGTCTTGAGTATTTAAAGGTACATGAAGGCAATGGCAGTCCTGTGGTCAGTCACAGGCTCCTCAGATGGGATGGAAACCCTTAGAGACAGAGAGTTAAACCTGTTTTTCTACACCCTGCTATAAACCCAGTTCTGATGCCTGAGAGAGCAGCTCATGCCATGAGACACCAACCCCTTCTGCCCCACTCTCCTTGCCACTTCTCTCTGCCATCCAGTCTTAGCCACCTAATGGGATTGCTCCTCAAGCAGGCACAGCACCATGCATGTATTTGCTAACACCCACCCCAAAGACTTTTACGTTGTGCTTGTCACACAGATATTTGAATGGATCTGTGCAGTTAGCAAGCAGCAGTGGCCTTGTACGAGTCCACCTGGCTTAGCTAATTGGAGTGCTGTTGAGCTCATCTCCATCCAAAGACTTCCCTCTCCTGCACATCAGTTCTACTGTTCTATTCTATGCAAATAGAAAAAAATAATGGCAAAATCCACAAATGGAGCATTAAGGAGTTAGTTTGGATGTCATGCCAGGCAGTGAATTAATACAATAAAGAGTGGAGAAGTGAGCTGAGAACACCTGATGTACTCACAAGTAGAAACATGGAGGCAAAAAGGAGTGGAGACTATTTTGAAGAGGTGAATTCTTCTCTCCTTTGCACCCCTGTGAATCCAAAACAATATTACTATTGAGCATAGAAAGTTGCAGCAGAATCTATCCCCCTGCCTCTGTTTTCCAGCTCCATTTCCTCTGCATATTATTGATGATAATAATAATAATAATAATAATAATAATAATAATACCCAGCTCTTTTTCTTCCAGAAAAAGCTGATGTCTCTAAGCCTGCTGCCAGCAGGGGATATGAAACAGCTTGCTATGAGAAAATGCTGATTCTTAAAATCTGAGTGTTTCAGGGGACAGTATCAATTTCATCTGACTTTTATTTAACATTCTGCTTACGTAAGGTTGAAGCACTTTGTTTCAGCCTCATCACGTTGACTTTCATATGAATTATATTACAGACCAAGAAATGTTGCAATGAGGCAATTTGCAAAAGCAGTTTAAGAAAGGAAACTTCATTTTATGAGAAATTTCAAAATGCTGGGGTCCTTTTTCAGAAATCCTTCACTGTTTTCTGAATTTTCTGTGTAAAAAAATAGAAACTGAAAGGTTTTGGGAGCACTGGCTGGAAACCAGCAGCTCCATAAAGACAGTGATTTTGAGACTGAATTCACCTATTCTAAAGGACACAAGTGGGGGGAAAAAAAAGCAGGCTGAAGCTCCTGTGAAACACAGAATTCAGCCTTTCTGAGGAGGTGTGTATGACTGTGTCTTTTGCCATCTTTTTCAAGAGTCCAAGTGCCTTTTAGAACTCTTCAAAGTTTCTCAGCAGCTTGGGCAAGACTGAACACTGCCATCCCGTAGACAGGGCACTGAGATATCAGAAGGAACACAGAGGAAGCAGTGTTCTTGGAAATGATTCTGAGAGAAGAGTTCTGGATCCCTCTCAGCATGGGATAGACAGTCATACAAGCTTTCTAGAGCTATACAATTGGGAAAACAAACCAAAGGCACTTTGCTTCCTGAAAAACACTATGTCAATACTTAGTGTCATCTTTGATGGTACTGCCACCAGGACACTATTATTAAATGCATGCAGCTTACATCTGTACCATTGGCCTGCTCTACAGCCCTTTATTTAATTTATTTAATTACTTCATCTCCACCTTCTACCTCCCTCCAGTTTTGTCCAATTTAGCTCTTCCTGAGGGCAAGAACTCCAGGTGACTCTTTAGTGTCTAGCACAACCTTGGTTAGTGCTTCTAGGCAGAAATGTGTTACAGATAATAAACCTGAGTGCTTGGACGATGAAAATAGCCTGGAGCCTTCATTCAACACTGCACTCAACGCGAACATATATGAGATCAGATCTTGCATTATCTTGATCTTTGCGATGGGTTTTGTGGCACCAGGAACTCAAAGAAAACAATAAAACCAAGCCATGAAATGCTGCAGCCTTCATCCATCGCATCTTTAATTTGGATGTTAAACCACGTAGAAACTGCACGCTCACTAAATACATTAGGGAGACAAAACAAAAAACATGTCAAGGAAATGGTAAATGGGGAAAAAGCTTCTGAATTTTTTAATAACGCATGCTCTGTTTGAAGGGTTTGCTGAGGATCTTGTTTATAATCCTGCAGCAAATAAAGTACTCTAGAATAAAAGCTGTTCGGTCCTTTCAAACTAACAGCCCTTTGTTTGCAGCACATTAGTGGAACAATTTTTAAATAATGACTTAATTATTTTTTTTTTCCTTGAAAGATGCTTTTTTTGCAGTCAGAGTCTGGTTCTTTGTTTTCCCAGTCTGCACTCTGATTCATTAGTGCTAGTTGCATCCAACTTGTAGAGGTTTATTTGTTCAGCTAGAAATGGAACATTAACATTTTAAGAGAATGATGCATAGCTTTTAGAGATAATATTCTCTCTGTCCTATTCTGCTGGTGCTCTCTTAGAAAGTGTAGAATAACACATTCTCTTGCTTCAAAATGATGAGTTTGTTATTAACAGTTATCATCTGGGACATGACTTTCTGGTTTTTTCCCCCACTTTTGCAAATAAAAATGCTTTTTCCTGCATGTGTTTACTGGGTGGAAAGTTGAAGATTGGCAGTTTTGTCCAGGCTCAAGAAAAAGGCAAGCAGGTCATGAGCCTTTATTGTCCCACGCCTGAAACCTTTCTAATGGCAAGTCATTGACCCTCTGCCTCTCCTGTCTGTGCACTAGTCCATGGCCTGGAGCAGTCACCTGTGGCCGGGCCTGATATCCCCCACCTGAGTGTCAGCAGTCACTGCAGCTCTGGGACACCTGAATAGGAGTTAAGCATCAAATCATGCCAAGACGCTGCCCCATTGAGGGAAGAATGAAGTCCTGCATTACAAGCAAAATGCTGCGTTGAAAGGTGTTAAAGCTGTAAAATCAAGTGCTTGTAAATTAAACCCACATAGTCTGGAAGTATAAACACTGTGACTTTCCACGTGCATAATATGATCTCTTCCTCTGTTTGTAGCTTAGCTAAAAGTGGATCGGTGAGATATAGGGAAAACCTTATGTTTCTGATACAGGATGATCTCACCACCAGCAGATAATATTCTTGCACCTCTTGCAGAGTATGTGGACCATATAATTTTTCCATAAAATTCCTGCTGGAATTTCTTAACATCAGTAAAGCTAAGAATTTCTACCAATTCTGCTACTAGTAAATTACTGGATGATGTGCAAAGTAAAACTTTAAAAATAAATGAATTAAAAAAAACACAACCCAAAATTAAAAAGGCAAACTCTTCTGGCATGAAATGAGGCACCTAAACAGTTTGCCATAAGGCAATAGTTTAGGAGACTATTGCAGTGCCTACTTGTGCTTTTTTAGTTTCAATATTTACTAAAATGTATTTCTATGTCCTCTAGTCCTCAAGATAAAATATTTGCATTTTGCCTCCAGCTGCATTTCAGACAAACCTCAAACCTTGGAAATGTGCTAGCAGTGGCAGATGCACTTCTCCTACCCACACCTGTGCTGTAGTCATGCTAACCAAAGGCAAGCTGTGCCATCCAAGATGTTTGCTTCCATCTTCCTGGCTTTCCCTCCTCCACATTCCGAATCTCAAACACATGGTTACATCTGCCAAGGTTAATTTTTGCAGCACCTGGTGCCAGGAATTGCATGGTCAAATGGTCAGAGCTGGTAAACCATGGGACGATTTACTTGTGAGACTTGAGCCTGTCATTGGGGTTGAGACATTTCAGCTCCACTCCCCGAGCTGCCAACATGAGCTTTGCATGTTCTTGGGTAAACCACACATATTTTTCTTCTGGGACATCTTTCCCTTAGCACTTAGGTCATGGAGTATTATTGAACTGGCTTTGGACCTGGAAAAAATGTGGCTGTGTTTTCTAACATAATGGGCATAGACAAGTATTGATTATTCTGTGACTGTACTTCACATCCAGCAGTCACAGCTGACCATGCTTTAAAACAAAATTAAATGAAGGTTGTGATCTAGATTTGAGAATGATCTGGAGAAGAAGGAGGAGCAGGGCATGATTTGTGTGACCAAATGTAGTATTCAAATGTGTAATTTTTCGAAGTCTTTCAACAGCAAACTAAACTGAATGCCCCAGCTACCTGGCAACAAAGGGACACTGAAAGATCCCAGAGACCAAATTTGTCAGACTGGACAGATTCAGGCAGAGTTACAGGAATAAAAATGTTATTCTCATGAATTTCCTGGCTTTTTATCAGCTTGCGTCCTGCACAGTCCTGGTATCAAGTGACTCTACATTTGTATCTATTTATTTGGGTGATTGAGATTAGCAATTAATAATAACGGCAACAGGAATAATGCTGCATTTGGAGCTGACACTGATTAAACTGCAAATCTAAATAATTGATATTAATAACATGAAGTTTTTAGCAATAATCTTCACAAAAGCTCTTGGAAATTAGAGGATTAGACACCAGAGATAATACTCAGCAGTTGGACCAGAGGCATTATGGAGATACATAGGTGACATGAACTCAAGGAGTGAGATTCACAGAGCTCTTCATTTTCCTTTTATACTAACCTTTGCAGAAGTAAGATATCCATGCTGGCAGAGAAGGGATTAATTGGTCCCTAACATGTTAAAAATACAATAATTTTAACTTTCTGTCTTTGAAAAAGCAAGCATTCATGGAGATTTTTAGTAACAGTATCTTTTTTTCATATTTTAGACCCTCCTTTCTACTCCCAATTTGTAATCTTGGGACAGTGTATACACAATCACATGCTATTCCATGGAGATGTGAGCAGACAGTGAATCCAGATGTCACGGACATAGCTTGGATCTCAAAATCAGCAACAAATTTTTCTAATATATATCTTCCCTGTGAAGACAGTGACTTATGCTAAAGCTGCAGCAGTGAGAACCTGGTGGATAGATGTCAGGCACCATCTGAGCATCTGGCCCCTTATTGTATTTTAAATGATACACATTTATAACTGTAAAGCAGACAGACAAGCGATACTGTCTAACATCACCATCGCTAATAGCTCTAATAGCTCATGTATCCGCAGCCTGCTTCATCCTGTCCCAGCTCAAAGCAATTTTGAGACAATGGGCCCAGCTCTTCTCAGATAGATATAAATGAGATGTATAGAAAAGGCACAATTCCCTCTGCAACAATCCAATGATGCTGATCTCCCTTCCAGGCTGAGCCACCCGCCATCTAGTTGCACCCCAGAGAGGCAAATGCCATGTACAAATCTGGTGGAATTTTTTTCATTTATTTTTAACTCATTACTTGCACATTAAAAAATGTTTCAACACATTTTTTAGTGGTGCAGTCTTTTTAATGAAAAAATGCTGAAATACGGAAATATGAAGCCCAAGCCTATGCAAATCCAACATCTGCCAAGCCTTCCTGGTGAGGGTGCAGTTCTCCTTGAGGTCAGCATTGAGAACCACCTTTTGCAGAATCACTGGCCCACAGAATGGTTTGGGTTGGAAAGGACCTTCAGATATAGTCCAACTCCCACTGAAACAGAGAGATCTTCAACTAGACCAGGTTGCTCAGGCCCCATCCAGCCTGGTCTTAAATGTTTCCACGGATTGGGCATCCGCCACCTCTCTGGGCAACATGTGCCAATGTTTCACTACCCTCAGCATAAACAGTTTCTTCTTTATATCTAGTTATAATCCACTCTCTTTTAAAGTAAAACAATTATCCCTTGTCCCATTGCAACAGGCCCTGCTAAAAAGTCTGTCCCTCTTCCTGTAAAGAAGGTCCCAGAGTGCAAGGCAGTACTGCATGTCTTTACCAAATACCTGTGAAGACAGCCTTAGCCCTTCCAATTTTGAAAGTCACATTATGGCTTATAAAAGAAGGTGTGCAGGCTTTGGGTTTGCCAGTTGCTATAAAACTTGTGCTTTTTCAGCATCCAGCTCAGTACCTATGTAGGCTCCAGAAAGGGATACAGCAGTGCATCCCTTTCTCCTTGAGCTGTGAGGGATAGGATGATGGAATTGGCCTCCTCCCAGCAAAGCAAAGGCCTAGAGATGCTCCTCTGGAAGGGAAAGGGAGAAAAGAGAAATGGGGCTGAAGTAATAAGCACTGGGAACCCATGATATGACATGTTTTGGCTCTTTCCAAACTTAATGCAGTTTTTATATGTAGACATTAAAGAGCACGTTTTCTGACTCCCCTCAAATAATTACCTGATAAACCCCCACTTTTGGAGTTGGTCCGAGCCATCCATTACACCACTGCCATGAACTTTATTTCATACCACACTGGGGAGGAGACAAAGCAGTTGGAGTGCTCAGACACTGCATGAAATAACTGGCCATAAAAATCAATGTAAAATTTAATGCAAAAGGTCTGTGGGCACCCAACCATTGGAATCCAGTGACAAGGCAGATGGAGAGAACCACTGTGCTTTCCAGCAAGTACTATATTTTCCTTAATGTTCCTGAATTATAAATACTGTTGCTGTTTTGTCCATCTATGTACTAATAAAATGTGTCTCCGGATGGTTTTTGGTTGGAGTTTCCTGGACACAGGGTGTGTTTTGTGTTCTGGATGGATCCCATCACAAGACCTGGGAAGGAGAAAAGAAATGTCTTTACACTGTTTTCTCCAGAGCTCCCTGACTGATATGCAGCCAGTAGTCCTGCTGTGCCCTACTCTTCATGCAGGGACTGAGAATAGTTGCTCTTATCCATGAGTGCCTCACTTAGCTAGTCCCAAAGAGCAAAAGTTGCATTTACATGCAAGCTCAGCGCCATGGGTGTCACTCAGCTAGTCTTCAGTGAACTTTTGGTGCTCAGATGAATAATCTTACTTTAAATAACAATTCCTGTTGACCAGAGGATCCTTCCCAACTCATTGGCTCCTTCACAACCTTCAGAGGAGAAAGGAGCATGGGATCTACCTGAAACATTAGAAAACAAAAAAATAATAGAAAATATTAAAGAGCCATTTAAAGACCTTTGCTTCCAGCCTCCAGGCAAGGAGATGTTGAAGTCCCAGCAAAGGGACACACTTCTTCAGTTCCTAGCTGTCCTTGTCACTCAGCATGCAACTTTTCACATGCCTTCCCACAGGAATGAAGAAAGGAAGAAGGAGATTGGTTGGTTATATCTATTTTAGCATTCACAGGTATTCAGATATTAAGAACTGAGACTAGAGAAATTGTTGATGCTCTGATGTACCTATAAAGGCAAAGAAGCAGGAGTCCTACTTTGGTTGTAATGCTAAAAATTAAATTGTTCCTAAACATTTTAGCAACAGAGTTATTTCAAACATCAGCAACCTCTAGAATGAGCCACTCTATCAGCTTCATTCTAGATATACAGCTGCAGTGGCTGTGCATGAAGTATATTAACTCTGGGACATTTTCTCTTCATTCTGGGAACTGCTATTGATTTTACCCTAATAGATACTTGGGTCCAACACATGATGAGAAGTCATTTAGAAGAGAAACAGAAAAGAATTCTTAACTCCTCATACTTGTGATTCAAAACATCTCTGTTTAGGTGTGACTGCAAAATTCCAAGGAAAAGAAATGGCCAGAAGGATGGAGGTCATTGCAGGCAGACCAGAAGAAGCTGATACAGGGTTTTGTGGAGGCATTTTACAATACTGCCGAAGTGCTCTGAAGTATTTATTAAAGCAAACAATGATGCTATTCTGTACTGTTTAAGGTTATTATAAAACTTGTATTAGAAGAGTAATTGCCTCTGGATGAGCATATGGCTTCATCTGCTTGTGAAAAGGAGAGTATTTCCACAGGCTAATGATTTCTGTGTAAGATCTGGACTGTAGTAATTCAGAGAATGCAATAGCTGAATCTTCAAGCATAATCTGAAAGGGATTAGATATAAATCTGTTTTATATGAAAATGTGTGAGATGCAGAACAGCATTTGCTCTTGGATATAACACCCGAGGGTATGTCACATGTATTAATACATGTATGTATGAAGGCCATGTGTGCACATATGCATTGATGGAGAGCACCTTTCCTGCAGGTGCACATACCTACCAGGCTTCACCCACAGTACCCAAGCAAAATGATAAATTCTGCACCTTACAAATTGTACCCATCTGCCAACCTCAGTACCTCTTGCTGTCCCTGTTTGCAAAAAATAAATAAATTCTGTAAATTCCACCTTGCTATAGTTTTGGTTTGCACTCTGAGATGGGTTGAGGCCACTTTGAAAGTAACTCTGAAATCACAAGATTAGTTCAGACCACCTCATTTGACTTCTGTAGGGCTCAGCAGAGATATTTGATGTTCTCACAAATGCTCATTCCATCAACTGGAAATCCTTAGGGTGGCAGGATTGTTTATATTGAATTGAGCTGCCATGGCTCTGATTAAAAGAGAACATGGTTCCCTTCCATTGCTTCACAATTTATTAACAGGAAAAGAATTGGTTAGGCTGGTGAGTGGTGATGAAGGAGAATGCTGGACAAAGGCCAGCAACTGGTGCAAGTGGTATTGAGACTCCCTTCTGCAGGGTTTTAAACAGGATTTAACAATTGCAGACACTGAGCCTGGAGCTACCTAACAGGATAAGCAAATGACATCCCCATTTCACAGAGTGGTAAGCTCATGCCTGGAGGAGCTGACTGGGTTGCTGGTTATCTCACTGTAAGGTAACAGTAGAGCTAGAGGAGCATGTGGAGAGCAACCTAGAACTTCATCCAAGACCTCCCTGGATGAAGCAGCAGTGAGAGATGAAGGGAGCAGCAAGGAGAAGGAACAGAGGAATAGCAAAGAAAGTGAAGCACTGTTTAACTTCCTAAATTGTGCTTGGCTCTTGGGCACATTGCTAAGTGCCATGGCTACCTTGAGAACATCATGTGACAAGTACATCAGGGTCACTGCCTTGGAAGAGGCTGAAGTGATGAAAACTTGCTGGAGGGCTGCAGATAGAGGGAAATGCTGGGAAGGAAGCCAACACCTCAGGCCCTGGAAAGCTGGAGGCTGTCCAAGTGACGTGGATGCTGAAAGCCAGCGGGTGTCCTGTTCAGGGGGCTATTTGTCACACTAAACTAGATTATCAGAAAATAAAAGTCCAGCCTGCATGTTTATAAATCCTTCCACATCCCAGCCACAGAAATCTGGATGTGATGTGCAGGTAGCTGGCTAAGAGGTTTCTGCTTCATGATAAACAGGGCTCTAGCCATTCCCCATCCAAAGAGGGGAAAGCAGTGTGGGGGTCAAACTCTCCTTGTGGCTGAGCTCTCCCTTACACATCCCTCCCCCTGCTTCCAATCTAGTTGGCTGCAATATTTCATATACATGGCCCTGCAGAAGCCGGAACTGTTCATCTCTGCCATTGACCCTTCCTCCCACTGCAGGCACTGCCACACATGTAGGCAAATCATCATTGTTATTATCAGCTACTGTTCTTAGTCTGAAGAACAGTTAAACAGGCTGCACAGAATACAATGATCTCAGCTGATGCTGAATTTGAAGTTTTCAATGTTAAATCAGCACAGCAACACTCAATTCTGTTTTCATTTGCACAGTAACGTTCTGAAGTTGGTATGGAAAGAGCCAGGTAATGCTGGCAGTCCTGTGCTCTGGAGTTACTTCTGTGAGTCTAAGCCCCTCAACTGAGGGTGTTTTTCTGCAGACATCTCTGGAGAGCACTGTAAGGACCCAAAGCAGAGACAATCCTGCAAGGGCAACCCACCTTTGAGGTTGTGCTTCTGCTTACCAGATAAAACTAGGACTGGGAGAAAAAAAAACAGGCATAGCCAGGAAACAACAATGGCAATGGTCATAATTTGGGGGAAAACACTTGTTGCTGCTGGGTGGTGGCTCTGCTCTTCTTCCTTTGGTATCCCACCAATGGCCTCTTGCACCTGCTGAAAACAAATAAAAGTTAAATTTTCCTGTAAAAACCAGCTTAGTCCTGCCAGACATCTCCAAACAGGAAGTGATGGGCTGGTGTGAGCAGAGGGACTGCACATCTTGAGTAATAAACTCAATTCATTTCTCTGCAATACAGCCACTGGAGTCACACAGGGATAGAAAACACAGTGATGAATCCGGCCCAGCATTTGCTGCAAATTTAGACTGCTGTCTAGTTGGCAAATAGCTCTGAAACCAGTCCCAATGCTGCATAAATACCTTCATTACTCTTAAGTGCTGTATTTACTCAATCATTTGGACCAATCATTTTCAGGTTTATTAGTCCCAGTTGTTCATTTTTCACATTATTTGATTGGTTTCTCAAACCTCATGGTTTTAGTTTTCCTCCAAAACTGAGAGTTATAGGTAGAAAAGTGTTAATAACAGGCGATACACCTTCTGGAAAGTTGGTTTGTTTGTTCTTTTTAACCAAATAATGACCTGAACAAAAGCTCATTAAACTCTAGGGGTTTGAGAACATCATCTGGAGGCACTGGAGCAATCTGAATATCTGGGGAAAGCAAAACTAGAAATCCAAGATCAATTGAAGGTAATTAATTCTCTCAAGGCCACGTTAGATTATATTTGATGGTCTTGAACATTGACTCTCAGCTGCACTTGTCAAATATGGGTGGAAATGACTCCTGAGGCCGTGCTCTCATCCACCAGGCTAGTGGCCCTCTTCTGCAGATGGCCTGAATTCAGGACAGCTGCACCTGCACAGATACCATGGCTGGGAGTGATCTGAGCCCACCTGTCCTGGGCATCAGAAGCAGACACTGATCTCCTTTGTGCAAGTAAACAAACTTGAACTTCAAAGCTAATTAGAACAAAAACTGGCCAAGAGCTGTGATTTTACAAGAGGGGGTTAAAACCTCCATTCTGGACCACAATTTCTCCAGCTGGCTCCTTAGAGGATCAGTCACCCAATCTGCTCCTTCATTTGTCCATGCTCCTCCTCACCCCTCTGCCTCACACATTTGCTTCTCTCCACTGAGTGTTTTTCCATTCTATTTTTGCTTTAGGTCTAGCATCTAAATGATAAAAAATGGCATGCATCAAATAAGTGCTTTATCCAGGGGCCAGAGGATGGTTAAACTCTAAATGAAACAATTTGTAATAAAAGCTCCAAATCTACTGCCATTAAACAAAAAGCTTAAACAAATGATCCCCATAAATCATGCTCAAATTTATTAAGGATTTTCAAGCCACATGTATTGCTTAATTACAGAACAATAATATGCAAGGAAAATGCTGATAGTAACTTTTCAAAATATATTCTTGAATGTCACACCAACTTGGGGATAGTTTCAATCACCTGTGTATTTCTGTACGATGAAGAGGAGATAAAAATCAGCCATGTGGTTAAAGAAAAAGTTCTCAGCACAAAGTGAAGGTTAAAATAACGTATTGAACCAATAACACAATATCACGAGTGTACCAATATCAGAATCATTAACTTTGCAGACTAAGCCTTGAGAAGTCAAGGATTTTAAAGCATTGAAAGGGACTATATAGCTGATTATCTGTATAATGTGGATCAGAGAGACTACACAGTCATCTATGTAAAAAGTTAAACACACACCCTACAGCAGGAGAAACCTAAGAGGAAGGCAAGTATTTCAGAGCAGGGAAAGCAGAGGTGGGACTTAAAACGAGCTTCTAATGAAGGTTCAAAGAGTTTAGAGCCTTCTGTTTCAAAAGCCAGAGCCTGGTTTGTAAAGCAGGCAGAGTCCACCAGTAAAGAGAAAGCCTGAATATCCCTACCAGGAGGAGCAATGACCAAGGATGCTGTGGCAACTTGTCTGAGTTTTGCCTGTGAAGAGTTCGTGTGTTTATACCAAGTCCCACAAGTGGCTTAAACAGGCTGTTCTCTCAAAGCACTGCCATACCTTTGTCCTCACTGCAAATGGAGGCTCTGGGAAATTCCACTGCTTTAACTGCAGAACTCTTGCTTGCTTAGGTTTGATTTGGTTTGGGTTTTTTTTTTCTTAAGCTGCTTTTCCACCTGCTACAGCTGGATTTGGAGCCTGAAAAAGGCTCGCAATAAAACCAGATTTATTTTCTTTCAGATAACAACACAAATTTTTTACCTAATATTAGGAGGTGTGATAGTATTAGACACAGACTGTTGCTTGCATTGCCAAGGACTATTCTACACCTGAGCTGGCAAGAGGACTTCCATTTTCAGGAGTACTAGACTAAAATTTCCCCCAGCCCCAAGTCCTCCTGAAATAAAGAAAGAAAAAACCAAATTAGTTAATGTGATGATTTATCTTGTAGCATTTGGAATTTGCCCCCTTGAGCAAGCAAATACATCAGCCAAATCTCAGCAGTGAACGGCGAGGCTTAAGGGTTGTTACAAATCTTGTGCTTCAGCACACCCAGAATGAACCTTCAGGCTTCCAACCCTCCATAAAATAATCCCAGAAAAGCCAGCTGACCTGTCAGAGTCTGTGCAGATAACACAGAAATACATGATATTAATGAAGCAGTGAAACTGTCACAAATAGTAGGGATCACTGTAAAAATAAGCAGTGAGGAACTGATCCATTGCGTTACAGTTGTTGTGAAAGTAGCTGGATTTTGCTACTTAATCAGAGCCTGTCAAGGTTTCCATCCCAGATATGAAGAAGAGGAAGTCTGAAGAGCCACCTCCACTACCTGTTGTAGTGATGTGACATAGCCCTGAAGTGTCAGTTGTGAAAACCAGAACCAGACAAACTGATAACACAAGGTTGTACTGCCTGGAGTGTCTGGAGGAATCAGCTCCACAGACCAGACAAGGAGGCAGAGCAGTGAAGATTTAGGTTCTCACTTCGGCTTGTGACATTGAAAACAAAACTCTCCTTGTGTTTGAAATAGGATTAGTGCCTGTGAACCTGGCAAGGTTCAGAGAAACATTCAAAAGTTTTGCTGTTCAAAACTTCATAACATGATCCTGCAATTGCCAGAGAACTGTTAGCACCTTCCTGCAGAAGCAGGGCAAACCAACCTACATGTCCTGCTTAACTTGCATGGTGGGTGAATTTCCTCCATCCAATATCCTTGCTCACTTGTTTTCCAGCTGCAGAAAACATGTTTCATGTCCTGCTCCAGGGACCTGGAATTGCATTGCACTGGTTCATCTCACAAGCTGGCCTAATTCAGGTTTATTTCACTGTCACAGAGATACACCATGGCACATAACCTCAGTTTGTCCTTAGCACAAACAAGTTCTCACAGAAAGTGTTGGCGAGTAGCACCTGCTGTGCTCAAGGCTGAGCCCTGAAAATGACCTCCCTCATATTCCTTCTCATTTCAAAACAATACCAAGCTGACAGAAAGCCATCATTTCTGCTCCCAGTCCCAGAGCACCATGAGCTTTGGAAGAGGTGTTTGAGTGTCTGGTGGTCCCTGGGCAGTCAGAGGGCATTGCTCTCCCAGTGGGCACAGCTAAGATGGTACCTACCCAGTGCCACTGGAGCAGTCCTAGTCCAGTAAGAGTCACTCCTTCCCACACCCTGAGGTCTTCTGCCTAGCTTGGACAGTCAGCTCCTCTCATGACCCCCACAAAACTGTCTCCCAGTGCAACCCTGTCACTCTTGTCCCATATTTCATCCCACTAGGTTCACTTCCAAGGCCTGACTCCTAACTTGTGGCGTCATGGATAGTTTGAAGAAGGCAAGGGAGAACCAAGATGGAAAGTACCTACTCAGAGTGGTAAAATGGGTAGAAAATTATCAGAAGGAAGAAAAGATTGAAATGAAGCTGCCAATGATGCAGTTTCTATGACAACTGCCCTTCCACCTACAGTTTTAACCCACTTTTTCAGGCAGCCATTTCAGGAAGTGCAGGGAACCACACAACAGCTGCACATATCCTATTTCTAACACATCTCCTGATTAAAATAATTACTCTGTATATAGAGATTGCTCTGAATGGCAGTGGCTGAAGGTTTTGGATAGCCTGGGGGACATGATTTCTCACAATGCTAGATGCTTTCTGAAATAGCACACGTGGATGTAAATCCTAGCATTTGCTGGAGGTAGAGTAAAGGAAGCACATTCCAAAGCCATTCCAATGGGATATGTCCAGCTGTCCCTACAGAAGCATACGTCCTGTGTATGTCACCCTGATGTATGTATTCTTGTCTGTACCACAGCCTCTAACCTGCATATTGCTGAGACCTTATTTTAGCAGAAGTAGCGGGGACCCGATTTAAAGCAGAGCACACGACTTGCACTTGAACACTTCGTGTTCAAACTTTGTAAATATCGTCCCCAGAGCCACCCTCACCTTCAAACCATCATCTTACAAGTGCTAACTGATGAACTGCTCTGTAGGTGAATCATTCCTGTAATCCTAGTGGGACCACATGGTGATTGCAACACTCTGTGGATTCTCCATGGGGATTATGTGGACTGACATCAGAAGACAGCGAATCGCCTTTGTAGTCCTGAGGATGTTATTTCCCATTGTCATTGCTGTTATTGTTGCCTCTACTCTAGTTTCTAAAGGTTCCTGCAAAGATCCATGCCCCCTTCTGCTAAATAACATGACAGGATGAGGTGGAGATTATACCTAAGAACTTGTAATATACACACCAGCATGGTAGAAAAAGAGTTCAGGGAAAGTAAAATTCATGACAAGAAGAGAACTAAGGAATAGGGAAATAAAGAGGGGTTTTTTTAAATCAGACACCAAGTTTGTGGCCAGAGCTGAGTGCAGAACCCTGGAGTCCCACCCAGGTCTTTCATCAGCATGATGGCTCTTCCGTTCCTGCTCTCCCAGGCTGTCACTCTCATTTGTCCTATGGAAATATTGAGATAGCTCTGGTAGATGCATTACCTTAAGGGGAACCTGTCTGAAATTGTCCTTTCTTCCGTCCAAGGAGTGCCAAGGGAAATCTACATTACTACACAGTAACTGTATTAACCACTTAATTCTAAAGGAAGCAGATAACAGGAAGATATTAGTGTGGGAATGGGCAAATAAATAAAAGAATATTTCTCTCCAATAAACCTCAATTCTCTTGGAATTATTTTTTAAAGACTTACAAGGAAATCTGCCAGAACAGGTAATGACTATACTTAAGAGAGAGTCAATTGTCCTAGAAAACTTCATGTACTATGGTTATAGTGCTGGAAACAAAAATTTAGCTGATATGGGGCTATCTCTGGGTAACAGCATCTCCACCAAGGACTTCAGGACAAACTCTGGTACTTCTTAACATTTAAAATCTGAACAGTAAGACTTAGATTATGAGTTCTTGATTTTTTTTGTCTTACCCCTTACTCACACAAGTAGTTCCAGTGTCTTCAAGAATCAAGAGAACTGAGAAACCTGACTTTAAAATCCATCTGAACAATGTTGAAATTTAATTTTAATAGAGATAAAACATCTCCCTTTCTCAGAGATCACCAATGCTTAGCAATAGTGGAAATTAGGACAGTGTTGTGTTTTCAGCACATTTGGTCCATGTTCATGGCTCTTCCTGGCTTCACAGGATTGGACAAGGCTGTGTGAGGAGTGTCATATTTGATTGAAATGAGTAATGACCAAGAGGGGACTTGTGGGTAGGGAATGCCAGAAATGAGATGGTGGCTATTGTAAGGTCATCAATAAGGGAAATTTTGGGTACATTTTTGTTAGCAGCAGTTCAGCTATGTATGAGACAGAGGTGTGGAGGACGACTGCTGGGTGAACGTGACTCTGTCGAGTGTTATTTGCCAAGTGCAATGCAGAGAGAAGGAAAACTTATCTTGCACTTTACAGTGTCCCCATTTCATAAATACGATACATTAATATTCATTATACCACATGCATTATCATTTTGGAAGGAGATTACTGGGGATTCACTATTTTCTCTCCATCATACTTTCCAATTAGGATCCCCTCTTTTGCAAATAATAAGCTTTTTGTTGCCAGGGGCTTTGCAGCAAAGTTCCATTCAGAGGGTTGGCATTCTGTTCAGCCTCCATTTCAGAAAGAAGTGCAGATTGAAGAACAATTATATTTTTAATGACAGGTTAATCTTGCTGTACTAAATATGATTAGAGAATCACCTGGCTAATGTCAGAAAATACAAGAGCTGTTAGGAGTTGTTTCCAAAAAAACTCCAGGGAGAAGGGTAAGGAAGAAGCCTCACAAATGCATCATTGAGTGAGATTTAGGGTTCTTGGAGGACAGATAAGAGAATAAGGGTAGAGTGGAACAACAAAGAAGAAGGGGTAGCCTGAGTCCTTGTTCCCCTCAGATGAAAAAGTCTTTTGGCTCTGTGTTTTGCTCACATGAACAAAAGCCAAATGTTCTCATCTGGCACTAGCAAGAAAGGATGAGGATGAGTTTGATGTACACTGCTGACCTGTGCTAGGCAGGGAAAGACCAGGTCATCAATTTTTGGGAGTTGCCTCAGTACTTCCTCTGTTCTTGAAGTAGTTCTTCAGGCTCTGTTGTGCAGAAGAGAAAAACCCAAACACTGTCCTTCTTCAAAGGGGGAAGAAATTATGAGGAAAAATGCAATAAAGACTCTTGGATGCTTAAACACCAGAAGCCTGAACACTACATAATGCTTGCTATAAACGCTGAGATCCCACCTAAAGATACTGTGTGGCTCTATGTATGTAACCAGCAGCATATCACACTTCTGGAGTGTGCATTACAAGCAAAGGGAACGAGAAAAGAATGGAAACTCTATTAAAAATGCACAGGAAGGCCAGAAAACTCACTACTCTTCCTGGTCCTCCATTGCTTCTCCTCTCTGTCCTTCACCACAATATTTTTTGCCTCACTGATGTGTGGTAGGAAGTGTCTCCAGGTGAACTTACAACTCAGAGGCCAAGCAGGCAGGTGATACCTACTGTCCTTCATGTCCACATAAACCAGATGCAAAGTGCTCCAACTTCCTTAACTGCAATTAGTCAGACTTTATAAATTTCACCTTCAATTACCACAAATTTGTAAAGAAAAAAACCCCCAAATAATTATTGAAAAGAAAAGAACTAAACCAAACCACAAGAAATACAAATTTACAGTTAGTCCTGTGAGAGGCTCAGTATTCCCCACACACACATACACATGCTAGTAAAACAGCCCTTTAAAGTTGTTGGTGTTGTCAGTTACAAGAGCAGCATTTAACATTTAATGGTTGTTTTTGGTCAGAGCTGTTACTTTTCATTGTTTGCTAGATTTGTTCCTTAAATTTGCTTGGCTCTGTGCCATGCATTTTCTCTGGTTTTATTCTATATTGTGCTTGGAGTTGAAGGACTTTTATGCTTTTTCCCCCCTTTGAAGACACATTATGAAATTATTTTCATTTTTCTTGCCCATTGCATTGTCTTGTCATGTCTGATATTTATCTAGAGGACACAGATATCCCCTTACAAGCCCTGTCAGAATTCCAACTTGTTCTGTCTCCTCCTAGTGTAGAGTCACCAACCGTAGAAGGCACAAGGATCCCTAAGAAAGTCATGGGGTTAATTAGATTGGGCAGAAGATTTCAGAAAAAGTAATACCTAGCCTGCTAATGCCGTAGCTCTTATAGAGGTCTAAAAGTAAAGAGACAGAAATAAGATGAATCATGAATGCTTTGCCTCTACTTACTTTACATTATAATAGGCTGGATTAGCTGTTCAATTAAAACAAATAGAAAGCATAGAAATCCTACTGTGCATCTTGACCTTTTTTATAAACTGGCACTCATTCCTGTGAATTGACCTGTTATTTGCCAGGTCTGTTTTAACCAAAAATTCAGGCAGTGAGAGGTTTTCACAAGTGTTTCACAAGTGCCAGAGACTCCCTGCAATTCAGAAATTGTGACCAGTCATCAAAGTCACAAGTCTTGTGGTGTCCAAGCTTCAAATATCTAATGTGGGTGACCAAAATCCTTATGTCAAGATTTTAAAGGCAGGGTAATGTGATCTCACTGTTAGGGTTCATTTCCAGCTGAGAACCTGAACAGCATGTTCCCTCAGTGGGCACCCAGTGAACTGACCCTGGCCACAAATTTCACCTCCCCGTATACTGAGTGTCTTTTCTCTACCTAATCAGATACTTCCTTAGCTAAACAATATTGACCTATAGGTTTTTTAGTTCAGTTTCCACTCCTATTACATGTTTCCTAGCCTGTTTGTAGTACTTCTAATTAATTATTTGTAATTGTCTGTGTTTTTCTCCCCTTTCTTTGTGCCTTTGTTTCTTGTTTCTCTCCCAGCCTTGGTAACAAGATGTTGCATCTCTTGAGGCTATGAGGGTAAAAGTCTATTAATAAATAATTAAGTAGTGAGGCTCCAGCGGTGTGGAGTCACGTCTGGCCATCACATGGCTGTAGTCTCCATGGCGACTCACTGGTGTGGACTGAAGTGATCTCTTTGAAAGAAGGCAAGAGAAGGTTATACAGGGCAAAAATGTGTGAAGTTAAATTACATTTTAAAATATTAAAGGCACCCTTATACTGGCTAGTTCCCTAAATAACCTGGAAAAATGGAAATCTCCTATTAGCCCCATTCCACCAGCATCCATCCCTTCTGTCTGCCACTGCCCCATTTTTTTTTTTTCTGGTCCATAGCTTTCAGCCCTGAAGCTTTCCACTCTGTAGATGCTCCCATTTGCCAAGCAGCATTTTCCATGTACCCAGGGCTCCTCTGACCTTCCTGATCCACAGCAGTAATCCTGCTGCTGGACTCTGCAGTCTCAGTCCTGATGATGAGGGTGACTGATCTCTGAGAACACTGAGTATTGAATAGTTTGTCATGTGTCAACAGGGCAAACCTTAAGGCCTGGATTCCAGAGGTTCCCACTTCTCTCCTCTTCTGTGTTCTCCTTTCCTACCACAACAGCACATCACCTTTCCCTGGAGTTGCACTGCAACCTGCCTTTGAGCAGAACTCACACCTGTTCCTCATTAGAGACAGATTTTGAGAAGATTTTGCTGTGCTTTTCTCCTTTTCTGGCAATACTCAGAGGCAGTTTCATGTGCTGGCACATGAAGTAGCCCTTCTATTTTTTCCCATCACATAATCCACCTCTAAGTATAGCAAAGACATTTCTTACCCATTCAAAGCAGTAGTTTTCAAATGAAAAGCAGTTAGCTCAGCAGTTCCAGCATCTGTGAAAGTGTGTCCTTGTGCAGCAGCAGGATCTGAAACCCCCTTAGTCTGTTATCAGCTTTCCATCTGTGTTAGCAGCTACACTATTCACAAGCATCCTGATCCGTGCACTTCAGCCAATATAATTTTCCCAAGCCCCCCTCTCCAATAGCATTTCATGGGAACACGTGAAATGTTAAGCTTCCTGTAATGCTGAGGATGTAAATCACACTAATTATCTCCCAGACTTCACAAACATCCTGGGCTTTCATTTCCTCTGCAAACTTCTGGAGCATTTGCATTAACTTTTGGCAGGTAAACTATAGGGGGCCCAAACCATCCATCACATAAAACTGCATTGAAAACACATCAAATTTGGAGTCATGACAGGTAGATAAGTCTCTGTTGAGAGGGAATGAAGGTTTTCATATCACAGCTCTCTTCATCTTGCAGGAGAACATGATGTATAAGCCCAGGATTCTCCCTCTTTTCACCCACTAACAGCAACCACCATTTGCCAACTGCTCCATGTCCACAGCCCCATATGAACACAACACCTGCTGACAAGACCATGAGCCATGTGTTTTCTTTAAGCTTCTAGGATGGGATCTGCTTGACAAAGGGTAATTCTGGCCTTGCACAACTGAAATGTGCTACAAACTGGGTCTTCATGAAGCAAACAGCCCCAAGTTCACCCTGGGAATGGGTCCATTTCATTTTGTTACCTGCAAATCTCTGGGAAAGAATGTGAAACAGAAAAGTCTTTCCCATCCCTCTTCATTGGCCTGTTTTCTCCCTTTATTTTTTATGGCAGTTTCTAAAATGGAGGTAAAAGATGGTTTGAGTGAGGTTATCACAGGGACAAAACAATACTTGAAACAGCTTCAGACTTGTTTTCATGCTGTTCTCCTGGAGCCACTGCACAGGTTTTCAGAAATTGTTTCCCTGCCCTTTTCACCTTCACGGTCCTCTCCTCCCAACAGACTGAGGCCAGAGCAGAAGAGAAAAGTGGATTAACAATTTTTTTCTTCAGCAATCTGGCATCCTATCTTTGCTTTCACACTTCTTGATATTCACCAGCACCAGTGGGGAAAAAAAAAGGAAGTAATCTGAAATTCATAGCTTGTTAGGTAAAACAAAGAATAACTATGACAATTATGCTGATTCTGAGGATAAATGTTTGCCTTTTTTTTCTTTTAGTGCTGCCTATAGATTCTAACACTGACTAGGGATTTAAAATCGTTCATCTCTTTTTAAGTGATGTTGGCAACCTAATTTTAACTCAAATATTTCCATGATGCTGAAGGAAAAAGAGAAAAAGAATAATTACAAAATACAAAATAAGCAGAAATGGTTTCAGTGAGGTATTTTGATCACCCCTGTGAGCTGTTTTCTTGCTGTGTTGTGCGTGACTGAAAATCAAAAAGTGAATCTGCCTATTACCAAGTGGGAAGCTGACCAAACTAGTTTCATCAGACTGCAGCAAAAATAGCAAACAGGGGGAAAATAAACTTAGGTGATTATAATTATTTCCATGCTGACAAAGAGAATTCATGAATGATACAGGAAAAGCTCCCTGAAAAAGAAATTTAAATTTCAAATTAAAATTCTTTGAATGGGGGGAAGTTGAACGGATTCCCACAGGTGTTGTCACAGTCAGTGAACGAATAGCCTTTGGACCTGCTCCCAGGGCAGTCCCTGTGAAGGAGCTCCATCTCTCCCCCGAACCATAACCTGCTCTCTCTGTATGTTGCTGCTTGCTTTTGCAGTAACTTTCAAACCTGCACAAGGAGTTGAATAAACAAATTACTGCCTCTGCATTTGTGCTCATTAGAAAAAAAAAACACACTGATGACTTGGTAGCCTGGTATTTCATAATATCACAAAGGGTTTTGAGAGACGAACAGCTACAGCAAACCCTCTGTGGAAACCAATATCTCCACCTGTGGGAAATGCAAAGATAACAGGCAATTGTGACTAGAAATGCAATTACTACAAGAGAAAAAGATTCACTTTCCTTCATATGCATAGAAATCATGAAAAGATGTTTTCATCCTAAGCAAAAAAGGCCTGAAGCTGAATTTTATTCTGCACTTCGAACCAATAATAATCTCTTTCACCTATTATACATCTTCCTGAAAAAAGAATATACACTTCTCCATCTCACCTAGAAGGTTCTCCACTTACAGGCAATTATTTAAGCAGATGCAAAGAAATAAGATAGGAGAAGTAAATATTTGACTTAGAACCTTTATAAATCCTGTTCTCTCTTTTTTTCTTTCTGCCTTTCAAGATCAGATTTCTATTGCAACATGAGTGTGTACAAGGCAGAGTCTTCCAAGTCTGTAAAACAATATATCCTACGTTTTAACCACAAGCAAAATTTAAGAGAAGCACAAGACCATCCAATTCAGAAAGAAGGAAGACCCATCCTGTACATTGTGGATAACTGGAGCTCATAAAACCCTATATAAACCTCAGCAAATTCCTTCTCTTTCATACTGTGTTTGTGGTGGCATCCCTTGACCCAGCTCCTGATTGCTCTTACTTTGGGTAGAGAAGCTTAACCTTCTCTAACAGGGTAAATGTTCTGATTTTCCCAATCAGAGACCAAAACATCCACATGCAGGACTCCCCCAACTGGGTAAGGTGGATGCACGAGAGTTTTAGAAGGGATGTGCAATGATTGGTGCTCTGCTGGGTTTCTCTGCTTCAGCATGAGGGTCTGCTTCTCAAAAAGAAGCCACAGAAGATACATTCGCTCATGAACCACAAGCAACTGAAGAGCCACAGTGTTGCCGTGGCCCCTTTATCCAGTCTTTTACTCCTGTGTATTAACCATTCCACTTCAGCCTTTCACTAGTTGCTCTAAACCCTTGGACTGAGTTTACGCTCATTGGCAGCAAATCTAAATTAACCTCTGCTTCACCCAAACTCCATTTGCACCCAGCCTTTGGAACTGTGGAGATATCCTTTGGAAAAAAGCCCAGACCACAGAGGTGATTCAAGGAAGCAGAGGGAAAGTAAGTCAGGTTTCAGGATTATTTACTAATTTTGAGGTTTTGACCATTTAAGCATGAATATAAATCCCCAAATTTTGCAGTCAAATCTCTGCAAGTAGATTCACTGCACCATACACATTTCCAATGGCTTAAAGGGAAATTGCATGGGATTGGGGAGCCATCTCCATGGGCCTGGGTCTAACATGGAAGCTCTTTTGCATTATTTTTTGCTGCATTTCCTCTGAATTCAACATTGTGAACTCCAAATACAGTGTGTTGGCCTTCTCTCTGCAAGTCAACATGCAATGTTGACCTCCTGTGACTGTTCTGAGTGAGGTCAGCTAAGGAACATCTCCTTAAGTTCAAGTGGAGAGAGGGCATGATTTGATAGAAGGGACAAGGACTCAGTGCAGAACACACATTGTCACAGAGAGCATTGCTCCCACACAAAAGACAGAGGCTGCTTCAGTGTTCCTGAAAAGCCTTTTTGTTAAGAAGAAAATGTCTAAAGAATTGAAACTGTTGTTCGAATCCGTCACTGAAACAAACACAGGGAATGAAACTATCAAAAATTGTGTTAGTTCTTTTGCTAGAGGTTTTCAGTGTGAGGCTGAGCTCCACCAGAGGTGAGGAGCGTTGCCAGTGTAAACCATCCAGTGCCTGGGATCAGCTTCTCAAGGTTTGCTCAGGATATTTCAAGGTAAGCAATGGCCACAGCAGAGGACAGTGAGATCAGGGCATGGCAGGTGAATTAAAAGAAGAACAAATTTTCCAATCTACTTTTCAGGTGTTGTATTAGCTTGGGCAGTAGATAGAGCTCAGCAAAACCCCATGACCACACCTCTGGTGGGTTGTGAATAACAGATTATCATTTTACAATGGCTACAAATCATGGCTGTGCCAATGCATCTAGTGGGAAAACACAGCTAGTTTCTGAGCAAATAACAGACCATCGATAGGCAGCTGTCTGACTGAGGAGAGGTTCTGACAGTGTATAAAGCCTTTCAGCAAGGAAACCACTGTAAATCTTGCCCAGGCAAGCTGAAGTATATGAAGAAATACTTATACCTCACCGATCACTGAACCTCAGATTTGTGATAAGACAGAAATCACTACTGTCTGATCCACTAGCCTATAAGATGTGAATCAGAGAGTCTATGCCCTGTCCTGAGTTGACAAGATGTATCAATTTAACAAAAAACGTGATGGGCCTGACACCTCTGTTGTCAGCCTCAGGAGGAAAAAAGAAAGTGTGGTGGAGTCCACGATGTCCTCTGATTCCTCCACAGCAAAGCTGGATCTTGCTGGCGAGGTAAGAAAACCCTTGCTAGTGATACCCCCCAGAATTTCAGATTTTTAATGATAATGCTAATAAAAAAAATTTATACCTACCTGATTTTAGTGCATCATCCCCATCAGACAAGTGCTTTACACAAAATCAGTCATGCTGTTTCTGCCTTTGCCACCATCAGCCCCAGCCGGTGAAGCTATAAATTTTGAGTAATATATATAATAAAAAATACAAAACACACTCCCCAGGTTAAGATCTTTAAGTACACAGCAACATTCAGTTCACATTTCATATCTGAAACAGTGCGTGCAACTATATGAAGCAAACTCAGCCCTTTCTGGTGTGTTTTGAAAGAAATTATCATCCACATTTAAACATATTGCACTGTACCATGTTTCCCCAGAGCCGCTGATGTTGTTACTGCCCTGACAGACACTGTCACCTCCCAAATGACAGATATTCAGACCTCCACACTGACACAGAAACGCCTCTAAGACAATGTTTTATCTCAGAGGTGCTGCACATTCACAGGCACACACAGACACACAAAATTATATCAGCCATTTAAGTAATTGTTGCCCAGCTGTCTTTTGAAATGCCTCTTTCGTCTTTTTGTAACCAAGGGCTTTAATATTCAAATGTTCATGAGAACCAGCTTTATTAAAATTAAGGCTGGGGGAAATGGTTTCAAAAAGGAGCAACAAATATTACCCAACCATTTAAAAAAAAAAGATGCTAATTAATGGAGTTCTGAAGCCCAGGGAGGCCATTTGAGGGAGCAGAGATTCTTCTACTAGACAGACTTGTAACTTAGTGGTTCGAGTGGCAGAGGCAGAAAGAAGAGATGAGTAAAATAAAATGCAAGTAAGTTAAGAAGAACAATTCTCCAGGTATTATGAGGACTCCAGAGTTTAGTTCTGTGCCAGCAATTTGAGTTGTCTGCCCACGAGCTCTATGAACAAAGATTTTTTTCCTGGCCTTGACACAAAACAGAGTTTGTGCCTCTTCCCTGCTGGCTCTGCCTCATGCTGGGAACAAGCAAGTGTAACCCACATGGCGTGAGCCACTGCTGCCAGCTGAGACTGTGCTATGGGACTCACTGGGGGATGCATTTTAAGACAAATCTGATCTCGAGGGTAGATGGGCATGTTCACAGACAAGTGCAGAAGGAAAAGGTGTTGTACTGGGATAGCAGAGAGACACTGGAATGGTCAGGGCTTTCTCTGTAGGCTTTTTATGATTATTTCACCTGAGTGAGTAAAACCAGGGGCATCTCAGCATACAGGTGTCTTGGGAGGAAGGAGCACTGCATTCCACGAGTACAGCTCCCCTCCACAGCTCGTGCTGAACTGGACAATGGAGGAAGAATTTGCTGATCCTGTTCTGCTGTGTTTAATCCATCATTAAGATCTCAGAGCTCCAAGATAGGCCAATTCAGCAAGTAGATGAAGGAAATTGTCTGTATTCTCTTTCTTCCAGATGGGAGCTCTGTCACTGTCCTCCTTACCTACTTGTTTTCTCCCATTATTCCTTTTGCTGAACAGGTCCATGGAGATGGGTAGCTTTCCAAATATACAATAAATAAAGCCTTCCTTGTCACTTCCTGTATTCAACCAATGCTCAGGTTCTCTTCTCACATGACTTAGCCCTCTAAGGTGAGCATTGATCCCACTGTATATCCACTGTATATTAGAATTTCTCTAACAGGACTGTAGACAGATATCCTGCCCTGTCTACAGACGACTCATCCTGTAATATCCAACACAGCTTTCTGGGGAAAATTAGAGCAACAGCAACCAGCACGGAGCAATATAGTCAAAATATAGTGGCAGCTATCCCTGCCCATGGCAGAGGAGTTAGAAATAGGTGATGTTTAAGGATCCTTCCAACCCAAACATTCTATCATTTCATGAAACTATAGCAATGCATAAATGGAGCTCAGAGAGGCTCAGCCCTCTCAGCTGAGACTGTCACTGCCCTGATGAACTCACTCACAATTGGTTTTCCATTTTCCATTTTCAAGCATTCATGTTCTCTCTTTTCCATGCCCAAAACAAGTACTGTTGGTTCAAGTTCTTTACATATTTCTGGGTGTTCTGGGTGAACCTTGGCTAAAGAATCCCCTTTGGTTGATTTAGTAAAAGCTTAAGATATTTGAAGCAAGGAGATCTGAGGTTTTGGATAAAACATGGGGTCGTGGAGGCTTAATATGTTATTGCACAGCAGAGCGAAGGTAGCTGTCCATACATGTGCTCTTTGCCTGCAGCTAATGCAAAATAATATGATGTAGCTTCACTTTGTTTCACTGTCAGCAAAGTTAAATTGCATTATTATATCTTTGTCACCAGCCAAGAACGTATGCCCAGACTGCTACCTCAGCTCTTCTGATGTTTGGTAACTTGTTAAGTTGCTCTCACTTGATCATATGTCAGAGCTTAGAGTCCTTCACAGCTGTCATGAAGTCCTTGGGAGTCCTGGTTTTGTTACCCTGGGATATATTCTTATTTGCAAGGACTTGTGGCTGTATATAGCACAGATTTTTTTAACCAGGTTTTTTAACATGGGGTGTGACAGATTCGATGCTTTTTATCGATCAGGAAAAGCAGTGTACATCTCTCAAGAGACCAGTACTTTCTGATTCAAGCCCTTTTAAGTCCTTTTATGAGAATTAAAAATAATAAAAAAAATAAAAACTGAAAATGGTTTTTAAAGAAGAAAAAGCTTCTGTCAAATAGCTGATATCTGCAAAGCTATAAATAAGAGAGATACTTTTTAAGTTCATAGAACTTCATTGTTTTCAGAGAGATATTGGGAGGAACAGGATGAAAAAAAGTGTGTTTTTCTCTAGTAGTATATAGATTGACCTTCCTAAATGAAGACTGTTGGCAAGAATGATATGATCTGAGACAGCAAACCAGCAGAAATTCAGAGTTTATATAAATTTATCTATTTAATTTATGTCTCAACTCCTGCAGCTTGCCATAAAGAAAATTGAATGCAAGCTGAAAACACAAGCTTATTCTAATAGATGCAGGGGGAAGAATAAAGCTAACAAATATATTTGTTTCCCTACTAATCCCTCTTCATTATAGGGCATAGCTGTTTTGTTTAATGGTCATAAATGAATCCAATATGAACTCAAACAAAAGGAGATTTCTGTTTGTAGATTAAATAATTTGTAAAAATATTTCAAGTGCATTCAGCATCAGCGAAGTCAAATAAAACCTCTGTCTCACACAAGCAAAAATTTACCACAGAGAGTATCTTTCTATGACAACTGGTAAGAGGTAATTTTTCCCTGGAGCCAACTTCCATTGGATCAGTGATGCTCCAGTCTATAGCAGAGAGAGTTTGTGTTCGGATCTGTGTACCAGCATGCATAATAATGAATCACACCCTACATTGATTTAGTAAACCAATAGGTTTTATTAACTCAACAATGAGATTAAAATGGATTAAAACAGGAGAGGGGCTCTATCATTGCACTAGTAATTTACCCCAATTCTACAGCAAGTGCAATTCACTTCAGTTTTAATACCTGCTTAGACTCCTCTCGGTACTGCTGAAATGTTTTCTCCAGGGGGAAAAGTGCAGCAGATACAGGTGAATCCTATACACATATGTAACTACAGAGAGGGCAAGCAAACAAGCCAGCTTTAATCAGAGTTTGGACTTTTCAGTGTTATCTGAGACAAAGAAGTCAATGATTTCTCTTGGCAGGGAGTTCAGCAGCCTCCTGTGCTAAAACACATAGAAAAGTACAGTCAGAGCACCAGTCTGATGAGCAGAAACTGAGGGAGCTGGGTGGGTTCAGCCTGGAGAAGGGAAGCTCAGTGGGAACCTTATCATTCTCTACAACTGCATGAAAAGAGGTTGTAGCCACATGGGGGTTGGTCTCTTCTCCCAGTTGGCAGAATGAGAGGAAATGGCCTTAAGTTGCGCCAGGGAGGGTTTAGACTGGATGTTATGAACATTTCCTTCCCTGGAAGGGTGATCAGGCATTGTAACAGGCTGCTCAGGGGAGTGGTGGAATCACCATTCTTAGAAGTGTTCAAAAGGCATGTGGCTGGGGCACTTGGGGTTATGGTTTAGTGGTGAACACTGTGGTGCTGGGTTAATGGTTGGACTTGATGAACTTGGAAGTCCCTTTCAACTTTACTGATTCCGTGTTTCTAAAAGGGCTCCAGGACCGCAAGGCAAACCCTGGCTCATTCCTGATGCTCTCTGTACCTGCCTTGCCCTCCTCACCTACAGCCCAGCAGGTATCTGGGTCACAAGGTGCATTTAGACTGGGAGCTCTGGCAGTGCCCTGGTGCTGAGCAGCAGCCCAGAGCTCTAAGATCTGCCTGAGAATAAAGTAAATTAGGTCAAGCAGAGCTGTGTTGCTACTAGTACCCAAACGGGCAATTTCAGATCCGTGAATAATTCTCCACTCCATTATCTCCAACTGAGATTTGAGCCTGTTCCATTAGTTTCAGCACATTCAGGATTCTGCACCGACCTTCTGCAGGATTTCTTTGGGAGTCCTCTGGTGCAAACCAGTGGTTTTCAACCCCTGAGGATGCCTGGGGACCTGGGGGCTTTTTCTAATGGCCCTGCAGTGGGCAGCTATAAATCTTGCAAAAGGGTAAAGCTTTTTGCAATAGGTTTGGACTTGCTGGACAGGGCTTACAAGTGGAAAACAAGTAGGTTTTAGAGTTCAAAAGATTGGAAAATGTTGAATAACACTTGCATAGGACTTGTTCTGGAGTCTAGGGAGAGTGTAGGAGAGCCTCCCATTTTGCCTGGCCAAACCACCTACCCAAATGCTCTTTGGACTCAAAATGGATCTTAGGGGAAATTCCTGTCAGAGCCCAGATGGCTTTGAGCCCAACTCAGTAAAGGCCACACTTGGAGGGATTGGCCTATGGGGTATGGAAGCATAGAAGACAGGGCTGGAGGAGAGCCCAAGGAAATATCTAGTCCTCTTCCCAAGACAGAAAAACTAACATAATGAGTATTTAATTGCTTTAGTATGGGCTTTTTGTATAAACTGTGTGTAATCATCGAGTTATGTTGTACATATGCAATAAAATTAAGCAAATATTCAATTTTTTTACAGATAAAGCTAAAATAAATCCAGCTCTCCCTTCCTGAGTTAATCCACCATGAACAACTTGATCAATAACCATTCTTTTAAACCATCATCCACCCACCTCACTCCTTCCCACCTTCTTCTGTTTTCTGGGAGAAGTTTGATTTAAATTGCCAATAACTATCCTCACAACCACTGTAATTATGACATTCATTATGATTGCTATTCGTTATTAGATCCGTAAAGGAAATGCTTTGTCTCTCTATGGGAATTTGCAAGATTTTGTAATAGTTTTCCCCGTTCTGGATTTATCAGTGTTTGTGAACCAATAATATAAAAAAAAGTACCGATTAGATCAATGCACAATTCATTTAGATAGATTGAAATTATTTAATTTAGATGGTGGTGAGCTTTCTGAAATAAAAACATAATGAACTTAGATGTTGAAAATGAGGAAACAGGATGTTTTTGCTATTTAAAAAATTTATAGTTTCTTCAAATGGGGAAATTCATTTAAACCAAGTTTCTCCACAAACAGCTTGTATTGACCTACTGATATTCACCAACAGAAAATTCATTTAATCTGAAAATTGTCAGCTTGCCATTTACTATTAAAAGTTTGTATAACACATACAAAGTTGCATAAAAAGTTATTGCTGCTGTTGGAGTTGTCAAAAAGAAAAAAGAATTGCCTAAAGGAGTTAAGCACAGTCAAGGATTTTGAGTCTGAAATTTCTTAGATATTTTTGATACCATCTTAGCCCTCAGGTCATACAAAAATGACCTCTAATTCTGCAGCTCTCATAGAGATTTCCAGAGCCCTCAGAATTTAATTGCATGATATACAAGTTCATTTTTTATACAGTTATTAAATAATCGCCAAACCCTTATCAATCCTTTTAAATTCAAATGTGTTTATTTAGAATCAATCTGATGCTATTACTTTAACCCTAGGTTTGACAGTTATAGTCAGAGGCTGTTCATCTTAGATATTCCAAATCCAGCCTCTCAAGCATGGGCAGCTGATACAGACTCGACGCATCACGGACTTCAGTCTGTGAACTTGGCAACTGCATTAGCAAGTGACTCATGCCCCAGTTTGTGTTTGTCTGTTACCTCAGACACATTTGTCTGGAGAAGAACTGTGGAAATAATTGATTTTGAGGAGTTGTGGCAATTCTCGTTACATAAGAATACTATAAATCACATTCAAAACCTTATGCCAGCTTCCTTTACCATCCTACTTTAAAAAGGTCACATCCAAAGAGGTTTTCTTCTCATTTCTGGCATCTTGAACTTCTCTGACCCTTTGTCTTTGTCTCTTAGCCCTACAACCTTGGGGCACGTAAGGTCTTGATGCTATTAACGGCCATTCCTTTGTGGTGCTACATTTACCTGGTCTAGCTCCAGCCAGATGGTTTTTGTCTGTACAAAGCAGTGATGTTGAGGCTTAGCAGGTCTCTTCTGTGAGCCTCAGCAACACCAGCAGCTCTTGTAGGAGAACCTGCAGACCACCTGCTCAACCTCATTTGAGGGATTCAGTGATGGCTGCACCAGAATCTCTAAGGAGCAGCAGAAAGTCCTTTGTCTTGAAGAGTACTTATGAGCTGTGGAGATTTATGAATGCCTGGGACAAATTGCCTCAGTTCCTGCCTTTGTGAAAAAGAAGTGATCCCTTAAACTCCACCAAAGAAGGAAGGTGCTGACCTAATATATTCTGCTGGAGGCACTGGGACAGTCACCATGACTTTACTGGCTCCAGCATGTAGTGGAGCTGAGCAGAGTGCAGTGAGCTCCTTGTGGCTGATTGAGAAGTCCAGTGCACATAGGACATATCATAGAAGGTTTGGTTTGGAAGGAACCTGAAAGATATCTAGTTCTAAATGCCTGCCATGGGCAGGGACACTCCCTACTAGAGCAGATTGCTCAGGGTCCCATCCAACCTGGCCTTGAACACTTCCAGGAACGGGGCATCTTGTCTGATAAAGGGAGGAGTGGGACTGAAATTAGTATAATTCAAGGAAAAACTGTATATTAAAGGGAAATAAAAATAAGCTCATAAGATATGGTTCCCAAAGAAATTATGTAAGTTGAGAAAATAAAAATTACATGAGACCCCAGCCTGACTATTTCCTTACCCTGCCATGTTAACCTGGGGATTCAACACAGCACACTGTGGGAGTGTTTGCCTCTGGTGAAGAACAGCAATTAGACTATTTCCAATGCACCATCCCTTTCTCCTTAAGGTATCTGAATTGTCTTCTTTTGAATAAAAAAGGTCAATCATATAAAGAGGTCTTTAACCCTACTCCAAGCCATAAGAGGAAAGGGCAATATTTCTGAACATACCCACAAATTTTGTGGGAACAGCCCGTGAAAAATCATTCCAACAAATGTCTAGTTCATAGCTAGGTTCTCCAGATGGCATCAATATATCATGAAGAGTCAAAAAGAGCCTTTCTGAATGCAAATTACTATTCACATTTTACCTAATTTATGCAAATTAGCTCATTCAGTCTTCCATCTAATCCTCCCTGGAGTTCCTCCAAGGTTTGAAAGGAAAGATATTCTTCTTGCAAAATATATATAATCCATATTAATTGTTTCTCATGGAGATGAGTGGGATGGACAGCTATTCCAGCAGTTAATATTTTAATCACTTCACCCCAGAAGCAGCCCTGCCTTCGGTGAACAGACCCTGATTGTCTGCCCACATTGCTAACCTAAACCATAAATGGCTGCATATTGGGATGCTCCCAGTGGGGCCTGGCAGGCAGATTTTGGGAAGGGGCTGATCAGCATTGAGCAGCATTGAGAAGAGAGCTGGTGTATGGGCAGATCCGATAGGCAGCAGACCAAATCATCTTGGCTACCCAAGCTAGAAAGAGGGCTGCAGAAGAGGGATGAGTCTCAATGATGGAGCCACATGGATTACCCTGGGAATGCTGGGTTTTGCATGGCAGAGCTGTGAAGTGGGTCAGATGGAACCATGATGAGAGGTACTGAAATGCACCCTTCCCATCCCTCTGAGGAAGGTGGATATGCAGGGAAGGCAGAGGAAAGTGGAACGGGTCAGCACAGCACTTTCATTGGTCTAAGCCAGAGGCATGGGAATACACTGGAATCCTTATGATCAGTGGATTCCAGTGCATCCTGAGTACAGGCACCATCAGCAAGAGGGACTGGTGTTCTCCGGCACCTTTTCTCAGTTCTGAACAGGAAAAGAGGATTTGTGGAAGAATGAATGGAAAAAGCGCAAGATGTTTGAGTTGGGAAGTGTGTCAAAATTATCCACTTATTAAGAAGAAATTAAAATATATTTGGGCATATTGACTTCAGTCTGTCCTTGTTTTAATGTTTGTGTGTTATCTGGAATAGCTGTTCTTTAACCACACACTGGTGCTTATGGATTTCTTATCCCTGTCCTTTGTATCTGGATGGCTGTGATCAGATACGGCGATAAAATAGTAAGACTAATTCTGAAATCAATGAATTAGAGATTTAATGCATCGATATTTCATTACTTATCTGTGGAGAAAGACAAGATTGATATGCAAGCAGTGAAATGGTCTGTGCCTCTTTGTGTACTGACAGACCTAAGAACAACTCCCTCACAAGTTGAGTATTATCAGCATCAACAGAAGCTGCATGGCAACCTATTATACCTGTACAAAAACCTTCCCAAACCTGAGTGGCTGAAGCAGATGCTCAGTGCAACAGGTGAGAATTGGGTCTGGTTTAAATGTGCTTTATTGTTATCGCCCAAGCCTGTAATATGCTTGGCCCAAGAGTGGACCTGCACTGAATCACACAATCCTTTTGCATTAGCTGATGTACTGGCTGATGTTTTTCAGCAGATAACTTTTTTCCTATAGAGCTGTCAGTAACAGATCTCTTTTTGCCAGTCAGGAAAACTTGTCTCTGAAGCATTTTGAATTGACATTTCAAATATTTTTTTTTGTGTGTCAGGTCTGCAGGAAAACACAGAAGCAATTGATTGGTGACTTTCAAGAAAAATATATTTTTTCCTCTTCTGTAGGGAAGACATGGGATTTTCTGACAATGCCTAGGGACAGGTGTATCACTGCACTCCACTGCATAGTTGTACTTATATAGTATAATTGATGTTGTCTGCTATATTTCAAAGGGATCCATAAGATTACAAAGTGCAAGAAGGTGAGAAAACCCTATTTGCCCTCCAGCTACATATAACCATGTATGTGTGGATTAATGTAAATAATAGTAGAGCAGAGTACATATCAGTAATTTCCAGGTTTTATCACCTGAAATGGAACTTTGAACAAAATATATTGATCACTTCGATGTTAAAAATGGCTATAAACATATAATTGATATAAAAACTTAGAAAGTTCAGTTTACTTGTTCAGGCCTTGTCTTCAGCAAGGTGGTTACTTATGGGTGCCCAGGGATAGATCTCACACTTTTGAGCTCAAGCAGCTCCTCATTGCAGATGCCTATGGGAGCTCAGCAAATCATTCACGAACTGGGCTTGGTGAGTCAGAGCAAGTCCCGCTCTCAAACTGTTTGGAAAGCACATCTAATAAAATTAACTCTAAGGCGGCTTAGTGAGGAGCCTTGAATGGAAGATGCTTAAGTGGATCTTCATCAATTTCTAAACTGATTTACTCAGATCAATACAACTGTCGACTGCCGCCAAGCCACGCTGCTTTAAACCTGTGGATACTTCCACAAAAGGGCTCTCAGCACCTCCCCTTCCGAGGGCTCAGGACTCTGTCCAACAAATCACTTAAGCTTGGGCTTAACTTTAAGTACATGAATACCTCATTAACATCAAGGAGACTACGTTAACTAAAGAATATGTGTAAAGTGCTTTGCTGGATTGGGGCCGTAGATGCTGCAGTCATCGTTGCTAGGTAGAAAAATAAGCCAGACAAAGAATTTCAGCAACAGGATAGTATGATCTGGAGAATTACTCAACAACAGAAAACTGTGAGAGCAGGAAGATGATTGACTGATTATTTTTCCGATTCAGGGGAACCCAAGGGAGCATCTAAATCAACTCCTTCTGAATGCTGCAGGGTGACTTCAGTCCAGTGATTAGAGCTGAGTGAAATGTTTTGATTGAGAATAAATTAATTCAAAAGTACTGTTTTGGCTAAATGGAAATCTTTTCCTGACTTATTTTGATTTCTTCTAATTTTCCATTTCCAGAGAAAAATCCTGAATGGAATTTTTTAAGCTTTATAGAAGTTTTTAGTCTAATGTGTATAATTTTTTTTGTAGGAAAATAATCTTATGTAAATGAAAATATTGGGGGAAAAAGCCCAAACAGAAGAACTCATGTTTTCATTTTTTACAATGTTCCACTAAGAAAAAGAGATTTTAAAAAAGTGTGTGTTTTAATTAAAAGACTTATATACAGTTTCTTTTCTCTTGGGGAAAAAATGACATTTAAAAAAAAATATTTTGTTTTAAATGGGGAAAGTTTTCACCAAGAAAAAACCTAGAAATTGAGTGAAATAAAGGATGAAGAGCCTCTGTTCTACATCTACACAAAATAAACTTTTTTGTTCCCCAATATCTCTCAATAACTCTCACAGTCATATAAAGCTATGACCTTCAAAGAACTGCAAGGAGACAACAATTTGCAAATGAAGGGTTTCTTCCTGTTCCATATCCAAGGAGAGGTTTTTTCAATAGGTTGAAATAGCTTTACGACCAAACATTTTTATTTTTTTTTCCCAAATCACAGGATAACCAGTTCCTGTTGTCAGGACATGATTATATTTTATGTTACAAAGAAATAAGAAAATATCATATAGGTTAACAACACTGTGAGGGAGTCTTGGGGAGACTCTTTCCTTTCAAGCACTACTTCCCCGCAAAGTCAGTGAACAAAAGAATGGTCTTACCCCACAATATTCCTGTTTGAAGATGAACAGTAGCAATATTCTCCTCACTTGCCTTATGCTCATATTCCTGTAAGAATCATTGCTCATGGTGACACCCTGATTTCCTAGCGATGGAGCTCATCCTTGCCCCAGTGGGCTCCTCTTAGCTCCAAGTACGCCAGCATTAGCCAACCAAGCAGGATTGTATCATGTTTCTTGTAATTGAATCATATTGATTTTTAATGAGTTTAATTGATTGTGTTTGTCTCAGGGGCTGTGGTGACCACTTTTTTACAGAGGCTTGATTGTGTAGTAGAGCGGGAGGGCAAATAAGGGGTTAATGAAAGGCCACACAAGTTAATGGAGACCTGGAAAACCAAAGGGAGACCTAGAGTGAACACCTGTGGAAGAAACCAAGGAAGAATAAAGGCAAACAATTTATTTGACTTGAAACAGGTTATAAAGGACAGTAATTGTTTTAAATAGAAAGCTGTTGAATTATAATTAGAAGTAATTGAAACTCACCAAAATATTGAATAAAACATTAGATAATTTAAATGGTGTTATCTTTACAATTATCATTGAAAATAATTGCAGTGAAACCCATGAACTGTTGTGAGAGGAAGAGAGTCACCCAGGGCACATTGTTTTCCACAGGCATTATTCAGAGTGTTTAATGGGGAGGTATTTATAAGTAAGTGGCAGCACTTGTTTCTGATCTGGCATTTCACAAGTGAGTGCCAGTTCCATGATAGGTGAGAAAGCAGGTAAGCAAGAAGCATCTGCTATTTTCAGAGTCATTGCTTTAAAAATCAGTCAAGAAGATGCCCCTCCTTGGAAGAATTCCTGACCTGTCTGTTGGGCTTGGAGATTTAGACACAGGTTTTCATAGCTGTGCGTTATCATTCTGAAATGTTTTCCCTGAATATTTTCAGAACAACATGTGCACATTGTTCCTTTTCAAATAGCAGAGCTAATTCAAAACAGGGAATGCTTTTCAGAAAAAAAAAAACCCAACCCAACAACAAAACAAAAAACTCATTCATCACAGCACTCAAAGGTTGTCACATCAACATAGGCAGCTATTTTTGGTTCAGTGTCAAAAGATGTAGCTGTCTTAACTTCAAATACAGTCACTTCACTGCAGAATTCATGGAAGACACATTACTCAGCTTCTTAGCTCTGCCCTGAACCTCTCCCTAGTTAAGGCTATGCTACGTACTATGCTACATACTGTCCTCTCCAGAGGAGGAATATTTGAATAATCATTTCATAGCAGACTATGGCTTCATAATGCGTGACATCCTGCCAGAGTTTCAAGGTGATTAATATAATTACTACAATGGGCTTGATGAATTTTAAGACAGCAACTGTGACAGGAGCAAAGCAGCATTCCACCTACAGAAACATCACAGATTCTAATCAGCTTCTGCATGGAAATTAGTTTGTTGCGTGCTCTTCCTAGTTGCCATGGGCCAGATTTTCCCAGCCATGTGTAAAGCAGGCAAGGAATTAAATGGCAATGATTTCAGTTTATTTTTGGTCCTGTAGAAATACATAATTTTCCATCCTCTTGATACAGAACTGGATATTAGATATTAGTCTATTAATTCTACATTTCCTATAAACTAAACTGAGGAAAGGAGTATCATTAAAACATCAGTTGGGGAAAATTGCTAAAATGGAGTGGCAGATGAAGAGGCTCTGAATGATGGCTTTATCTACAAGGAGAGAAGGAGAAGGGTGAATATGGAACATTTGCAGAGGCAAAAGCAGCTGAGCTTTGAGAGAGTAACATAAGCTATAGCAGTCTGCTAATATTCCTTAAGGCTCTATTAACAACAGGACGATTTTTTCACAGATGATCGTCTGTTCTCTCTTAGACAAATATCTACTGAAGTCATATGCTGGGCATCTGGTTTCTTTGTGCTTCTTCTCTTGAAGGACAAGTTAGAAAGGGGATTTTGCTTTCCAATACAGCTAACAAAAGCTTTCATGTTCCACACGGGCAGAGGACACAAACGAGAGGCAGCTGAAGGGGGAAGGTCTGATCCTGTGATACTTCAGGCTGTCCCTGTGATCTGCTGTGTGCTGTGAGTGGAGCTGAGAAGACTGATGGTTCAGCATAGCTGGAAAGCTTCAGTTGCTATTTTAGAGTGTGGTGACATGTCAGAGTGACTGTGAGCTTGAACCCTGTGCTCTGTGTAACACTCTAACACAACCCTCCTCAGAGGGTCAGACACTGAGGTGAGACCAGCAGATCCACATTCCATCACAAGCTCTTCCACTGACATATACCCATGCAATTTCCACAGCTCCAAGTCAACAGGTGTATCTCTTCCCACAATCCCACAGTGACTATTTTATCTTGGCCAGTTAGTTCTGTCATTACTGGTAGCAAACACCTATGCTGATATGATGTGATGACTTCTCTAAAAGAAGTATACCCCCCTCATCACTGGGACTCCTCCACTGTGACAGAAAAATAACTAGTGGGCAATGAATTCATATAATTGATTTGAACCTACAGTGATACAGCAGTGAAAGGTCTGATTTATCTTCTTTGGGAGGCCAGGAGGCATGAAGAAGAATCTGATGCAAGGAGCCCTTCATGACGCAAGTGATGCAGAACCAGTGGAAAGATCCTTCAGTAACAGGAGAAGCTGGAACATCATGGCTGACTGTTATGGTACAATTTCCAAACTCCTCCAAGCTTGTCTTCATCTTTTTTTTTTGAGCTTTAAGTGCTATCTCTCTGGCAATTCAGCATGCTGAATGGGGGCAGCATGCAAATGTAAATTATAAGCACTAGTAAGAAAGGAAAGAAACACTTGCTAAAGATGTCTAGACACCACAAAGTGTAATTCGTCAAGTTTAAGATTCTGCCAGCAAAAATGCACAGCAGGAAACACAAACATAAGGAGAATAAGAGCCACCAGGCTTCACTTGGCTCCAGCCACTTCATCAGGGCTAATTAAAGTGTTCTTCCAAGTCCTTAAAGAGATTAACTATGGCAGCAAACAATTTCAAATAAGATGTACTCGTCTAAAAAGGTGGTGGTGGAAGCAACAGGGAGGTAGCAATCTGCATTGTCAACTCACATTCTGGTACTTTTAGTGAAGAACATTCAAAGCCAAGTAAAACAAGGCCAAAGACGAGGCCAGTGGATGCTCTCTTGTTCATTTGTCTTGCCATATGATTTGCCACAACTGAGGTGGAAAGGTCTCAGCTGTCTGCAAGGTCCTGGCTGTGCTCCTCATGGATATGTCACTGCACATGCACTGGAATTTTACTGCCACATGACACAGTCAAGAGTTGTATTTTCCACATGTTCCTCAGCAAGTCAGGAGGCAAGAAGGTGCATCTTTGCACACACTGCAGCCAGGCAAGCAAAGTGGTAACAATGCTTTCAAGTAATCACATGCACATCTGTAGGGCATTGAAGGTGAAATCTTCTTTTGCAGCCCTGTCCGTCTTTCCATCATTTCCACAATGGTGTTGCCCTGTCTCCCAGCACTCTGGGAGAAGGACCACAGGACACTGGTGATTTGGAAGTTACAACTGCAATTATTTCATGAAAGATGATATACAATTCCAGATCCATAAAAGACGCAAATGAAGTTTGCACAGGCAATCCTATGTTTTCTGAAGCTTCCTCTTAGCAGCCAAAAAATGCAAATATGTATGTGTATACTATAGATACATCAAAACTAAAGTCACACTTTGGGCCAAAAGCAGGTTGGCAGCTTCCCTTCAAACAGTTTTATGGATCATTAAGTACCCCACAGGAGGCTGACTACACCAACTATGTTTTATTGATAGTGAAGTGTTTCTAGCCTGAAACAAAACAATTATTCATGTTAACTAGAGGCTGGAGTAAACTGGCCAAGACCAATGTCCCCTCAGAATACCTGCATACTCAAAATTCAGTCTCACATTTATTTCTGGATGTATTTTTCTGTTCATAATATGCTAGTGGATGCTTTCTTTAAACAGGTTAATACAACTGTTTTCCTGGGGAGGTCTTTGGCAGGCAAAAAGACAGGTTTTCTCACGTGTGCTGCAAAAAAAAGTCAGCATACTCATGTAAGTGATACACATTCCTCTAAGAAAATAAATGAAAATAAGCTTATCTTACTGGTATGGCCAGCCTTCAGAGCCCTTCATGTCACACTTTCACATGAAGCTCTAAGTTCAGGGGCAAGGTAAATAATGCATGGTATTTTTAATTACGGCCTTCCACCTCAGATAACTAATACATCAGTGAAACTTTGGAGATTCCATGCTACAAATCCCAAAGAAGTATTTTAAGTACTTCAAATACTTTCAAGGGGAAAAAAAAAATGAGGCAGTGTACATAGAAAGTGTTAATTCACTTGGTACTTAGGTCATCACTGAATGCAGCAGAGGTAGCTGAAATTGGATCTGCCAAAACCATGACCTGATCATTAGACCAGCAGATGACCAAACAATTTTAACACTGCAGCAATAGTTTGTTCTAAAAGTCTGATCTTGTCATGTAGCCAATGCTAATCTCTTCCCAACAAAATGAAAATGGTCGTCCAGCCCTAAAAGTTTCAGTGAAACACACATGGGATTTATTGCATCACTACCACATTCCTCACAAACCCAAAGCAAAATCAGAAAACAATCCTAAACCGGTAAGTGAATTGTACACAGAGCTCCCCTCAACTCAGCCCTGTCTTAATATTTTTCTCCTGGTATGGAAATCGTCATGTAAAGAAACTGAATCTGTGAAGCTTCTGAAGTGATAAATCAGTTATGAAATGGAAACCTCTATTACAGGCTGTCCACTTAATTATTTGACAAGCTAATTAATCTCCTAAACAACTGTAGAACTACTGTTTCCTCAGTAAGTGATGGAAACAAACTTTGGCAGATCCCACAGGTCTTGGCACTATAGTAGCAATAAGACTCTACAAAGTTACGTGTAATAGACACTAAGCGAGGTCAAATTGCCTCTGTAGGAGTAACTGGAATTGCTTATTGCCTGAAGGTGTTTATGTTGCTAATTATTTTGCTGTATCTAATTATGGTTTGCCAGTTTTGTTGTGGCTAAGATTTCAAGAGATGCCTCTATTCCCTTCAGAAAGCTATTGCATCATGATAGGAAAGGACGGAGCCTCCTGCCTTGTTAGAACAATGCCATTGTCTGCCTCTCCTCAACAGACAACACAATTACAGCTGACACAATAATTGATGACGAAGTTTTCCAATGAGAAAGATGGACACACATTATTATCCCATCAATCTTGTTCCACATGGTGTCTTGTATCACTGTTTTTTCCTACCGTGACAGCAAATCGACTGAAGCTTGCCGATAGTCTGCTTGTGTTCCCAGGGGTACCCTGTGACTGAGTGAGGGCATCGCATGGGGCACGAGGAGAAACGTGAGATCAGAAAGAAGATCACTCAGTGTGAATTTAAGCCAAATTTACTTTCACCACATTCTCTATCTGCTTATGTCTCTATCATAATATTAATATCCAAGGAAACAGGAGATCATCCTACATCTTCTTATTAAACATGCATTGCATGAGCAATGTTTGACCATTAATAGCAACTGCCCCTCATTTATACCCAGTTCTGTCTGAATTTAATCACTGATATCTGCCAGGTCTGTAAGTACATGTAAACTCCTATGTGAATGTGTTATGCATCTATTAGAAAATTTTCCAATCATCTAATCTAAGTTTCAGTTTTGCCCAATGTATAATAGCATTTGGAACCCATTCATGTGTATTTACTTTATCTCATGTCCTTCATGCTTTCTACATCCAAATCATTGAGTCGATCATAGTTCAAACCCTCATCTGCTGTTTTCTATCTCTTCTGACATCCTTGTAGATGACTCTAAGTTGAGTGGAAGTGTTGATCTGCAGGAGGGTAGGAAGGCTCTGCAGAGAGATCTGGACAGGCTGGATTGATGGGTCAAGGCCAATGGTATGAGATTCAACAAGATAAAGTGTCAGGTTTCACCCTTGTGTCACAACAACCCCATGGAACATTCCAGCCTTGGGGCAGAGCAGCTGGAAAGTGATCCAGTGGAAAAGGACCTGGGGGTTGCTGGTCAACAGCAGCTGAACAAGAGCCAGCAGTGTGCGCAGGTGGGCAAGAAGACCAAAGGCATCTGGGTTGTTTCAAAAACGGTGTGGCTGACAGGACCAGAGGAGTGATTGTCCCCATGTACAGGGCACTGGTGAGGTGGCACCTTGAGTACTCTGTCCAGTTCTCGGCCCCTATCTGCAAGAAAGGCACTGAGGCGCTGGAGCATGTTCAGACAAGGGCAATGGAGCTGGGGAATGGTCTAGAGAGTCATATGAGGAGTCATATGAGGAGTGAAATAGTAAGCTGGGAGTGCTTAGTCCAGAGAAGAAGAGGATCAGGGGAGACCTTATTCCTCTCTACAACGACCTCAAAGGAGGTTGTAGGCAGCAGGGTGTTGAGCTCTCCTCCCAGGCAACCAGTGACAGGATGAGAGAACACAACCTTAAGCTGTGCCAGGGAAAGTTCAGGTTGAACATCAGGAAAAATTTCTTTACTGAAAGAGTGTCCAGGCCTTCGAGCAGACTGCCTAGGGAGGTGCTGGAGTCACCAGCTCTGGAAGTGTGCAAAAGAGAACTGGACATGTCTCTTAGTTCTATGGTTTAGTTGGCAAGGTGGTGTTTGGTCAAAGGTTGGACTTGATGTCTTGGAGGTGTTTTCTACCTTTAATATTTCTGTGATTCTTAAGATCACTGTCTCTTCATAGATATGTGAAAAATACCTGATTTCTACCTGTGCACTACTTTTCCCAATACCTGAGCAGAAAATTATTTTCTTCAGTTAAGGACAGCAATATTATTAGTCTACAAATATAATTGCATCTTCTGTTAAAAAAAAAAAAAGAAAAAAAAAAGAAAAAAAATCCAAAGCAAAACAAACCCCAACACTAAAATATTGTGTTTCGCACAGTTGTATTATTCTTGTAATGAATAATCACTAAAGATATTATTGTGGGTGCAGTTACCATGCAGCAATATGAATAAAATGCTTTAGATGGAAAATTGTACTTCAAGAAAATGTATGCAATAGTACAACTGTATTACTGCCCATTAATATGTATTAATTCAATGAAAAATGCCTGACTGAGCTGGTTTACATAGATTAGGATGGCAGGCAGTGAAAGGAAGTACTTGGACTTGGTTAAATGGACTGTGAAGATAGCAGGAACTCTAATCCAAAGAGGAGAGGCAAACCACCAAGATAGGCTGTCCAGTTCTGCTGGTATGATTTGTTTCTTCTCTCATTCATAACAGTGTTTTTATTATGATAAAGAATCAGCATTCTGTGCTCCTGATGCATTAGCTCTACTCAGTCCTCTTGAATCTGTATTTAAAAGCTTTCTATTTAAAAATAATAAAAATAAGATAATTCTTCCCAAGGTGGCTACTTAGCAGGAATCATCTCATTTGCTTTAGCATCTCCAGGAGGCAGAATCAAAGCTCCTGACGGGCTTGTCATTGTCAAGACAAGCTTATTTGTGCCTAAAATACTCAAGTAATTCACTCCTTACTCTAACTTCTGTGCATGACATGCAGGGTTTGTTCCAGCTCCACAAACTGCACTGAGTGGGGTATTCCCACAGCCCTGGGGGGAGGTTTCATTGAGGCACATCAGTGTTTTGAATTACACCAAATGCATCCTTCTGTCCAGGCATGCTTAGTTACACATTAAAAAAAAAAAAAAAGAAAAAAAAAAAACACCAATTTTGCTTTCCCTTCTGGCTAACAGCCTTGTTATGAGACAAACTATTATGGCAGTCATATGCTCAGCATAAGATGCAGTTCTCCCAGAGTTTATTTAAAAACACAGAGCATGACTGAGTTTGGTGCCCCTCTCAGCCCCACTGTCTGCCTCATTTCTAGTCTGGGACTGGCTGACACCTTCACTTTCCTTTACCTGTGCAAGAGGGCAGGTAATGCTGGTGAAGGTTTAGGTGAGCAAAAGCAGTTCGTTCTAAAGGTAGCCTTGGTTGGATGACACGGTGGCCTAATGGGGATTGAGTCACCAGGGATGGGATGTGAGAAAGGAAGGAGAATCAAAAGAGCCTGGAGGGCCTCTGGACTCGGGATTACTGGAGAATCAGGAAACAGCAGATGTTTGAAGGCAAAACATGCAAGTTATGGGTTTTGTGGATGTAGGGATGTATCCTGTGTAATACCCTGTAATTTTAACACTTAGAACTTGTTGTGTAGCACATTCTTATTGGGACACCAGAACTTAGAGACAGAAAGACAAAAAGGAGGGCCTTATGTTTAGAAAAAGGTCTTTATATATGACATGCTAGGTCACAAAGGTTATCCAAATGACTGAAAAAATGATATCATAAATGACTACAAAAGATTTACTGTCTTCATTGTCCAAACAGACTCATAAATTGTATGTCTAATCCCCTGTCTTGACCACATCCTCATCCAATTTCATCTGCCTTGCATAAAACTTAGTAACCTCTCAATAAACACAGCTGACCAACAAGAGTGGAGTCCATGTAGTATGCTAAATCCCTTCCCTCCAATAAAATCTGACAGGATCTTTAATGACCACTTCTTATCTAATAATTTTTAAAACCATGGGACTTGGATGACTTTTTCCACCTATGTTTTTATGTACTTCGTTCCCAGGGCTCTAGTGACATTCTAATAAGTGTATTGAATTTTGAGCTATCCAAGGGATTTTGTATATTATTTATGAGAATGGATTGATTTGTCTCTCATGTGAAGGAATATACGTAAAATTGAGTTTTGCTGTGGTTGTTTCTTCGCTCAATGTCTCTGATATGATCATGGCTTCATAACAATTTCAGTGTATTATTGCCAGAGGTATCATAAAATAGGGAGACATTATCCTTCATGTCATAATTCTTTCTCTGCTGAATAAACTCAAAAGCTTATTTTTGTTTGTTTGTTTATTGATCTTTACTTTGGAACACAGTAAATTAATGCTGTTAAACAAGAGGACAATTTGCCTTGTAGTTTCACCAAAATGGACTTCAATTAGCTATGCTTCTATGACTATGTTATGATGCTATTCATAGGCGGGTTATGACATTGACAACAAATCAGTGAAACTTAAGCTCCTGTTATTATCGTCTCGAGATAAAAATTGTATGTGCCTTTATCTCTATATAATGGAAGCTCCAGCCAATGTGGTCAGAAATAGCACTGACATGAAACACCTGCACGTTATGTTGGCATTGTAAGAGAGATCAGTCGCCAAATAAGTCTGGAAAATGGAGGGAAGAGAAAAAAAGAAAAAAAAAAAAGTAGAAAATAAAGGGTCTTTGAGATGTCCTAATTTCTGCCTTCCCATTGTTCCAGCTGTGCAGGAACAGAATATTTGTGACCCACTGTCTGACATGCCCTCAAAGCCAGTCTGTTATGGTCAAAATTAGATACTCATGGACACACAAGGAGAGTGTTTCTTTCTGCTGTTATTTCACTGTAGAAAATATGAAAAGGGAATTATCATGCAATGGCTCTTTCCATAAGACAATGAGGGGTTATGGAATAAATTTAGTTGATGGCAAGTTCAAAATATACATGAGGAGATTACTCAGTATACTTGCGGTGAGACAGTGTAGATGCTAAATTTTTATATGGATTTAAAAAGTGTCTGAATAAATAAGGAGAGAAAATTCTGTAAGGGATTACTAAATATAAGGATATCACCCTGGTTCAGAAAGTCCCTCACCTGTTAAGTGTCTGTCAGAATGAAAAGTGCTCTGACACTATTTACAGCCAATTTGCTGGTGATGGCCAGGCTTAAGGGGTGCTTGATAGAAATAATATCTCAGCTAATCTTTAAATGATGCCTAAGTTCCCTAGTCTTAGACTGTGACTATAAGTTTATGCCTTCCCTGGTGAAAGGCTGAAGTTGCTCCAAAAAGCAGCAACGTCACTGTAATGTAATGATCTGGTGTTGGTTGCAGGGACAATCCTAGGGGGCACTGTGTGAGCCCTCTCGCAGTCCTGCTGTTCATGAGGTCACAGTAGACCATTTTGATTTATCTGTAAACTTGAGTTTACTCTATTTTCACATTTACACTGCTCAGTCTGAATTATCCTCATGGCTATTAAATGGATGCCCAGTTCTGGGTGTTAAATTCATATTTTATAGATTAGAATAGAGGGTGCATTCTCTGAGTCTATATAGTCTTCTCTATTTACCTTTCTGATGCCAATCTCACCTCTTGTCCCCTACCACTCAAAGAAGATGCCCTTTAAAGCTTTTTGGTCCTATTTTGAAATATTTTCTTGGTATTCAAAGGATATTCCTTTGTCTTGTCTTATTTTTTTCCCTTCCTTTCTTCAGCTAATGGCTAAACAGCTGCAGCAGCATGCAACTTTGGAGCACCCTGCTGCCGTTCCCAGAAACAAAACAATCTGTACTTAAACCAATTTGCTTGTACACTCCTGCTACCCTGCCTCCAGCCTGCTAAACTGTTCATGCCCGTCATGCCAATCTGTTTTTCCAATGCAGACATCACTCTATCAGTGCCAGCTAACCCACTACAAACTAAGGTTGCAGGCTATGCCTAGGGAAGGAAAAATAATGTCTTTGAGCTCATCAGCTAACTACATTTTATTGGAGCAACACAATTTAGATTGACCACTAAGGTCTGGATGAGAGGCAAGGTCATTTAAAAAGGGGAATAATATGTCCCTGTCATTGGGGTGCAGGATTTACCTCTGGAACCCATATTAAAGAGAACCTAATGGCTATCAGGGAGTTGTGAATACTGTATTTTAGTCTGAGTGCAATGTACCTAAACTGCAATGCAAAAATATATGCTAGAATTTGACTTGAACTGGTAAGATATGAGACACTGAGAATGAACACAAATAATTCTAAGCCAAGGTACCAGCAGGGGACTGACAAAACATATAACCAAGAGACTCGCTGTTTGTTTCCTTCATACTGTTTTATGATTTCATTTCTCTGTGCTGATTAAAAAGGGACTAAAAACAGTGCTGGAGACTGAATATTTTGGGCACGTGCTGTTCAAGTCTCCCCCAAAGCAACTCTGACACAACCAATCCCTTTCCATCTTTAAATAGCAGGTTTTAAAAATACATTTCCCCTAACTGACATTCAGTATTCTAGTGGAATGAGATTGTCCTCTGAAATTTAAACTGAATGTTTATGAATATCTATTACCAATAAGTATCTTCTTTTCCTTCAGGGTAAAGTGCTCTTGGCCTTTCCTGGTGTTTACAGCCCTACACAATTGTTCCATTTTTGGGCTGTATAAGCCTGGTCTTCCTAATTCTTCTAGTAGAACTAGCTCTCCATTCTTCTTGTCCACATTGTCTTGTTCCACAACCGCTTCACTTTAAATCCACCCTTCTTGATCAGCAGACAGCACATCACAAGAATTGATCTGGCACGGTAGCATCCAGAATTCTGTCTTTCAAGTAGAACTACACCAGCTATTGTACTGAAATCCAACACTGACTTTTTGATGGTGACATCTTACTGGTGGGTCATCAACTACGGTGGGTCAACACCTATGTTTTTCTTCTTATATGTCATTGCCAAATGACAGATCCACAAATCACAGTAAAAAATATTAGTACTGTTAGCTAAAGACATGGCATAGAAGTCTGTACTAGTAGATCCCACCCTATTTCTGTTATTCCAGCTCTCAATTCATCTAACTCTTCTTACAATATTTCAACATTTCTCCCCTTTTGTAACGTTTTCGAGGTTTGTACCCAAAGGTACAAATGTTGTATGTAATTTTATACACTGAATGAATAACAAAGAGTATGAAAGTTTAAACCAGATTAGACAGCAGGAAGCCCTTTTAGGACTGACATTACTATCCTGTTTTCAGCTTGATGCTTCTCCCTTTAAACAAACCTATTGTTGTTTCCCATTCAGCTGTTTCTTTGTTTGCCTTACAGTTCCTGTGCGAAACCCCAGATTTGCCAACAAATCTAATAATTTCTCATGCAGCACCATATCGAATGCTTTACTGAAATCCAGATAGATTAGATCTACTGCATCTCCTTTGTCTAAAAAATCAATTATCTTATCAAAGAATGATATCGAGTTAGTCTGGCACTCTTTGAGTCTGTGTTAAACCTATCTAACATTTTATCCCATTTTGCATTTACTTCCATGTCTCTAATTATTCTCTCCTTAAGAATTTACTTGAAAGCCTTTGTGTACGCATCTCTATTTGTGATCCAAGTGGCTTTGACCTTGGTTTGCAGGGACCCTACACACTGTGGCTCATTGTTCAGATTCAAGATGCAAATGCCTGTACAGCACCAGGGTGTGCACTCAGAAGTATCTGCGCAAGAGTACGAAAGGAGAACTAGAGCAATGAAGGGATACAACCATAAGGAATTCAGAAAGATTTAAGGAAAGCATCATAAATTTTTACCCTATTCTTATGCTCCTTTTTAGACTCCTGCCAAGACAGCTGCCCCTGTGCAGATATTTTAATGGTTTCCTCATGAGAATGTTCTGAGTTTACCCTGCTTCTACGAAAGTGTACATTGCACTAACAGAAGAGAGTCTCAGAGGGTGAAGGTTCTGGCACAAATAAGCATCTGCAAATCTACTGAGACTGAATTATGTCTTTTCATCTGCTCTGTCTCTGGTGTCCTATCCATGTCCCACAGGGAAATTCAGGTGTGACAAAAGCATCTTCACACCCTTCAGAAGAACAGGACCAGTAACTGGTTTTGCCAGGGAAACACCTCAGATATAAATATTGTTGGTTCTTTTCCTCTCTTCTCTTGTCACTCTCTTCTGTTCCATAGTATATATTATCCTTGTCCTGCTGAGGCTGATATAAATGAAAGTCTGTCACTGATGCCATTATAAGCCCTACTTTTAAACAGTTTATCATTCAAAGGCAAAGATTCATTTTTCCTCCTCACCACAACTGATGCTGGGTGAAAAAGTTCAGGCACGGGCTACTGTCTAAAATAAACTACTTCTGAATTTTAAACACAGCCATAAGCATTGTTGAGCAGAAATGGACCAAGAAGACTCCAATATGAAGAGACACTAGCATTTCAGCCTGTGAAGCCAAATGCAATGCTGGAGTGGAAACCTGAGTTAAAAATACTGAATATTGTAATGATTCTTTATCCTGCAAACAGTCTTAACTGGATTCTCACAGTCGGGGTCCATCAGAGTTTGGGAAATATATGAACCAGATCTGTTTTTGTAATCTGTGCTCATAGAAAAAGAAATTATCTCAGCTCTTTCTAAAGAGCAGGCAGAAATAGCAGAATTTCCAGGAACTGCAAGAAGACAAAGAGCAGAACACAGTGTCAATAACTCCACATAATTTTAAATCTCTGCAGAAGCCTTTGGATTCTATTGGGATGAACAGGGGACAGAGAGCGATCCAGGAATGAAAGGTAGAAATTTGACCTGCATCATAAATGGATGATCTGGTGGTAGAATAGTAAATGTGGGATAGTCCAGTGGCAGTTAACCTCCTGGTGTCCGGATTTCTTATCCATAAAATGACAGTAATGACACTGACCTTTGTGAAGCACTTTGAGAACTGTGGTGGAAAAGTGATGTATAAAGACAGACATTGTTATTTCAAAGGGACAGGGAATAGCAGGTATCATAGATCTGGAATGACACAATAGACAAATATTGGAAGAGGAACAGTGACAGTCAGCAGTACCCTATAGTTTGTCGTAGCTTTAATAATGGTGGCAGCTTTCCTGTTCAAATGCAATATTTCAGGTAATTACTCCATTGCTGACTTATCAGGGAGGAGATTAGAAATAATTTATTTTTCTGGAAGGACATAATTAGAGCCAAACATAATAACCTGGTGCGGAACAATTAACAAATTCACTTATTCTGTGCAGTTTTCCTACAGAAATTCCCAAATATGCTTGCTCATTTGGAAGATTTACCTATTTTTTAAGCCATCAGTGACTTTCTGTAACACCAACACAAGTTGCCCTTTAGGATAAACACTTTTCCTTCCTCAAAAAATCTACATATTTCCTTGTTGAGGGTGGTGCCTTTCATGTGATCCCTCATCAGGCTGAGTGTTTGTACCTGTATCACTTCTCACACATCATTCCCAGTCTGCCCCAGGGAACAGTCTTAAGAGAGCCTCATCCTTGCTGGACCCTTCTTGCTACCAGGGGTCACGCCTGACTTTACAAGATGCCTCCTTTCATCTTCCCCTGTGCTCCAGCCCAGTTCTTGCTGAAGGAAACCAGAATGAAACACAGCTGAGCAGATTAATATCCATCGTGAAGGGATGTGGGGAATATGCAATCATACAGCCTGGATGTGGTGTGACAGAAGAGGAAAATCAAAGTAAAAAGCACATGCATCAGAGGGACAGCAGCCAAGGCCCTTTGAATAATCTATAGAGAGTATGCCTGGAAAAAATCAGAAAGATTTTGTCCCAGTGGCACCAAGGTCTGGCTACAGCTCATATCACTGAGCAGAGCTTATGGAAGCAGGCTGATGGCCCCATGTACAAACTCACCTCCCTGTGGACAGTGTAGGGGAGGGGAAATCACTGCAATGTATTTAATGCAGTGATTTAAGTCCAGAATAACTTTACCAGTGGCAAGACATGGTCCTCTTTACATCCCTGACCTCATGGTCATGGTTCAAGGAGTCTTTCAGATGTTTGGACATCTAAAAGCAGGCAAAAATTTCAACCTTTGAAGACACTGGGGACAGCAGGGAGAAGGCAAAGGAGGAGGATGCACACTTGCACTCACTGCCCAGGTGAGCCACCACCTCCACCAGTCACCTGCTGTCCTGCCAACTGCATCACGGAGCTCCAGCTGGCAAATTGCCACCTAATGGTGTGCACAATCACGGGCATTTCAAGTAGCTTTTGAAATCCCCGTCTGGATAATGATGGAGCTGGTACGTCAGGCCAGGCCATCCAGCCGAGCTAAGTACATGTCTGAAGAACAGTGTTGAGGGAGATGAGGCAGCTGAGAAAAGCAGATCTGCCAGCGTCGCTTGATCGTCTGCAGATCAGGCTGCAATTCCTTCCCTCCATGTGCTCTCAAATCCCTATGCAGGCAAGGCGATGTTACATGTCCATGGTGATGCATGACTCAGACGACACTGAGAGATTGGCTTCTCCATCTCCAGGCGTTTCTCATCCATATTCACCTCTGTGTGTCACACACCCAGAAAAGCGCTTGCTGCTGGCAGATGTCTGGCAGTGCTGCCTTCACCCTGCAAACTGGGAAATCAACATCTGCCATGCCTTTCTAACATCCTCAGTCCTCCTCTGCAAAACCGGTATGCTTCATCCATTTGCACAATTGTGTTACTCTGGGAAACCACTTTTCCCCCCCTGTTCCCTTCTTTCACTCATATTTTGCATAAGAAAGAAACACTTGGGATAAAATACAAAACATTCCCATAAAATTTGTATTACTCCCTTCAGCCCTTCTCCCCAGATTGAAACTAAATATAGCAAAAGACAGTTTGCTGGTTGGAACAAATACAAATAGCTGAAAGAAAGATACGATAAATCAAGGCCAGGTTGCTCTCATCCTGCCTTCTGGATGAGGTGACTGTTACTTGTCTATGATGGCACTAGCAGGATGTTTTTATGCTCCAAATTGCAAGGGATTCATGATCACTGAACAGAGACATTGCTGCAAAGCCTAGGGGTGACTTGCTGAAACTTTAGCTAAAACAGCTCTGCACTATGTCCAAGAAATAGCTACCTGATCTCTTGCATTTGTAGAATCATTTTTAGATCAGGAAGACATTTTGGGATTTTTTTCTTCTGGTGGGCAATGCAGATTTGGTAACAGCAACTTTTTTCAAATTTATATTTGCTTCACTAAATTCTTTTCAGAGGCTAAAGGGAGAATATAGAAACTTCATTTTGACATTGAATTATGTTACTTGAACCTAAATGTTTTATTTTGCTACTTTCAAAGAAAATATTTTGATCTTCCCTTTGTAAATTTAGTTTTGTTAGAATTTGCCTTACATTTTATGGTGAAATGTGTGCTCAAAATCCAGCTGTTACTTCACATAAAGGAAAGAGAAATATTTTGCTCAAATCAAGATGCTGCCTTTTTTTCTTTAATTTTGGCTTGGAAATGACTGGTCAAAAACAATACTGAAAAGTAGTGTTCTTGCTAGTGAACTGAAAATTCAGTTATTCTCATTTCAATATAAGGTCTTGTCTGCAGAGAGAGGAGAGTGTTCAGTGTACTCCAGCACACATTTACAACCCAACCTGTTGCATAACACCTCCCCCAGATGGATGCCCTCCACTGAGAACAACATGAAAACATTAGAAGATAAGTTTTCTCCATCAAAGGCAGACTGAGACTTGGATTCAAGCCACTTCCTAGTTCTAAATTGCCATCTGGATGCCTGTTTCTTTTCACTGGGTACCCAGGGATTCTGGGCCAACCCTCTACCAATCAGGCACTTTGGTGAAGACCTAGAAAGAGGGAATCCCGGCTTTTGATGCCCAAGAAGAATGTCCTCCCAGTGCTGGGTGACTATGTGACTAGACTTTGGATCATTCTTAAAGCATAAATGATCCTACAAAACAAAACAAAACAAATCTGCAGATTTTAGCACAACACCCTTCCTATGAGATAGGCTGACTCAGGAAGGTTATGGAATAGTTTCTCCTGAGCTCCTCCTTGGACATGTATACCAAACCTGGGGGAATACAGAATGTGCAGAAGGTTCAAACAGATTTCCATGTCCAGGCCTTCATCTGAGCTGGGCTTGCTCCATTGTAGCAGACTGAGAAAAGCTTTCTAGGAAGATGCTCCTGATTCAAGGGCTTCTATCATGACCAAGGTAATTCTGTGAGCCCAAATAAGGATCCTAGACTTGCCATTGAGGTCTGAGTAGCATCTTCTGCAGTACAAAAAAAATTCAATATTGGAACTCAGAATGTAAAAATTACAGGAAATTTAAGGATTTTTTAAATTTCTTAATCCATTTCCCACTGCAAATAATTCCTATTTGTGCCAGAAACCTTCCTGCTTCTGAGTCATCTCCTTCCATGCCTTGTGTTGTCCACGGGATGAAACCCTAGCCCCATCAGCTCCTGTCATCCAGAATGTAGTCTGACTGTGACTATGAAACCTCCCTGGGGAGGCTGTGAGCGCAAGCAGCTGCTAAAGCTGCACAAATGGGACTTCGTGACAGTCCACACTCTGACCTGCACACTCTCAGCATACCACCCTTTCCAACATACAAGTGATGCTCTTTTGTTGGTCTGCCTGAGGCAACAGCAGTGCCCATCTCTAGCAGAGCTCAGAATGCAGGGAGGCAAATCCAGAGCTGCTTTCCTCCTTGTCACGACCTTAACCACGTCGTTTTCTCATTGACAGGAGAGTCTGCAGGAAGCAAGAGTGGAGGCTCTACTGTGTGGTGTTATGCTGCTGCATCATCCCCATCAGGCTCAGATGTCAGCAAGCCACAAGGGATTGGCACTTTTCGTACTGTGATAGAAGTGTGACCTCTGTTTTTCTAGTAGCTCACTCTGCTTTATCCATGGAAATCACACCAAATATGCTGTGCCAAGTCCTGATTCCACTGAAGTCAGTGACACAGCTCCAGCTGACCTCAGTGGGACTGGGATTTAAGTACCACCGTGTCATTCCTATAGGCTTCTTGTGCAGTTTATGAAGCATATGTGCACTCTCTCCCTGCACGGTTATTTGACTTTCACACTCTTGATGGAAATGTGTCTTTATAAATTTACAAATAGCACAGCAGCTGTGTGTTTATATAACCTCATTTGAGGGCCACATGTATTCTCACCCTTGTGCTATTAATATTTATACTGTCACAACCACATACACACAAATACCTCACACAAATACACATGCATGCAGTGAAACAATAAGGAAAATAGATTAAAACCACTTCTGAGTCAGTGAGGCCTTTAAAAAATTCCATGGAAAGGCAGATCTATGTTCTTGAAAGATATTAAGAAGAAAGTGTTTGCTAGATCCTGGTAACTTTGTGCAAACTTCTATTCTTTTACACCATTAGTTTCTTCACAGTGACACCCCTCCCTGATTTCAGGTGACCTGAGTCCGGAATGTTTTGTGGAGCAAAGGCAGATATTTCAGCCAGTTGGGAGAAAGACAATTTATAGGGCAGCCAGGACTCCAAGCACTGCAAGCTATTGATGGCAGGGCAAGGGATTCCAGCTGCTGCTGCTGTTTCCCAGCCAGTGTAATAACATTGTTTAGAAGGCCACAATGGAGCTGGGGAACAGCTTTTCACAAAAATTACATTTTTTTTTTTTAGGCAAAAAATGCAGAATCGGGCTTTAGTCAATCTGCAAATTACTCTCATTGCTTCAAATGCAAACAGGAAAAAAACCTGCAAAACATACAGCCTAGCTGTTTTATTTTGACAGCTCAGATGATATATTTTGATTTTATCATGCTGAAAATCTTAGCATTCTTGCATTTACTTCTGTGTAATTTTGTCTATTCCAAAAGGTCAAGACTAGTTGTCCTATCCTAAATATTAATTATTTTTTAAATTTTCTGCTATGCTAGAGAAATTGGTTTAGATAATGACTTAAGACTGGCCAAATGCAATTTCTTCCCTTCCTTACTCCACACTGATTTTCCACCTCAGTCAAGGAACCCTCTAAGGAGCCCAGTCCAGCCTGGGTTCTGAGACCAGAGAGCAAACATGTGAAGGTGTGAATAGGACAGACTTTGTGCACCCATTTGCACAGGACGCACGAGGCAGAGAGCAAGCAGCCTTGCTAGGTCTTCTCCTTTCCTTTTACAAGGAAACTTTGCTGTGAGACCACATGGCTGTTCTAATGCCAGCAAGTTCCCTGCAGATGGAGAGAGCAAATAAAAATGTGCATATTTACATTATACATGCAGATTAGATAGTGTGCATTCCTCACAGCCTGTCCCTGAAACACCCTCCAAAAGGAGTGTGGGGGAGAATGCAAAGAAGTTGAGTCCAACTCTGATCTCCTATTGTCTCACTCCCACACTATGGGAATGAAACAACATGTACCCTCAACTCATTAACCCTTTCTAGTGACCTGCATCGTGGATAAAACTCTCAGTCTTTGGAATTCTGTACCTTAGTGCAAAAAGTGCAAATATTTGCTCTCAGAGCAGTGCTGCATCCAAAGCACAGCAGGATGGCAGTGGTAATGATGGGAAAATTAATTCCTCCATTTCTTAGCCTTTGCATGATCTGGTGAAAGAAGAGTGGGAGTGTGGATACCCATCTGTGCATGTAAGGAATTACCCTGACAAAAAGTATTGGAATGGTGAACAGAAGCCCTGTTGTATTCTACAAAGAGCTTTTTCAACCAGGCTGACTTCCACAGACTGCTTCATCCCTTGAACCTCTCTCTCCAAACATCCCTTCCTCATCACTCATAAGCCTTCTTCCTCTGAAAGCTGGATTCAGCCTCTCTGTGTTTGTCTCCCTCCAGTGCTCATCCCTCTAGTCTCATCCCTCTTCCAGACTCACCTTCCTACTGTGAGCTCAGAGGGAGAAGAGGATTCTTGGGGCGAGTAAAACGAAGTGAGTGATGGGCCACCCAAAGTCTGCTCCTAGGAAAGGACAAACAAAGCTTCTTTCAAAGCAAGAGGAGTACAAATGGGAGAGTAGTATCAGACCCATTTCTCCCCAGACTATGTAGGATGATTTTTGGACTCAAAACTCTTTCCTTCTGCTGAGCTAGGTCTTGGATACCTGCCTATGGACTGAGCTGCTCAATCCCATCTGCAGTGAGAGCACAAAGACAAGAGCTTGGGCCCATGGTGAAATTATTATCTTGCCCCAAGTGTCTCCTTCTTAAAAGGTCTGTAGCTGGACACCTGCATGTGCAAAAAAAATTCTGCAAGGAAAGACCTCTGGGATCATGGTTTCCTGACAGACCCAGGGTGGGAAGAGCCTGCAGGCAGAGACAATTGCTTGGGTCACAAGGAGCCACCCTGCTGAGTATCTCCTCTGCCACACTGAAGCAGTGATGTCTGCCCTCTCAAACCCAGGTTCTCAGGGCCCTTGTTCTTCTGTCTCTCCATCGAGTGAGCAACACAAATGCTCCCCTCGCCCTCCCACACAGCTCAGCATAGCAGCAAATTTAGAAAGCTATGCCCCATTTCTCTCTAGAAAATCCTTGCCAGGCTCTGCCAGCTGCCACCCCTCTGACAGATGTTCTGCTCAGGCACAGTCTATCATTTTTACACAGTGGCAGCCTGGTTATATATTTCATGCTTCATGCCAAACTTCTAGTGCTTCCAGTTGGAGGGAATGGCATAGCCAAGTGCGACCTGGTCCATGCATGACTTTGAGGTGCTGATCTTTGAACTCTTCCTGGCTTTCCCTGCAGGTGGATAACAACACTGTGCAAGGGAAGAACCTTTCCTTCAAAGTGAGGTTAAATCCAACCTTTTGAGCTGCAAGGAGAACTGTCTGGACAGTACCAGCAGCAGGAAAGAGCTTGATCGAATATAAGATATGGAGGTATTAGAGATTCATGGCATTTCCGAGGCAGATGAAGAAATTATGCTTTTTGATATCTTTATAAAGGTGCAGTTTTCCAGTTTATATCCATGACGTACAAATGTCTTTGACTTTTTACATATAGAGAAACCAATAGAAAAGCAAGACGTTCTTAAGCAGATCGGTATAGATGAGGTGAATGGCAAAAATCTGACTTGCGAATTCTGGGGTGGAGGGCAAAAATGGTAGGATTTCTTGGGATACTGTAGGGCTTAGAGATTATGAAAAGTGAGTCTTTTGGTGTTAGGCTTTGTCTCGGCTCCTGATAGATTTTACAATGTTCTTACTGCTGTGATAGCAATGATAGCAGAGTAAATGAAATATGGCTTAAAATCATAAGGAAGCTAAAACAACTTCCCTGTTTCTTATTCCACATTTACAGTCTCTTCTTCAAAGAGCTTGCACATAGCTACTTTTTTCTGTTCTAAATTGACTTTCACACCACTTTCACCATTATTATACCTGGGTGCTTCCTGTATTACACCAAAGAATGTGACTAGTATCTCTTACAGGAAACTTGTGATGGTTCCTCCCCCTCATGAATGATATTACAGGCTGGACCAAGGCAGTTTGCTTCTCACACTGATGAGCTCATGTGGCTATGTGAGATCAAAGCTGTAGGGAAAGAAAAAAAAAAAGCGCACCTGTTTTAGGTCCCAAATCAACCCCCAAATATATGTGCAGACTTAAGAAATTGCTCTTGCATTTTTAAAGAAGCTGTTTGAACATCCAGCCCTCATTCACTTAGCATGGGCAATATTGTTCATTCAGAGCCTTGGAGCCCAGTTTACTTTAGTGTTACATCAATGTTGCTTTCAGACACTGTAATTCTCCGGTAGGTCAATGCCAATCCTGTTGCATTCTCCTAAGGTGCAATGTATCAGTTCACAGAATGGCAGGTATAGAGTTAAGCAATTAGTCCATTCCTGTCCTACAGCATTGGAAACTATAATGATGACCCAAGATCTGATGGCAGAAAGGGAGCCCCAGATGCACTGAGTGATTGAACCTGATAGATCACCACATTTACAGCAACTTAAATGCAGGTCTGGAGCAATTTTGTTTAAAATTGGAGGAAAATAGTAAAGTCAATGTGTCACAAAGTACCATGCAAATTTTGTGAATAAAAGCTTCAAAGGTTACCTAAGTGCCATTGATTACCTCTAAGAGGTTCTTTCAGATCTGAAGTCCCAAAAAAGAACTTACATATACACTTACATATACATTTCTAATAATCGACTCTTCTCCACTAGATGAATCCAGCCACTAGCCTCTTGTCAGGGGGTTCTTACTAAAGATACACAAGGAAATCACAGCAAGTCACATTCCTGCTAAGTTCAACAGTACGATGCCCTTCAAAAGCCACCAGTGGTCACCTCTGCTTTGGCAGCTAAGCTTTTAAGAGGGATTAACATGTTTATTCTGAATGATGGCTTAATGTCTTGCATATCTGGAAAGCCAGTCAGAACTGAGAGATGTTAACAAGATGCTTCATCACCTTTCTCTATATTTTTACTGTGCCTCATACCATGGCTTGTTTTATAGATATAGAATCTAATAAACTAAGATCATATACTTTTGGGGAGAGGAGACAAGGAGAAAATTATATGTTTGGTTGATCATGATAACAAGATTGCCATAGGAAGCATGTCATTTTGAGAAGGAATTTAGAACAATGCAGGCTGAGCATGGCACGGGTGAAGTGGATTTAAACCTGACAGAGTGCAAAATGGAGACGGGGAACGAAAAGGGAAATCACTGAGTGTTCCCATATGTAACCTCCAAGGACTGGTATTTCTAGCTGTCAGAAACACATGCCCATGGGCCATTTCAGGCTGGAACATGTTTTTCATCCCTTTTCAGCAGCAATTGGCTGAAGACAGAGAGGAAGGAGAGTAGGAGGAATGATCTGGTATTAACTAAAGGCAGGTATGCACACTGGAAAGCTTTGCCATGTCCTGGTCTTTACAGTTCAAGAAAGCTGTTGGCAAATGAAAATTGTTTCAGGAAAAGAGAAAAAAAAAGTCTTAATAATTATTTCAAAGACAAGAAATGTCACCTTAGACTCAAATCTCCACTGAGGTGCTTTACCAGGGGCCAGCTGATGGACTAACTTGAGCACAATTTCGAGACTTATATGAGGAGCTTTGTGGCAATAAACTCAGCCTGGAAGACAGAAATAGCCAGTTACAGTGGCCTAAAGCAAGAGCTAGACAATGCATTTTGTGCAGTTAGCATGAAGTGTCCTTCCATCATTACTGCTTATCTCATCCTTCTTCACTAGCACCTTTGTTGCTGTTTCAATCCTCGAGGGGTTTCTTTCACTTGTTTTTGACACTTTGGGCTTGTCCAAAGCCTGCCAAGTGATGACATTCCCTGAGCTGCTTTTCAGAGAGGTGGAGTGAGAGAGAATGACAGTAAAGCATGTTTTGGGACCACCATCTTTTGCCAGCCAGACTCCCATGAGCATTTTTAGAGTCAGACTACCTTTTGAGGAAGAAAGTCAACACTGGAGCCCCACCCTCTCTACCTGTATGACGAGTAGCTCTCTGCTGTTAACACACAGGCTGTATGCACTGGGACAGGGAGCAGCTTGTGTTTGCAGGGATCTCCAAGGAGAACAGTCTGGAAATGTCAGAACTCCTTTCCTTTACAGGCCCAGCCTTGGGAAGTGCGGGAAGAAGCTCAGTCCAGCTACAGACTGCGGTAAGGAGGGTGCTGTCATGCAGAAAATGTTGGCAGAAACCTTGGACTGCTGAACCCTCTCCCAGCACCACACACCAACCCAGCCAAGCGAGTGACAGCTACTAACAGGCCATCTCCCAGCCTGGCCCAGATCCGAGTGTATGTCTGAGCCAATGCTCACTATCTCTGCGCTTTACCTAGACAGAGCCGGACAGGTGGCATTGGCAAGAAACCAAGAAAAGCAGTTCATTCCTGGGGAGTAGTCCTCCATGTGAGATGGCACGTGATAGGAGATGTGGTGTGTATTGGCAGCAAGATCAGATGTGCCTTATAACAGTTTCTGAAGCTTTTCAACTAACTCAGGCTTGAAATTTAGAGGAATTTGGTTAACTTGTTCTGTTTTGTCTGAACAGCACTTTTTTTTTTTTTTTTTTTTTTTTTTTTTTTTTTTTTTTTTTTTTTTTTTTGTGTTTTGTTTTTTTTTNCGTGTGGGTTCTGGCTTCAGCTCCTGTTGGGAGTGCTGAAATTCCATCACAAAAGCTGCCTCATCACTTAGCTTTTTATTATAGTCTTTCAGCACCACATGACTGCTGGTGCATCTCCAGCCATGCTGGAAATGGGAAGAAACAACTAACAGCTTTTTAGATAACACAAAAGACTATGTGTTTCTGCCAACAACCACCCCCATTTGCATCTCCCCTCTTCTCCAGCTACCACAAGATGGGATTAACCAGAGGTCCCCATTACTTTCAGAAAGATTATTTGCAGTGGGAGGTATTTTTCAGAGTGAGTGACAGCACTGTGGTGGGAGGAAGAGAGATCCCTTGAGGGGTCTCTAATACCCCTCTTTGCATTTCCCATTCTTTAGTAATCACTCCTCTGCAGGCCTGTCCTACAGGGTTGGCCTCCTTAGCTAGTAATTGCTGAAGGAATCAAAATATAAGGCATGGCAGCAGCAGACATGCAGTGGAAAAAAATCCCTGCATGCACATACACAAGTTTAAGACAGAGAGAGAAGGAGGGAAAGCACATTAAAGGAAAGGCAACGTTTGCAGGAGGCTGGTGTGTCCTTGACCGAAGGAGACATTAAAGACAGCTTCAGTGATTTACTCCTTGACAGCCTTGCATCTCTGTGATTCACGGAGCTAATCAATTAGGTGGTACATTCCCCCTCCCTGCCACCCCTTTATTTTTAACAGCTTCTTGCCAAGAGTGGAAATGCTCCAGAACTGAATGGGTGACCACATCCAGACCATGCTGCAAAAGCTAACAAATACCATCCAGTGGATCTGAAAGGGGGTCAGGACATTGCTAAAGGGAATTTGTCATAGGGGTAAGGGCAGTTTAGCCCCACTGACAGTGCATGTCACATACTCCTGAGTCATACACCACAGTCAATGCTGCAAAGATGCACTACCCCTTTATTTAACTGGATTTAGGTCTATCTATGCCTCAGACCTTCTATGCCATGTGGAGATTTTACAAGCCATGCAGCACTTCAATTCTTCAGCCATATGCAGAGAGCGTGGCCTTCAGAAGCACCATTCCCTCTGAATATACGTATCTACTCCTACAGGCAACAGTGACCCTTTCTTATAGGCCCAAGATGACTCTTCATAATTCCTCCCCTCTTCTTTTGGGTGCACAGACTTATAGCTGCACATGAGTAAAACATGAACACAACAATGCAGAGGCACTTCAGGCACCCACAAACACAGGTACATCCCTCAATCATGTGCATGTGGATGATCCATCACCTGAACCACACTTTGTGAATTTACAAATGCAAGCACTCACCCTTAGTTCACACACTCTGTGGCTTGTATACACCACTCCCAAGGTATGTACCAGCTTTCTACCAGTGGCTGCTCTGATGACTGCTAATGAGGAAAAAAATAAGTAAAAAAGCAGCATTCTCATTGCCTCCTTCTTCTAACTCACTCCAGGTGGGATGTAGGGAAGCAGAGCATGGCTTTACATCTCAAACCAACAGCATCTGCAACAACAAAGCCCTTTAGAGCTGTTCAGTGTTGAATCCTTGGCATCTAATGATCAAAAACAAAACACAGCAATCCTGCATTTTCCAAACATGCTATCAAGGGACAACACACTCCTCTCCACGTGAAAGCATCATGTTGGCTGTCCTACTGCAAAATGAGAGACACTGTCACAGCAGAGCAATTCTTAGTCCTGGGAGGTACAGAAGCTGGCGAATACATCACAATGGGCTTCCGGGATTGAGAGCTGCAGCTGGCCAGCTACTGAAGAAAGGATCCTGCATTTAATGGTTGTGCTTCCCCTCTCCTAATAAGAAGGTACAGAAATCTGGTCACAGTTTAGTACAGTCAGAGAGAAAGAGGAGTTTCAGGGTTTGGGGAATATACCCCTCCACACATGGGATTTTTTGAAGATCATGTTCATCCCAGGACAGAAATTTTATCAGGGACATACACAGGGACTAAACCATTTGGATGCATAGCCAGAGGCTGAATGAGCCAGTCAGTGCTGTAACGCTGAGTCAGCCATATCAGTATTTACAATGTTTAAAATTTCATTGAAGATAATATCAGAAATCTCTAATCTTTATGACTGCAAGACTTATCTTCTGAATATGGTTGCCATAATGCTCCCCATATGAATATGATTATGCACAGCTCAAAGCAGCAGTCATGAGTCTGATGTAAATTCCCATTCAGGAAAGGGCCCCAGTTACTCCTGAAAAGTTACCCCCAACAGAAGGATTTTTCTCTACCTCTCTCAAAACCTATGACCTGTCCTGGTCCTTGACAGGAACTATTTCAGAGCAATTTTTGGTGAATGCTTCACTACGGACCTTTTTAGGAAAACATAATGCTAACAAAGATGAGAGGACAGTGTTGTGCACTGGCAGAGCACCATCAGACAGAGGTTTGTTGAGAAGGTGGGAATTCTTGGAGGTTTTATCCCTGCTTCTTATCATCATAAGACATAACATAGACGGCCGGTGAAGAAATCCTCCCCTCTGGGTTCAGACTGGAGTTCTCTCACTCTGGTTCATTGGATTCAGAGAATGAGGCATAAAAAACCCAGTCTGACCCCATTCTCTTCCCCTCATAGCACAAACTGTCTCAAGCATCCTGGGGTGCACCCAGCTGAGCCCTGGCTCCTGGGTCCCTCTTGCTGCTTTGAAGTCTCCTGTGAAAACAGAAACATTGTTGAATATTCTCTGATTTGATCTGGATGAAATCTCGCATCAGATTCTGCTGCTCTTCATGGCAAAATACCCACAGGCAACAGAGTCCAATTTTTACCCGTTCAGCTTCAGGCATAAATTTGCTGTTTTCAAAGTGGAGACAGCATCAGATGGCAGAGCGGAGGGGAAAAAAAAGAAGTCCTTCACCAGCTGTGAAAACTGCCCTTTTAATTTTCATGAAAAGATATGAGACAAGAACAAAAGAAATGTTCTGCTGGCTGTTTCATTCCTCACTGGTGTTGTCGACAGCGAGCATTTCCTTTCACCATTCAACTCTTAGAAGTTATTAGCTGCTGGATCTCTTTTTAGCTTCTTTCCTTTCACCTTGTTGAATTACATCCTTCTAGATATCACCTCTTGAATTCACATTCAATTGGGGGTGGGCAAGCTTTATCTGTTCTGCCTGTGACATGAAAATTGTTGTTTCCTCTTCTTCTACTCAGGTTTCTCTGTAGAGGTAAATCCTTTACCTGTTTCTGCACTTTGAGGTCTGACTTCAGATATTAGACTTTCTGGTTTACATCTAAACTGTATCTCATTAAAACCATACATCAGTCCAGATTTCTCCTCATTATAACAGTCAGAGATTATGGGAACGCAGTTATAATGAGGGCAAAGAGTATGGCTCAAAAACAATTTCTAATAGCTCATTAGCAAAAAACGACAAGTCAGATAGTGCTGCTGTTTTCTCGTTCCTTTTAAAGATCTGAGAGCCATTGCGTTCCCAGTCCATGGAGGTTAGCAACAGTTAGTCTTCAAAATCAAGGCAAAGCTGTCTTCTTCACTGAGGTCTGTCTCACAGCCTTAGAAGTGTCCTGGACTTCTGGGTGCCGTCATACGGTCTGCAGACATTCATGAGTGACTTAATGTGGTTCCTCAAAGCTTGGTTATCACCTTCTCAGTGTTCCTACTATGCCTGCAAAAGAAGCAATATGCACTATTCTGATGCTTTTTCCTCCCCCACTTTAAGGTGGATCCAGTCCTGCCCGATGCTGCCTCTCTAATGTTCTGCTTCTGCTTAAGATTGTACATCAGCCTGACTCAGGTTTGCTCCAAATATTTGCCAGAATCTTGGTGGTGGGAACCTAGTCCATGCAGATGATGTATTGTACACATGGAAGATTTCAGATTTCCCCCTTTTTTATGTCAACATAAAAAAACAGAGGGAAGTGTTCAAGCTTGCAAACAGGCCTTAAAAGAGCTCATCTTGTCTTTTGTCTTCTTTCCCTTCTGGGTAACATCCAGAAGGAGCTGCTAGAGACTTGGAAGCCTTATCAAGAGCTACTGGGTCTTTCAGCTGGAAAAGAGCAGAGCTAAAGGCATTGCTTAGGCTTTACCCTGCCCTTACCCAGGCAAAGTGGCAAACACTATGTAAAAGCTGTGTAAACCAAGCTTAGAATTTATGGGCTCATATTATTACATTGCTGGGACATCTCTCAGGATGAAGTGCTTCACATTGTAAAATATCAGTGCACAAAAAAGCTTAGGAGGAGCTTCATTGAATTGACAGCCTTGCTCATGTGTTCTTATTACCTATTCACAGTACCCATTAGAGAAAAAGTCTATCATCAGTGATATCTAATGCTGAACTTTTGGCTCCATTCAGTAGAGGCTCAAGATGTAATATTTTGACAGTCTCACGAGATGCTGTGTCTGTTTCCAAGGAAGAGATGACTCAAAGGGTGTCTCTTCTTAATGGGTGACGTCTGGCCTTGGAAGGATTGCAGAGTGATGATACCACTACTATGGATACCACTACAAGGTGCCCCATCCTTGGGAACACCGTGGCTGGCATCATCTATCAGGGTCAAATCTCTGCACTGCAGCTACAGGGCAATTTGGGAGCTGCTTGCTTTAGGTCTCTGCATGTGGCTAACACAACTGCGCAGCTGACATAGGAAGGTGTCATCTCCCCTGGAGGAATATGCTTCTCAGCCAGAAGCAGGAACTACATTTGAAAGCATTTTATTTTTAGCTTATCATTCATAATTTTGCTTGTGTATGTCACTGTGACTCATGCTTTGTTCCTTCTTCCTCGAGCTGGTAGTTGCAGAAAAACATGAATCTTTTCTTACTGCATGGTCTCTCTATTTGAGGGCTGCTTGTTGCAGTGGGGTTTGTCACTAACAAGGGCTTCTTCTCAACCAAACACTATTTTGCCATGAGAGGTTGGAAAAATGCCTTCTTTTTCCCCTAAGAACTGTGTTTTTGGTAAAATGCAGATGCAGTAAATGCATATGTATTGGTCACATCAGTCTGAAACAGAAAAGCCCTCCAAATGGAAAAAGAGCTATTAACACAATAGAGAAGAGCATCAAACCCTGTTCCTCACACTACGGCCAACCCTTAGCAGATGTTCAGTTCAGATGATTCCCCAAAACATCTGTGACATATCCTCTACCTGCTGCAAGCCACAAAACGTTGCCCTGCAAGACCTCGCAATAAACTTCAGACCCTGTGTAGACAAGACAAAACCTTCCAAACTGCAGTGTATTACAGAGAAAAAAGAGAGATCAAAGAAAAAGAAAGGAGCAAATAACTCTAATAGTTACCCCGTGAGTTCTGCACACTCCGGTACTGACTTTTCCTAATGTAAAGCCATGGCACTGTGCTAACAACTAGCACTTTTTGTTACCCTGAAGCTCACAGCTCACCTAAGCTTTCTCTGATCCCTCCAGTGAGCCATTAGCGTACCAACTGTTGTGAGGCTGTTTTAGCAATAGTTTGAAAAGTGATTTTTATGAGCTGTTTATTACCTTCTCAGATTTATTGTGTTCCATTCAGACTGACTATGTGAAAAAAACAAACAACAAACCTCTAAAAAAACACAATCTAAATCAAACCAAAAAGATTATAAGTCTTTTCTTCCTTTAATTTTTTCTTTCCCCTACACTTTTGGAATAAATGTCAGAATTAATTTAAGTCAACATTGTGAAAGGCAATCACTGGTCTTGAATATTTCTAAGTTTGGGTATTTAAATTAAGGTCCTTATGAGTGAATTCAGTTGCAGGAGGTGATTTGTGGATCCATTTCCAGTGATTAAAGGTGACCACGTGCTCCTTCTTGGCTCAGGAATCTGGGTGACTCTGGCTGGAGTTGTAGAAGAGGATATACCTTACATTTTCAGAGCTTGATGAGGCTGATGGGAAATTCTCCACAGTCCAGGCCTGGAGAACTGCCAGGTATTGTACCAAGCAGAGGCAGTGGGAAGGATTTCCCCTCCAAGAACATGGGGCTATGCAAATTAACATCAAACTGGTCAGAAGCATCTCAGCTAGATGGTAAAGGGGAGTTCTGCCAACAGCACCAATCTCCGTGCTTGAGCTTTAGATAAAAGCTGATATGTTGACAAATTTGGGGTCTTTTTTCTCCATTTATTCTGTATTTTCCCTTAATAGTCCCAGCTGGATTAAAGACACAATTTTCAGCAAATGTACGGTTTTTGCTGTGGTTAGGAAGATTGGTAATTACCTGTGCCAAGTAGGTACCTGACCAGCCAGTCCCCCAGCAGATCTCCAACAAACCTAGCACCGCTTTATCTCAGTTATCCCACTCCACTTGATGCCACTGGGAGCTGGTCCGCTGATGGTAAAAAAAGCCCTGGGAATTGCAAGATGAAGTCCTAGGAAATCCAGTGAGACTGAAACTTGGACACATGGCTGAATGTTTTCACTTTTCCCTGGCAGTTAATGAGATGACAGCCCAGGAGGATTCTCTGATGATTAAGGCGTAGGATGGGAACGTGGTTCCTGTGCAGTGATGAACACAGTGCATAGGAGCAGCCTCCCGCAAGGAATTTTTATAGAGGTAAACATATCCCCTAGCTGTGTGAGACACCAACATGTTCCCTGACTCATTGCTCTTTGTGGTTTTTTCTCTTTTTTTTATTCCCTTTCTTCTTTATTTTTTACTCCTTTTTTTCTTTTTTTTTTTTTAACCCCTTTCTTCTCCATTGACTGAAGAGGCCACAGACAATGAACTCTCCTCTAGCCCTAAAAATGGGTTTTCTTACATCTTACTGTGACATCAAGATAAAAAATAGGATCTTCAGTCTTCACAGTATTAATATCCATCCATCAGCTTTAAAACAGCTATGTATAACAAATACAAGAAGCTAAACGTTTTGCTGCTGAGCTTCTGCCAGTTGTCATCCAGGCAAGACAATTTATGACACCTTTCCTGAGCATCCTGTTGAGGACTCATTCATGTAATTCCTCTAAAGACCAGATGCAGCCTTAGGAATATGAGAATTCAGAGATTTGCCCTGCTGCCTTGTTACCCTGCATGATCATTTCTGATAAGTGTTCTTGTTTAATCATTTCACTGCATAAAGCCCAGGGTTCTCTTGTGTTTGTCTGTGTCATATTAATAAAGGTCCATTTGGGAGGATGCTGGGGGTGGAAATGATTTGACCGAGGTTAAGTAACAATTGTACAAAATTGTTTTGACATTATGTTAATATCTGCTCATGTATTATCCTCAATTTAAAGTTAATCACCAAAATTACCGTTGCAGTTCCCAAAATCTAATGAAATAAGATCTGTTGAGGTGTGAATAATACAGAAATTGAGAAGCACACAGTCACCATGAAAAAAAATAACCAAAATAAACTGCTAGCTTTAACTCTCTGAGTGCTCACACAGACTGAGACGGGAGCACAAATTATATTAGACCTTTGACACTTTGAAATTGTGCCAGTGACTGAGCAGGATCTGGAGCAGAGTGTCCAGTTTGTGGGCTTACCTGTGCACACAGGGCTCACCACGGTCGCACTCTTTATCCCAGCTGCTGGGGCATGGCTGGAGGTTTCAAGCTAATAAATATGAATTGGTACTCTAATGGTTTGATCATGACTTGTCTGTGATAGGATGAACATATCTGATCTGGGAAGATGAAAACAGACCACAGCTATCATGAAAGAGGTTTGAAAAAACAGTGATTAGCATAATTTCAAATTAAAAATCAGTGGGGAAACATTAGTGCAAGGAACCAAGAGAGATGCAGGAATCTGCCTCTTGTGTTAAACCTGAATAAATATGGAGAAAATGAAGGAAGAAACATCAGTGCTGTATTTGACCCAACAGCCTGGTCCACAGCTCACTGTTAGCTGATTTAGAAAAAACAGTGACAAAAATATTTTTTAAAAATCAGATAAATCCCTTCCTACATGGAAGCTTGGTGCAGGAATAATTTAAAGATGAGTATGTGCTACTGGGGAAAAGTAATAATAGCTGGTTTTGTAAAACTGGAAAATGGGAAATTATGATAGATTCAACCACAGCAATAAAATATATAATAGTTAGGTCTGTGAAAGGACACTCAAATAGCTAATCTCAAGGTTTGTTGCCTTAAATATGTGAGTGGGCTACAATGGGAAGGGTGTGAGAACTGCCAGGCTGCAGGCTTGGTTGAGAGCAAAGGAGTCAGAGACAGCTGTGAACAAGGCTGGGTAGCTCAGGGTGTGTTTGCAGGGAGTATGATGCTCTCTGCTTCACCTGTGCCATTTCAGGTCCAGGGAAGAGACACAGAAAGTAGGAAATGGGCAATATGCGACTGTGGCAATGGTGCACAAAGCAGGACACATGGATTAAATAAAGAAAAAAAAAGAAAGAGGGGAAGGGAAGGATAAATGAAAAGGTCCATGAAAGTATGAGAAAGTATGGAGGAGAAATCAAACTCAGAGAAATGCAGCATCTTTCCTTCAGAGTTGCCCCAAACATAACTAAAAGTTGTTGTGAATTACAGAGGAGTAACATATTCTTATGTCCAGAATGAAGTACAAGGAAGACAATAATGACTCACCTTATACAATCAATACTAAAAGCAGCTATAGATGATCCATTTTTTGATCCTCACTTCACACTCTAAGCTGGCTGACATACCACATGAGGCAGCAAGAATCACAATTTTTGATAGAAAACTCCAATTTTCATGTGCAAAATGAATCAGTGAGCATTTGCATCTAGTTTTCCTGGGGCAGGGTGCACAGACATCTAGTCAGTCACGGCCCAACCTGTTCTGGCACAGTAATTGCAGCCACTTTTTTGGTTAACAAGTAAAATTTCAAGTGCAAAAATGAGCTTGAAGAAGACTGAAGACCTGATCCTCTGTATGCCTCAAAAAGCTACAGAATAGCTGCATTGTTGGGTTTAATAAATTCCCCATGGAGATTTCATATCCTCTCTAAAGTGGTTCCACAAAATCCTGTTTTCAGCTTCTTCACCTACCATTATCTGTAAAATGATCCTTGTTCTTCAGGCCACTTCAGTGTTTGGGCTTTTGCTGTGACATCCAAATGAGGATGTTTTGATTCATAGAGGTGAAGAATTAAAGATGCTTTTCTCTTGAATTTTTTTATTGTACAGTGGAGCCAAACATCTATCAGGACAAAACTGATAGCTGCTCCCAGAAATAAGAGAAAAGTATCCAGGCATAACATGCTTCATCTGTGGGCTCAGCTGCATTTCTAAAGGAAAACTAATAGACTGAATTATTCCATAAATTATTAGAATTTGAAAGAAATCCATTGCCACAATGGTTAAGAAGGAGATAAATTTTGGAAGTGCTGGTAAAACAGAGATCCATTCTCCTGGATCTTTCAAGTTCTAAGTACCATGAGAAAATTGAGCTAGGGAACATGTCTTCTTCTGGCAAAGTGACATTACTGCCAAGCTATGTGTGACGATGTCACCCCCTTGTAGCTAGGAAAATAACTGCAACTCTAAGCTTTGTAGTAGCACGATCACCTGTGGTCACATCAAACTGCCTTCAGCCAGTTCACATCTTGGAAGATAATTAGTCCCAGGCTGGGCTAATACTGGGCTTCAAGTGCAAGAGAAGATTGCAGGCTCTGAAGCTGCAAGCTGAGAGCTGGTGTCACAAATAAAAAGTAAATATTAAACCTTGGAACAGCAAATCAATTAAAGTAAAAATAAAGATAGAAATAAATAAAAATTTTTGGATCTATTGCTGTTACCAGTCAGGCAGTAGGCAGAGACCAAAAAGAAAGAACCCCAAAGTGCTTAGCAGAGACTATGCATTAGAGAAGGGACTGGGTATGTTAGAGGGAGCAGCTTCAGCAAAATAAAAGTCAAAACTGTTCTGGTGACCTTAATCCAAGCATGACACCAGAATACAAACAGACATCAGGAACAGTTTAGCAGATTTATTAGTTAAACTCCCCTCATTTTCAGTGTCATACCATAACTATCCCAATGCAAACGAGTATGTTCCACAAGTTGATACTTAACTCCACTGGGCAAGAGTTAGGCTCTTCCAAACTACCGGAGTTAAGTCTTTCTACTGCATGATCTTTTGGCATAAACTCCATTTCTAATATGGTTTTGTTAACATAGAGTTTTCCAAACTCGTCAAAATCAAAATGCCCACCAGTTACTAGCAATTGCTAATTAGGCAAGATCAAACACCTTGGGAGCCCTTTCTTTATCCTTGACATGACCATTTTGCTCTTAATTGGTGAAGGCTTTGTGGACAGACTGGTGCCTGCTCAGATATAATTGTTTGTCCTTTTCTGATTAATAATCTCAGCACCTACTGCACTTTCGTTCTCCTGCAGAGGCTTCTGGGAGGTTACTAAGAAACTCAGCATTTCTGTAAGACTGTTTTATGATAGTATCTGACAGACACAAGACTATTTAATGCATTAAATTTATTTAGTATGCCTACCAGTAAAATTACAAGCTCTACCTTCCATGTACAATGATTCCTTTCAGAAATTGTCAACACTCAGTGACACCATTTGCCGGAGCAATCCCAAATTTCTCATGACTTTGGACACAGAGAAGCTGTTTCAGCTTTAACTTCCCTCTAGCTGAGGAACCAGCTTGCAGGTTGTGTGGATGAGTTTGTCTAGCCTCTTTCACAGAAAAAATATCATCTGCACACTGGAACTTGGGCCAGACTTGCCAAATGGTTCACAAAGTGTTCACTTAGCCTGAAGCTGGGATTTGTGTTTTCTGAGCCAAATTTCAAGAGAGACAACAAGGATTTCTAGTGTTGGGTGGGTGCCAGGCAGGTTATGGAAGTTATGAGCAAGTGTTAAGACCTGTTTCAGATGCAGTTTTCAGAGGTGCAGGCTTAGCAAGGTGAAAACCCTGAGAACTGAGACTCATGTAGATGCCCAAGAAGTGAAATTACAGCTCTCGCTGCTTTTTCTTGTGGGATCTGGTTGTCAGCTGGGGCCCACTTGTACATAACCTCAGGTTTGCAGGTACCTCCTAAACTTCTGAGTCAAAAGTCACTACATTTCAGCTTATGATGATGATGGTTTAGAAACCACAAGGAGAAACTCCTGCTCACAGGCCTCCTTAACCATCTCTCCAAATCACTTTGCAAGTTTTAGGGCTTCTCTAGAGACTCTGGGCTGCTTTACTAATAGTTTCCATCAACAGCCAGCCTGAGAGTTGCCTGCACCACTGTCCAGTCCCCTGCACAGAAGGATTAAATGGTGCATTGCAGCTCTGGTCTCTGGTGTGTGTGCTCTGTCCAAGAACTGCAAGGCTCTCCTGGACTCTGTTCTCTCTTCTCTGCCTTGTCCTGGGCCCTCCTTGAAGTTTCTTTATGTTTCACCTGCAGGATCAAGGTCCTTCTGAATCTACAATCATGTGGCATTGAGCACCTTAAAACCATGGGAGCACACTGGCCAGGGGAACATACAGGTTCAGCCTCTACACATTGAGCCAGAGATTTTGTGGCAGAGACAGACAAATTGGATGGGAAAACAGAGCTTGGAAACATTGTTAGTCTTAAGGTGAGTCTTGCTCTGCGTCATTGGCCTAGTACTCTGCTCAGGGGAAAAAACAGATTATTCCTGATATAAATCTAGGATCAACAGTAAAAGACTTTTCATGTTGGATTTATTAATCCATTTTCCCTTGGTCGTCTTGCTCCAGGCTTTCTAAATAAGAGAGCTGTGTTGCTTGGCTGGCTGTGAGGGAAAGAGGTTAATACTGAAGACTACACAAGTTTCTGCAATTAGACAATCTCTTTGTAGTGTAATGGAGGTGCCAAGATGACCTCAGAGGCCTTTTTTGCTGTTGCAGAAGCATATTGAACAAGTTTTCTCAGCAGCTGTGCATTAGTGTTCAGTATTAAATGGGCTGATTTTACATTACAACAGCTTCCCTAAGATCTTCCCATCACTTTAGATTTCTTCATAGCAACTTTTTTTTTCTCTCCTTCTTTTCCCTTGCCTCCAAGGGATACTTTGCAAATATGTGCCATCTAGTGGGAAAGCAGATTGGGGGGGAGGGTGTGTAATAAAAATTATGTTTTATAGATTCATATGAAGATTGTTCTGTCCTGTTTTTCAAACGGAAAAAACAAAAAACAGACTTGCCTCATATTACTCTTCAGGAAAAGAAGTTTCAGGCTAACAGTTGGGGATTCATAGCCATGGGAAAGACAGAGGTGTGCATACACCACAGCATCTGAAGTGAGGAAGGAGTTTTTCAAAGCTCATGGTACAGGTGGATTTTTATTTTTATTGTTTTGCTGCACATTAGGCTTTTTATTTATATTCTGGTTAATCCCTCCCACCTGTACAATCTCACTCCACACAACAGCAAGTTCAACATATGGTGCATTTCTGGTTACTGAAATAAATTGCTCACAGAAGAAATTTGGGGACAAGAAGCTAATCACAGTCCCCAGCTGCCTAAGAGGGCACAAAACTGCCCAGCTGAGTGCAGGGACTTGCAGACTGGAGAAGGGGCCCAGCTACTGCGCATCACTTCATCACGCATCTCAATTTCCTCTGCACACTGAAAAGGCTCATGCAGGAGGATCTGTGTTTCAGAGTTGCTGGGGTCAAGAGAGGGCCTTTTGTTGATTGGGGTTTTGGGGTAGTTTCCCCCCAAAACTCTATAAGTCTTTGACTGTAATATGTGTTGATGGCTTTGATCCCCTTTAAATAACTGCTTTTTCTTGCCTGTGATGGTTTTCTTTCTCTTTCATGTTATTTCAGGGGGAAGTTACATGTGAGGACTGTTGGTCTGGTGTGAGCAATTAGCAAAAGCTGCATTCTGATGAGATACATTTAGTTTTCCAATTGCTTTCTCGGGATAGTTGGTGTGTCTGTGCTTTCTTAACTGAGTGTGATGCTCTTTGTCATGGAGTAAAAGGAGCCCAAGGTCCTCTTCAGCTGTTGTTGTACATATATCCTGTAATCAAAGGCTGTCATCTACACTTGCAATATAGGTCCCAAAATTTTTTGAGTGGCATGATGAATTTTCTCGCAAGAATGTATGGCTTTGTTTGCTCTCCTAACTACCTGTTGTGAGCCCTTAGAAGTGGTCTGTTGATCCCAGGAGCCTTTAAGCAGTAGATAGAAAACATGGTTTGCAGTTCTTTGTGAGCTAAGCCCAGAGCCTGAGTATTTTGGCTGACTTCTGAGCTTTGTCTTTTTCTCTTTTCTTCCCTTCTCCCCAGTGCATGCACTCATCCCAAGGGACCTGGAGATTCACAGTCTAATTTTAAGCAATGAAACTGAACCATATGTTTTTATAATGGTGTTGCAAGCTTTTTGGAGCCTAAAACACAGTAGGAGGTTTAGGCTAATACAACCCAAAACCACTTTTGTTAACCTGGCCTTCATGTTTAATGTGATCAAAAGGGTTGTTAGGATTAGGTGAGTGGCAAGAAGAATCTCTAAGTTGGCTGAGATGAGAGGGCATGAAAGCAGCCCCCTGATCTTAGGAACAGGTGTGGGAATGGGGCTCTCCAAGCAGAATAACACTGAAAAGCCAAACTGCTCAGGCTGAGACTGATGACAAACCAGTGTATTTTAGTGCGGTTCTGTATCTGTTATGTACATTCTGCTCCAAACCTGGCACACTACAATGATTCTAGGAGTGGCTTGTTCACAGTTCGAGGGAAAAAGCACAATGATACTGAGTGTTAGAGGCTTTTTAGTCCAGTGGAGAAAGGGATGCAACAAGATCCAATGTCTGTGTTTGTCTAACATTGATTTCCAATTGGGAAATGAGGTGTATGTTTTTAACAATGGGATGATGAACCCCTGGAGCAGTTGCCTAAGGGATGTGGTAAGCTCTCTGTTACTTAAAGCCAGTATATCAAGTTCAGATTCTCTTTCTGAAAGCGGCAATCCAACTCAACTAAAAGTTCCTGGGCCCAGTAAAGGACCACTGGGTGAATTTTTACACCCACGGGTAAGTGGAAGGTCAGATTAGATGATCATAATAGTCTTTTTTACTTTCAGAGTTGAAGTCCTTGAGCATGTACTTTATAAAAGTGAAATCAAAAGGATGAGAAAGGTCTTAGAGCCAAATATTACCTGACAAACCCAATTACCAGAACTGCAGTTCAAAGTGATCTGTGCCCTTGTTGGGCCAGAAGCATTTGGCCACTGATTATGGCAAAGGATGTAAGAGCTGGGGGAAGTGAGAGGGCTGCAAGAAAAGGGTTTCCAACTTCAGGAAAGCTGCACTTACCCCATGTAGGGAAAAGACTGAAGAGACATATGAACGTCCTTAGGCTAAGCTAGTGTCTGTTTCAGAAGAGGACCTTCTAGGAGGGTGCCGGACTCAGTGCTGGAGGGAATAGAAGAAGCAAGAGTTTCAAGAATGCCACAAAGATGGGCTCTGAGCATGAGTAGGGATGAAATGGGAGATGGGCAGCCAATGCCAAAATTATGATGTAGTTTGAAGCCTCTGCTTCCTCTTCTACCATAGCAGCCCCTGCACAGGGGGACACATAACAGGTAATCTCATACCTTCAGTATTTCCCCACGATCCCTTGGAAGACTTTGAAGAACTTCCCAGTGCAGAAAGGAGGGAGCTGGCAGATCCATTAATAAGTGCTTGCAGCCAAGCCTGTCTTGTACCTGATGCACTGCATACGTACAGGTTATGAATGATTTCTTCCTTAAGAAATTAACCCAGGTTTAAAAATAGCCCCTGCATTTAGCTGCGTGCTGCCTCCTTCCTGCTTGCTGAGGCCAGAGATCTCTTGAAGTGCTGGCAGTCATTTTTAACATGGAAAGGTTTAGAAGACAAAATTGTCTGGCACCTCTTGCCGGTATGGGGAGCTCTGAGGACAGCTGTAGGGCAGACAGTGTAGTCTGGTTTTCTTCTCACCCTGGCCTGGAAGGGAAGGGTAAGAAGTTTACTCTGGGGGCAACTTCTCCATTGTCCTTTCCAGCCTTGACCCACTGCTAAGGTTGTTAATGAAGAGCCAGTTATCACTGGGTAGTTTTGTAATGTGGTACCCTTGGCTGTATTAAGATAAAATATTTTTAAGTTTCTACACTACAGACAAACTGAGACTGATACCCTGCCTTGTGTATGGGACAGCCTCCTGCATGTGGCACCAGCTCCCTGTCACTGACTATGGCAAGCTTGTACAACAAGGCATGTGTTTGGAGAGTTATATGGCAACATTTTCACTTCTCTATCCCTGCTCTTCTTCTCTTGGATTTTATCTGCAAAGAATAAGCAAAGTTGGAAGGGCTGCAGGTTTAGGACCTAAATTGTACTGATGCTTTCTCTTAATTTTCAGCTCAGGGCTTGCAGGAGTTTACCACTGCCTGAGAAGCAGGGGCACAGAAAGCTGGTACCACAGGATGATTCCCCTATCACCTACTGACCTGAAGGACTGAGTAATAGCCTAGAATGGCACTGCAAGTAATGATATGTTCTTGCAGTGTGCAATGAAATAACCAGGATTAAGACCAAAGGTGTGATTAAAACTATGCAGCTCACAAGGTGGGGTGAAGAGGATGAAAACAATCAGGTATTTACTCAGTGAACTGTTAATGCAGTGGTTTTCACTCTGACTAATCAAAGCTCTTGAGGTGGGCAGATCTTACCTGAAAGACATGGAGACTTCTGGTCTCTGTGCTTGGAAGAAGAGAAGAAAGGAGGAACACAAGAATATAAAATATCTTCAGGCATCTCAGATACCAAAAGCTCTGTAAGGGATGTCCCGTTTGAGCTGGCATACAGATCTCCGCAGAGACATCATCAATCATTGATGGACGGTGCTAGGAGGGTGAGAAATTTGTTTTACACTGACTCCAGAAGGGCCTGATCCAGGTGTTGGTTACTGAGACAGTTTAATTGAAACCTGAATGGAACTGAGAAGCTGTGACCTTCTATGTTTATTGTCAAGGCCATGGTCACATGGAGACTGGAGTTGTCACCAAGCAAATGCTTTCCTCTTCTCCAGCACCTTGAAAAGATGCCATGGTTGGCTTGATTATAAACCTTTTGAGCATGAAGTTTGCCTGCCCTCAGGGCAAACCTGAATGTGTCTCCCTGCTCATCAAATACAGCTATGCATTCGCTGTGGTGGCTTCTGGAGCATCCTTTCCATGAGCGCTCTCAAGCCCTCTCACTTTTTCTCTTCCTCAGCTGCCAGAGCAGTGTGTGCCCTCAGGTCTCTGACTCAGCCCTTCTCCCTTGTTTTATGGCTATACCTTGTCTGCTCGCAGCCTCAATGATTCATTATAAAAAATGATCCAGTTTTCAGAAATCACAAGGTGCTGTGTCTTCCACTTAATTATTGTTTTATTTTAATAAGCAATTATGTTTTGAAGGCACCTCGGGGCTCCGGGCGTTAACCACTTATCACCTGCTGAGTGATTTAAAACTAGTAAAGCAGATCCCATTTGCAGGTTGGAATAAGGCCTGAATCCTATCAGCAGACAAATGAGTTCAGAAATACTTATTCCATGTTTGTAACTCATTGCATATGGTTTCATCCCCTGGTCCTCAGAGGGGCTGGTTATGTGCTGGAGGGATTTCTGTTCCCTTGCTGTTCTGATAAGAACCAAAGGGCTCATTAGAGGCTGTGAAAGGGAGAAGACTACCTGTTGTCTGGTTTGTACAATTTACTTTGCCAAGCATCTTCCAGGAGTCTCTCTTCACTACAGACCATACAACAAAATCCTAGCTACTAAGTCAACCCACAGCTTGGGTATCCCTGGTGTGAGATACAAACCTACTCCAATGTGAGCTGTAAGGGCAGGAAGCCTGTGAGTCTCAGTTCTAGGACTGATATGGAAAATAAATACAGTCTTACAGGGCTGAGATATTAGGTGCAGTTACTGTTTTGCCCTCAGGACTTGTTATTCCCTACCAAGAGACAATCTGTTGAGTCTATTCCAAGAGCAGGAAGCTCTTCATCTGTAGCAATTTGCAGGAACAAACTCTGAGCATTCCCATATATTGGAAGATGCTCTGAGCAGCAGCACCTTGGAGAACAGAGACCTGGGCTATCAATGCTAGCTGGGTTTCTTCTGGAGCTTTTATGACCTAATATTTTGGTTTTTGTCCTCCCACATCTCCTTGACTTCCAGGTGGCACAGTTGGAAGCTTATTTGAAAATAGAAACCCATTACATCTTTCGCTATTTTTATGTTATGCATTAAAAATACACCCCAGCAGCCAGGCCCACCCTGATCTCCTCATTGGAAGGCTGCAGTCCAGCTGGTGTGCACCATGGAGCATTGTTACTGACAGCATCTGCAGTGTTAGTCAGCACATGTGCCATATGCTCCAAGGTGTGTGTTCTCCACGGGTTGACCGAGTCATTTAAAGATTCCATGGGGCCTTTAAATGTGTTTAAATGTCAGGGGAGATTTAAAGTATTGTGACCCACACTAGCTGTCCATCACAGAGGGGAGCAGCTCTGGTGCTGGCATGGTCCACAGCAGAATGGTCCCACATGGTGTACACAGGCTTCCTGAACTGAGGAACCTCAGGGGAGCAGAGACCCATTAGGAACCAATGACTCCTGTGACAGTGACAGAAGGGACCTGTGCAGGGCTATAAAATAGGCCCTGGGGAGGAAGGAGAGATGAGAATCAAGTAAGGTGAAAGTGAAGGTGGTGCCCTTACTGCAAAGAACTCTTTCCTTTCACTAGCCCTCTGATGTATCCTTTGGGGGTCCTTTTCCATGCTGAAGATGCTTATTTAAAACTGTAGTTGCTTTTCATCAAGTAGGGAGGTAGAAGTTTGTGGTGAAATGTGCTGTTTCCCATAAATGTGTCCCCTGTGGTGACTGGAGCTGTTTCTGTTTTTTGTTTCAAAGCTCCAACCTCTTGGCCCATGTAGGTGATGCCTTCTGTCTGCTTTCTTCTCCACACTTCCCATTTTTCCAGACATAGAGAAATGAAGACAGCGGCTTTTTTTCCTGAGAAACACAACCATTTCTAAGATACAGCCAGCCTGAATTACATGTCAGTGCAGCCCTTGTTATGCTCCCACCTGTACATCATCAGAATGGGTCCAATAAAAAGCCTCATTTCTCTTTATTTCCTTGTGATTTTGCCTCCCCTGTCCATTTGCCCTTCTGTTGTCATCCTCTCTTTCTGGCCCTATGTCTGCTCTGATTTAGAAACTGAGGGCTCCAGTATGAGCCTCAACAGAGAGAGCAGGACACCCAGAAGAGTCTCTGTTTCAGTGTCTGGAAATGTGGAGCTTGCAGAGGCTTCTCCCACCCTCCATTCCCATGGGAGATCTGGGCATTATTTGGTCTGTGCCTGTTTCATCAACTTCCATTATCAGGTTCCCTGGAGCTGGGCTAGGATATCTCAGCACTTTTCCACAGTCCCTTTGGTGCTCTTAGCTTGGATTTGGGACACAGCTCAGCAGTGTTTACTTGTCACATCCCCACCAGTCTGGGGACAGCAATGTTAATATTGCAACAAATACAGAAGAGCTCAGTGATAGGATTTGACCCAAATCACAGAGGGGAAAGAGAAGCAGCTCTGTAAAAACTGAAATTCCTCTGGATGATAAATTCTATTAGAAGCAAATAAATATAAAAGCCAGGTATGATAGGGGCAAATTCTGATTTTTCTCTTGTCTTAGTGTGATTTGAACATAATTTGATGGGGCTCAGCTAAGCAAGCAATGCAGAGACCCTGAGGAATGAAGCTGTGTTTGCTGAGAAGTCAACATCATATCTCCACAGCAGTAGGAGGAGAGGTGTGAATGAGATTGCATAGAGTCAGATCCCTTTCTCCCAGTTGGAAGCTTAAAGAGATTGGAAATGCACTTGAAACCAAATAGACATAACTGGACTTGCAGATTATGTAGGCATTTTGATTTTTCTTACTCTTCCCCAGGGCCGAGCTCAATGAAGACATCAAAGAAGATCCCCTCAGACAGATTTGTAAAGATAGGACTGGGCTCTAAATCAGCAGGCAAACCTGCCAAGGTGATCTGGTTTGAGGCAAAATGAAGGTAAGAAAATAGTGGACAAACTCAGTTAAAGTTGAGAAGTACCAGAAGTTTCTTAGGTAAAGATATCCAGCTGGTCATTACCAGTACTTAGTATATGATCTATCAATATTTATGCACACATCCCTGTTTGATATAGGGTTTATGCATTCCCTTCAGTCTAGTTATTTTGTTTCCCTGTAACTAAAAAGCAAAATTTCTTTGAAACAAGCGGTTTTCCAGACAGCTGAAAAATTCCCTGGCTGCCCAGCATTCAGTGAGAGAGTGAAATACTTACAATTCAATTGGACAGGCTTTTAGGTCTGAATTGAGGAGCAGCAACCACTGTCTAAGTGTGGAACAGATATATAGATGTCAGTTTGTGCTTGAGCAGCCTGAGCTTGTACACGTAAGATAGACAGAGATATAGATCTTGGCCAGACTAATGATGTCAAAAGATGCATTCCTGAGTTGTAACAGAGCAAGATCCAAAGGCCATTGAAGGATCTCATTCCTTAGAATTGTAAAATGCAGATATTGGAACGGGAGGTGAATATTCCTGAGGTCTCATGGTTGTGAATCCATCCTCCTTGCACTTGTCCCATGGAGGCAATACAAATATATTTCCTAGAACATCTCCTCAAGTGTTTTCTTTCTTGTTGCTGTTGAAGTGAGGTGACATTTTTCATACATAGTCTGGTGGATGTGCCTGAGGCAATGCTGAAACATAAGGTCTCCAGCTCATCTGTCTCCTGTGTTTCTATGCAAGTCTTGGGCTGGGGGATGAGCAATAACTCAGTAGAGTATCCAAGCCACAAGGGAATGTCTGGAAACATAAGGGACACCTTGAAAGAAGAGCCATTTGAAGGAATATTAATTATCAGTCAGCTAGTTCTGGACAATTGAATCCAAACTCCAGATGTTCCCATTCTGACTAAATGCTTTAGCAAAAATGTTTAATTGACTGCTATCTTGTGGGCTCTGTGTGCGTGTGATAAAACCCAAGACTGCTGAGCTAAAAGGATTGTCTGTTGATAGCAACACAGTGCACTGAGTGTTTCTTCACCTTCTTAAACTTAGCTTTTTATCATAGGGAATCCAGTCCAGACTAAAAAATACTCTAATTTATATTTTTACTGTAGTGTCATGGTGCTGATTAAAGTCACTTAAGGCCCCACTATACGTGGACAACTTGAAATAAAGAGACATCTGTGTTTGGTCTGAAAGGACTCTGAGTCTTGTTTAATGAGGGACTGCAGATTTAAGGCCTTCTTGATTTCTATAACAGGTGCAAAGATGGGGGGCAGATGAAAGAAGTAGGCCACTGGGATAAAATGAAATCAACCTGAGTTTTTACCCCAGGCTGTAATTGTACCAGAGCTGAAGTTCAAATAAGATATTTTTCTCATTTTTTTTCTTTTTTTTTTTTCTTTTTTTCCTGGCCTTTAAGCACCAACCAAACTCCGAAATGTCAGGCAAGAATAAGACTGTTCTAACTGACATTTTTGAGGTGGTCTGGGGCTCTAAGCACCACAGGGTAAGGGAAGATGTATAATACATAAAGTGATACTTTGCAATGAGGTTATAAATTCCCAGAGATTTGACTTGTATTCCTGCAGCTGGATGGGAAGTGCTTTTTGTTGCAGATCAGGGCCAGATTCTAATAAAATCCCAAGTATCTTTTCATTTAAGTGGAAACTCACATGACCTTAGTGGAGATAGTTCTCAAATAAAAGGTTCTCTATGTGATGCTTAGTAGAGGCTGGTTGTGAGTTGATCCAATGTGATTTCTCACTGGGGCAAACACATTGATTGAAACGGAAGCATCCTTGGCTTTTACATCTTGTTCCTTTTCCATATTAGAAAAGTTAAACTGAAAGTAGTAAAGTAAGAAAATTAGTCCCATGCTTCTAAAAATGTGAATGCTTTTGCTAAAAGTATGAGAAGTACTTAAAGAACAAGGTTTATGGACAAAAAAAAAAAAAGAGGAAACATATTGCCTGGCAATACTAGTGTGCTGTGATAAGAGAGTAATTTTGCATTTTATTTTTGCCTTTCCTTTCTAGAGTTTCAACCCATGAAATTCTGTTGTGTTTAAAACTGCTATGAAGCCCTCAGTGCTGTCCATGACCATTGGAAAAAGACAGATTGAGCAAGGGAAAGAGACATGAATTTCTTGTGCTGAAATACCCAACTATTTATTCCCTGGTGTTTGGTTATGCTGAATGCTTTTGTTCCAGCCAGGGTTACTCATCTGTGAGCAACAAACTGGTGGCACAAGCCTCTGCACTCAACCTTTGTGCTCCTCCATCTGTGGCTTAGGAGGGTTCACAGCTCACTTAATTTGCAGGCACTGGATACGCCAGTGTCTGCCATAATTGATGGGTGTGGAAACAGGTAAGTGAAGGTGAAAAGCCAGTTTGAGGGCAGTTGTAAGGTAGAGAATTCTTTTAATATGCAGGAAATTAGGAGTTACTAATTTGTTCTTTTTGAAAATGGCATCTATTTTTAGCTCTCAAAAGGGGTTGTTTTCTAGGGATTAGTGACAGGCTGTGCTGCCAAGGTGTGTAGGCTGGTTTTGGAGAAATCTCCAGTCAGCCTGGATGGAGACTGATGTCTTGCAGACTCCCTAGAATAAACTGGCAATGGGACACTTCCTATTAGACTTGGCCTATAAAAGCTGTAGATAACCTGTTCCTTTTTACAGATAATATTAATCCTGCCAGCTCAAAGGGAACAGCAGCTCTGGGGGAATCCAAGGTGCCTTGGCACCCCTACTCAATGACAAACTGAGTATGTTTCCTTCTAAGAGCACTGCTGCAGGGCATTCTGGCAGCAGGATTTATGGAACAGTAACTATTTATGCATAAAGCAAAAGAAAGGAATATGGAATGGTTCTCATCTGCATACAGCTACCCGATCCCATTTCAAATTCCACTGATCTTCAGCAGAACTTGTAACCTTCTAGGCCATGAACTGCCTGGCAAGAGCTGTGGACTGTCCTGGCTGACATGGGATTAGAATTCAAACACCCAGAATGTCATGGACTCTGATCTGGGCATCAAATCTGAGCTTCTGGCAGGGAGATATCAAATTCTGGGCTGAATCTCTTCTAGTTTTTAGTTCCCAAGCTCAAAACAACAGACGGTTCCTGCAGCTAACAAACTGCTGCTCCAAGAGAAGAGCTCAGTGGGAGCAGTTGGGCATTGATAAGTAAAGGCTGAGAGTCCGCTCCACACTGTTTAGAGTTTTGTGATAATAATTAGATCTTAAAATGTGTCAGTTTTGCATGAGACAAATCACTGACGTGGGCCAGGAGCACGTTTGCTTGGGAGTGTGCCTGTGATTTGCAGGAAAGCAAGCTAATGCAGCTATGACACTGCATAGCCACATCCCAGTTTGTAGGCTATAGGAATGGGATGAAAATAATGGCAGAGGGAAGGCTCCTAATTTCCACTGCCTTCACCACTTCTGAATGTCACAAAACCTTCCCCCAGAGACCTGCAACCAGCATATCTGCTGTAAAGGCAATGAGGAGCATAAGGGTATTCAAATAACAGCTTTCCTTTCCCATCAGAAAAGTTGTTGGCTGTAAATTGCCATTTGAGTGTTTTTAGATAAGAAAATTGTTGTGTCTGTATTATTTTTGTTTCTTCCACTTTTCTTGTCTCAAAAGTTTTCATGCTCTCAGGAGGGAGGAGGCTGTTTCTCCTTGGGAAGAGAAAGCACAGAGGTGACCAGGGACAACTGCAGAAGCAGAGAAAGGAGAAATGGTGACATGAACTGGATTTGCTGGTCTGAACCACTGAGGTATTCTGATATCATGCTCATCTCCTGCCCGTGATCTCCACCTTCTCAGCACTGAATCAGCCTTTTACATTCTAGAGGATGAAGAGGAGGATTTGCTGACATCTTTGGGTCCTTCCAGGATCTATGAGACAAAATTGCAGCTTGCTTTCAAGACAATTGTAATGTTTTACCTTCTGGACTCTTTTCTAAGTTTTTCCCTCCAGCCTTCTCAATGTTGCCTACCTGGAGTATCTGCAATCCTTTCAGTTGCTGCTCCTTTCTTTTCTTCTATACTTGGTGAGAACTAGCTCAGCATCCATTTCCTGTTCCTTTGAATTCAGTTTCTGTGGCAGAACTCATACATCACACTTGGAAATCTCTTCTTTTAGGATTTCATGTAGGAGCTTATTGAAGATCTGGACATGAATTCTGCTCCCATGAATATGACTGCTGCTATCTGTCCAGTGGGTGGGATCTTACAGGGTCTATGGTCAATGGCTGAGACCAACATTGCCATCCTTGGGCCTCTTTTGAAGGGATTGGCATGACTACTAATCTTTATCCCTCTTTTCTAAGCCCTTAACTTCAGTCCAGCCTTTCAAAGGGGAGAGGAGCACAGTTCTTCTTGCACAGCCCCTGATTCACCAGCATGTCTTCATTAAGAATTTTGTCAAAACCAAAGCAAAATAGGTGAAACCTTTCAGGGCAGAGAATAGTTGGGGAACTTCAGTCTCAGAAACCCAAGTGCTTTGTCACTGTACTAAATCAAATCTCTAACACAGCCAGTTTATAGTAGCATGCAGGCCGCAGAGGCTTTGGAGGATGGGAGAGCAAGTGAGAAGGGATCTGAGGAGCTATTAATTTTATCTGTCTGGTCTAAGTATATTTTTCCATTCCTGTAGAGAAAGACAAAATGGACACAGCTTATGGAGCCAGAGGTTGCTGAATTTCTCTTGGATTTGAATGCCAGCCTCATAAGACTTGGGATCTCATCAAGCCTCATGACACGAAAAAAAATGTTGATATTCACTGCTGGAGAAGTCAACTGCACAAATGAGCTTCCCTCAGAAAAACAGTTATAACTTCACTTAGCCACTGCCACAGCAGTGCCAGAACCACCATTTCCACTCTGAACTGGAATCCATGATCCAAGGACAGAACCTACCAAACCAGAGAGGAGAAGATATGTTTCTGTCTAGGCTGGATTGTAAGCAGATAATCCCATTCTGTTACGCAAAATTCCCACTTAATTTCTTTTATCCGTGAGGGGTACTGTCTTCTCCTATGGCATGTCATTGCTTTGGGGACTACGTTGGTCCCCACTGATCATCAATTTCTAATAATGGCAAGGACTGCATTTCAAGAATGAAACCAAGTAATTCTTCTGTCAGCTCATTGTAAGATGTCTCTGGCTAAAAGCCTGGGAAACAATTTTCTTATGACCTACTCTTTGATGGTTGTGGACTGTTTCATGCTGCCGCAGTCTCCCCCACATGCTTGGCTTTGACTGATAAAGCTCAGCTGAGAGAGAAAAAAACCCACTGCTGATGTGCATTGCTGCTGCTGGCAAAGGCCAGAGCCCTGCATGGGGCCTCCAAAGAGGGGCAAGAATCTATCTGTTGAGATTGAGCCTGATTTAATTCTTCTTATAAAGCATCTTGGCAGCTGTCTCTATCTGACAGGTTGATAATAAGACTTTCCCTCAATGCAAAAAGGAAAGTAATTTGCATTGGCTTCACACCTCTGGCAAGCAGGAAAGATCCTGCCCTACGTTAGCGTGAATGGGGAGCAGACGTGAGAACAAGAGCAGGCAGCACCAGGGGAAAGGGGGAAGGTTTGCTCCATGCTTGAGCAAGCACAAGAAAATGCCATTTGGAAACCGTCAATGGGTGAGAGAGCTGGGCTTGGAATTGGCATTCTGTCCATGGCAGCAGTTTGGAACAGCTTTCCAGTGAAATCCTGAAGGATCGTTCTGTTATAAGGAGCAGCAGCACTACCTGATTTCATTTTGCTCCATTTAGCCCAGCGCTTCTGCTGATACACTGCTCACTCTCCATTACAGGCACAAGAGCACCAGCAGCAGGCTGCACTAAGGTTTTGGGTTTTGTCATTTTGTTGATAGGCTGTTGACAGCCTCCAGGGAAGGTACTCTGTGGCACTCACTGTGTGGAGAAGGTCTCTACAAGAGATGCAAGGATGCAATTATCAAGCCTCTATCTCCCCCAATATCTGAGCATGCACAGGGACTCCCAAGAGCACTGACAAGCCAAGGCTTAACCTGTATTATGTTCCTGCCCTAAACCTGCTGTCACACTAATTCTGGTTCTGAGTAAGGGGCTTGTAAGGTGGGCCCTCAGCAGACTTCTGCTGGTCTCATCACCTTCAAAATGAACAACTGAGGCATCCTCTCCATGCTTCAGACACAGGCTGTACTGCCTCATATCTCAGTGCAGTATCATGGGAGGTAACAGTTCTGGGATGCACTTCAAAATCCTCGGATGAAAGTATGACAGGATAGAGCCATACCCTTCAGGGAAACAGCATTTGTAAAGTTTTGGTCTTCACAATTCAGCAGCTTTAAAGGACTCTGCCCTTCCTGTCAAAATTGAGCTGGGAGGTGGTAGGAAGGGGAGAACTGGATTTATGTCAAACAAACAAAAGTGAATGGATAGTGAGAGCATTTACTTTGCTTGTTCCATGACCACTGGAATCATGTAGAGGATTTTTTCTGCTAAAAGGCACTGGCTGGGCCCTGAGGCTCTTTCTCTTGGAGTGCCCTCTGTTCAGAGATGTTTTCTGGAGACCCCATTCTTGAACAGGCTCAGCCTAGGGCAGTGCAGGCTGGGGGACTCCTGAGAGCTTTTCAATGCCCTGGTGTCTTGGTGGAGGTGGGAAGAAGGACACTCAGGTGCAGAGAGGTACTGAAGTCTGCTAGGAAGCAGATCTTGTGCTGTAGGGATACAATCATTAGAATGTAAGTTTGTTTTCTGACCCCTGATTTAATCTGTCTTTAAAAGAAACTTGTGCTAAAGTTTGGACTGGTGTATTACAGCTTTGGACAGTGTCATGAAGCTGTTTCAGGGAAAGTGGAGATCCCGTCTCAAGACTGTGACTGATTTAGGGTGTTGGCAAGGGAGAGTAGGACCACAGAGTAGGGACAGTGTCCTGTGGCAAATGGGAAGGCTCAGATGGTAGGAGAAAAGGTCTGAAAGACAAATGTCAGTGATAATGTAGTTATAGAAGATTGCTCAAGAGGAGATACATGATACATGTTTTGGGGAAAGTAGTCTCTAAAAATGAGGAAAAAGAGACCTTTACCTGAATATTAGTTGGAAGAGCAACATAACCAGTTGTTAAGACTGCATCTATATCCTGGCTGAGCTGTGCTGGAGGGCAGTGTGCTCCTGCAACATCATAGCCTTGCTGTCTGGAGGTCTTAAACACTGCCTGTCATTGTGCCAGGTAAATATGGGACCCTGTGAGAGAGGCTCAGCCCTTACATAAATCTTTACAAATGAGAGATCCTGCCTGAAAGCAAAAGAGAGGAAATTAAGACAAGTGCAAAACACTCCTCTGGGGCAGGCAAAGCAGAATGCACAAACACAAAACAGCGAATATGCAATGAGGCATCAGGAGAGGATCCGGGTTGTGCTGGTTCACAAGTAGAATATGAATCAACCCTGTGGCTGCTGCAAAATACCTCATTGTATCCAATACTGTATTAACAAAAATGCTTTTTGCCAGACCTGTGAGGCAGTGATTAAAACCTCCTTGGGGCTGGCAGAACTTCAGACAAGTGTGGGTGCCCAGAACTGATGTAGAACTTTGTCTACACCCATTAAAAAATTTGGAGAGAGAGTCCAGGATGCAAAAAAATCGACTACAAAACAGGTGTATGAGAATGAGAAGAGGTCGGACGAACAACTGCTGTGGACAAAGATTGAAGACACTTATTTTGTTTTAAGAGGAAAATTATGGAAATGGGATGCAGTCAATCTTCCTCATACGGGTAATACTTATAAAAAGGCTGATGATGAGCTGTGTTCCGTGGTCACTGGTGTAAGAAAAACTGCTTGAATTCATACTGGAGGTGATTTAAAATGTTTATTAGGAAAACCCTTTTAATCCCTAGACAGGTAAAACACTGAAACAAACTGGGAAAGATCTGGCATCCCCTTTCCTAGTGAATTTTAGGAATGCGCTAGACAAACAACCATTAAGACAAATAGTTATTTAAGTATATTTGATCCTGTCTCTGATGATCCCATGGATTGCCTTTCTGCCATATGTATCTATAATTAAGCACAATGTAAAAACACAGCCTCTTCCTTGAGGAGTTAAAAACCCATCTATAAATAGATAAAGCCTTCATCTTTCAGTGGTAAAACTAGGTTAAACATGCCTTATGTGACAGCTCTGTTAATATATCATTGTGGAGCAAACATCAGGAGGAAAGGGAACTCTTTAAACCAAAGAACAGCACTGCTGTAACAACATGAGTATAAAACTGGCCTGGCATAAATTAGGCAGGAAATTGAAAGAAAGTTTCGAACTGTCAGAACAGCAATGTTCTGAAACAGCCTTTCATAATGGGAATGCTAGGGGCAAAAATCAGAGCTTGTTTTTAAAATAGAGCTTGCTAAATTAATTCAAAGAATATAGAGAACTACTGCCTGTCATAGCGGAGTGTAGGACTAGGAGATCCCTTTTGTTGCTGGATTTTGGGAGCTGAGAGGAAAAGAAGTATTTTTGTGCCAGTGGGACTGTTTTCTGCTCTTTATTGACATGAATGTGCCTCTTTCATCCCTCTGCTTTTTCATGTGTGAGGCAGTTACTGATATTCCTTTCAAGATCTGGAGGTCACACCTCTGTTAAAAACCACATAATGGCATGAAGGTGAAGGAGGAAATTCCAAGTTTGAGAAGACCTTCTTGAAGGGAACTGCAAATCCTCAAGTGCTGGTGTCCTTTTGACTTTTTCAAGGCTGCACTTTGTGCTAAATGGAGTGTCCTTTAGGGTTAATGTGAGCAGCTGGAAAAACTTCCATGGGGAATAGCTGAGCTACTGCAGTCTGCTAAACTGGAGCCAAACCTCATGTCCCAGAGGGTCACGATTTGGCAGCTTAGGTGGGGCAAGGTGAGGTGTCAAAGTGGGTCAAGAAACTGCTGCAAAGCAACACAGTGTGTCAAATAGGGCTAACAGGACAGCCCAGGCTCTGTGCCAGAAGAGGAACTTAATTTCTTTGCTGACAAATGAAACAAAGATGTGATTGGAAGTGCCACACTTTGGAGGTATGAGCAATTTCCCTATAATCAATCATCCAAACCAAATTGTTTTCATTTCCTTGCATTATTTAGCAGCCATTTGATGGCATACAATATGAGCTAGATTTTGTTTTTCACCAGTCTGCTACATCGATGTGATTTGTAGGCTTTGGCAGTGGGATGCTGGGGTGAAGAAAGGCTGAACTGGGTTTCTCTATTGAAAAAAAACTTGGCGAAGAAAACGTCTGTGATTATCAGCTAATCATTCAGACATAGACGTTGTTTGTCTGCTCTTATTAGGTCTGTAAAGTATCTGGCTGTGAGAAGCTGACAGTGAAACACCTCCAGGAGAGGATGTCAGAAGCAAGAGGGAAGCAGTGAGAAGGTGATAAGGTAGAACTGAGTTTGATAAGAGCCCCTGACTCCTCCAGTAATTGCAAGAAAGGTGAGACTGATTATTATAACTATCAGCTCTCCTGGGTATTCCTAGTTATGTGAAGCTATTGATGTGTTTAGAGACTGTAGGAGGAGGGCTAGGTAGAGCAGGAGGGCTGGTTCATGTACCTTGGGCTGAACCATATGCAACAATTCCCTTTCTTTTCCTGGGGGGAAATGAAATCCCTCTGAGATCTTGAGGGATCCATTTTGCTTTCCCTTGAACAACGTGTGTAATATGAGAGAGGAAGGAGTGGGAAGCATACACTAAGATGACTCCAGTGACTGGTTTGTTTTCTAACATGGATTCTGTAACTCAGACTTTTTTTCTAGCATTTTCTGGTACTGGATCAGACTGAGGGAGAATTGCTTGGTGCAAATATAATAAAATGGAAGGTTGTGGGGAGGTATATCAACAATAAATACAATACAGAGGAGATACTTTTCATCCCTTTTAAGTATGATGACTTTGGCCCCATTTTAAGTCATGGCCAAAGAGTCTGTTTGCACCACCTAACATGTCACCTAGAGCCTGATTTATAGAAGGGCATCCTACAAGGGCCAAGTAACACCCTGTGTCCTTAGATGAGTGAAGAGAGGTTTTTACTTTATCGGGTTAAGCAGGACACTCTCATGCATTAAATTTGAAGGTGCCCTTAAGCTGCTTTGTACCAGGGTATGTCTCTGCAGGCAGCATCACACTTCACAGACAAGGTGCAGAATTGTGTATGTGTGACCTGTAATGCAGCAAATGTCCTGAAAACTCCTACAAATGGACCCTATCCCACTCTGTGATGCTCCACAATGGATACGTAGACTGGGATCACATGATCCCATGGCAGGTAACTGGTAGGTGACACTGCTGGAAAATCTTCCCTCAGCACATCCTAGAACTGCCCAGTGTTGTTGTCCATCAGAGAAGGACGCAAGAGCTGTCTTTCAGAGAGAATTTTAAGATGGACAGTTGGAATCTGTTTTGGGATCAATTTCTGCTCTGACTACAAGGGTTTGTGTATTTGTTTAGATATCACTGGTGTGTTTCAGTTTTCATTTATCTGGCTTTCTAACAGTTATCGGTGGTGTGGCATGTGTGGAAGTGTGGAGGTGTTGGGTTTGCTGCTTGCTGTTAAATCTGAACAAATACAAGGCTGGCAGTCTGTGCAGTTAACCCTGGGAATCACAAAGGCATCAGGATCTCCTAGCATGTCTAGGTAAACAAGAAAGCCATGTTAGTCATATCACTGACACGGCACGTGAGCTCTAAATACACACCCACCTCTCTGTGGCTCGGCTTCTTGTACAAGAAATAGGGATCATGATACTTTTCCTCCTGCTTTTGTCTGTCTTGCCTGCTTGGCTGGTTGCTTGTGGAACAAGGAGTATTTCTTGTGCAGTATTTGTACAATGCTTTGTACACCCAGCCCCTGATCACAGCGGGGGACTTTCAAATGCCACTGGGTTAGAGCGAGATCTGAACCCTGTTGGAAGCAGCAGCCAGTGTAGCACTAAGGCAGTATATTAGGCATGTGCTTGTCAGACTCTAATGTAGCCAAATCTCACTGTAATAAATGTTCCTTGTAACAAACCACCATTTACAGGCATCCCAATAGTTATTTTTCCATTGCTAATTAGCTCTTGATAAGGCAAATGCTTACATCAAGTTGAATGGATACAAAGATCCTTGTTTTCCTGCTTTTCCCTAAGGGTACATCTTCTCTTCTCCTTCATGTCTTTATTTTCTTTTTAAAGTGCCATTTAAATGTTGAACAGTGCAAAGCCTCCAAGCACAGGGTATTTATGGACAATTCAAATTGAGTGTTTTTCCTCATTATTGAGGTGGTGAATTCCCTCTCCTTTTATAGTGACTATCAAGGTATAATGAAAATTTAGTTGGGCCTCTTGATGGCCACTTTGTGCAATACCAAATGCCTTTATCTCTTCTTTCACTTCTTCCATCCCCTTTCTTCTGATCTTTAGGAAAGAATAAATCTCATGCTCTGATCATGATGCTTGATATTTTTAAGTTAATTTAGTTAAGCATGTTTTCCCTTCATTCTCCTCCTCTTCAACTTGCCACTTGTCTCTGGGCTTAGATTTGATGGAATCTTCAAACTTCAGAATTTATTCAGGTGAAACCAACAGAAGATATGGGTTCTTCAGAAAAGATATTGCTTTCTTGTGAGGAGTTGGAGGAAGAAGAGCAAAAGTCTCTTAATTCAGCTAAGTAGAGGAAAAGTCAACCTTCCACAAACAAACAAGGGATGTAACTAGCTAAATGCTTAAATAATGTTCAAGGTAATGCAATGTGTTTGTCTGGGGAATACTCTGCAGTAATCATGAAAGGAACATTTCACTTGTTTCTGAACTGCTGGTAAAGGTTGGCACTTGGTTGGAGGTAACAAAGCAAGAAACAGTGCTTTGCTTTGCCGGGATGGTGAAACAAACCATGCTGTTGATGTTTTTACTATAAAACCTTATGTGGAATTACACAGTCAACAAGTCTTTAGTGTTTTTGGGATGTGGAGAGGTTTAACCATCACTTTGGCTCAGATTTCACTGATGCCCCGTCACCTCATTTCAGAGTTTACTTTCTTTTATTGGGAAGCATGTGGTAGGAACCAGAAATGGGGTGGGTTTTTGCCATGTCTCATCCCTTACAGGGGCACATACCACCTGCTTCATGAGGGTTATTAACATCCAGAACAAAACCTTCCATGCTGCAGCAACTGTTGAACCAGAATAAGAAACATGGTAGTGAAATAGCCTATACTATGTTTTTGCTCTTTCTTCTCTCATGTTGCTCTCTCTGCTTGACTGCTCTTTGCTGGCCACAGTATAGCAGTACTTAAATACTGTACTCAGGTCACTGTTATGGTCGCAGACTTCCCTTGCATAGGGATAGACTGGCAGGAGTGGAAGCAGTATGTGCTGTACGCTTAACTGCATGTTCATGTGTGCTCAGGGAGTCTTGGTGTGCATGTGAGCTGACTGAAATTACCAGCTTTGCTCTTTTCCATCTCCTCTCCTTTTCTAGTGATCAAACCTTAGTAACCACCAGGGCAACACACAAATGCAGGTCCTTGAGATTCACCTCCCTTAGATGAAGGGGCAAAGAATTCCACCAGCTCCTGCTGGCAGAGTCATTAAAAACTGCTTTGCTGAGCTTTCTGCAGCTAGAAGAACTCATCCTAAGATGCTCCGTGAGAAAAGTTCAAGTTACAATGGCTGTCACAGTCTGAGCAGCTTTACCTCCTGGTGTGAGCTCGTGATTACACGGCAGTGATGGAAGGCTTAGTCATAGCAGCGGGTCTCCAGGAAACCTTGCGTGGGGGAATGCTGCCCTGAGGCAGCAGACAGCGTTATCAGAAGCCTACCAGGGATATATGCAAAAAATGGGAGTTTAATTGCCAAATTTTCCCTTTATCTTAATATAATTAACAAGCTGGTGTCTCTGCTGCTCTAGTTGAAGGGAATGCTCAGAAATGTGTAATGGACGTGTTAAGGAGCATGGGAGTTGTGTTACTGTGGCTCCTTTCACAATATTGTCAGATATCTAAAACATTATTGAAGAACAATATTTTCTTATAAAACGTGCCAACAAAATACAAGCTTTGCTATCAACTTTTTATGTTATACTCCTCTCTCCTCTAGTCATTGATATTCAACAGGCCATCTTTTAGGACGAGATATTCCTCATAGTCGAGGCTTGCAGCTCTCCATGAATGGTGACTCACAAACTGATTGGACAGGCATCCACACAAGTAAAAATCTCACCAGACTGGTCACAGTGTAATGTACAATGAGTGGGATGACTCAACACTGAAGTCTTGCAGCGTTGCATGCAAACTACTCTGGAGATGATGCCTGGCAGTACCAAAAGGCGAAGACTCGAGGTAAAATGTCCATTATGATTCAGCTCAGTGTCAGATGAAAACCCACTGGGCCTGACAGCTTGTGTCTTGCATCTGGCAACCACAAAAATCTGCTCAGTTTGTGACCAAAGAGGTGTTTCACTGTAAGAACTGGATTCCACCTCTTCCCGGTACATACAACCTTGCTTTGCAGGCAAGATGACGTGTTTAGTCACAGCAACAAGAAACAGAGCTCTGGAGTGTGAAAGCAAGCTTGGCTGAGCCTGGGTGCAAGTCAGGGTCGAGTGGAACTTATCTCAGGAGGGACTGGCAATGTTTTTGAAGGCAATACACTCCCAGCCCCTTTGAAGCCTTATCGGGGATCTATCTGTTTTATCTATAATGACTTTTCGTAAGGGACGCAGAATGCTCCAGTATGTTACTCATGCATCGAGTGTGCACAAATCATCCTGGTTCATAGACTGATAGGTGGAATTGCAAAACTGCACTTAATGACTGAGTGACAGCCATCTGCAGTACGTGCTCTCAATGTGATATTATGAAGGATAATTTTTCTTCTGTCTGTGAAGCTGAAAGAAACACAGGGGAGATGATCTCTTGGGTTTATTTGCTTTGCTTTTAATTGATTTTGGAGATTAAAGCTTGAGCGAAAGTATCAGCTTGAAAGCCCTGGGTACTGAGAGCTTCTGTTTTTGTTGGAGGATGTGTTAGGGAAGTATACTGTCATCCTGTCTTGGTCCTGACCAGAGACTGTCAGGACAGTGTTGTTTAATTCAAGTGATGCAGTTATGGGGGATGTAATATTGTTTTTGCAAACTCAGTGGACTATAGAGGCTAAGTGCTTGAGCAATCAAGACCAGAAAGATTTCATAGGTTTTGAATCTCTACTTCACAGCCAGATGCAGACAGAAAAGGGACCCTGCTGTCCTGGAGTTGCTGTAACTTAGTTTGCAACCTGGTCTCTGCTGTGTTAGAGAGGATCTGATTTTCTGGGGAAGCAGAAACCGTCCTCATGGAAGGTGTATCCCCAGTTTGTCTGTTTTGTTAGTGTTCACCCATCTGAATGCTTGGATGAATACAGTGACGGCTTTTAAAGCACATGTGGTGACTGGATAAGTCAGCTCTATTGCCTTGCCTCTCAAAAAAACTGGAGGTGATAGGACCTTAGCAACACTGATGTGCAATACAGGCAAGAAAATAAAGCCCCATCCCGTGTTCTGGCTCTCAGGGCACAGCAGGATTTTGGAAAAGCTCCAGCTCTAACATGAACCCAGCCACATCCCAGCTAATGGAGGTGAGGGGAACTACTCACACATATCTCAAGATATTTTGGGGCAAGGTATCATAACTGAAGCTTGCTTGCTAGGGAACTGGTGTCTCATCTTCATTTTAATGTTATCAGGAGTAACTTTTCTTAAATGACTTTGAAAGTCAGGTGGTTGTTTACACTCTCAACTTACTTTACATCTTGTGTCATAAATCCCACCTCAGTTTACCATGTATTTAATAAATAAACAATGCACCATCCTGCTAGAAAGCTGACTTCCTATACCCTCTGCCCTGTGCAAACACACACATGCAAAATGCTCTTTTCCTGCTTTGTTGATGATTTTTAAAACAGGCGGTTGGACAACAACAAACTCAAAGTATTTGCCCTTTGCTAATAGTCCCTAAAACTTCTTTCCTGACTCCTATTCACCTATCCTGACTCCATTCCTGATCTGCCTGTTTTTTATACCAGCTTCTTTGGGCATTTAAAAGTTGTTATCACCAATTATAGCATCTTTGAAGGAGTTTCTCATAACTGTTAAAGTTTCTCATAATCTGGGACAGCATGAAGAAAGGCTTCCTAGTGAGAGGACAAATTGGCTGTCGGGCTCTTTTCCTGGACAAACTGGGCCCTGGTTCTACATGTACATGAGCTCCATGCTTTTGTGCCTTCCTCCAGCTGCAGCTTGCAGAAGTGAATGCATCTGCACACCCTGAGCTCTGCTTAGGCACTGAGATAAAGTGCTTTGAAGATCAGAGGGGATGAGCCTTTGTAGCTCTGATTAGGATATATCCCATGGCAGGGAGTGTTCCTGGCTATTGTGTATGGAAGGGCTGGAAATCCTTGGTTGACCAGCATTTAGAGATACCATGGAAATATCAAGCTGGAGGGCTATAAGTGAACCCATCTGTCACAATAATAGGACAATTTCCCCAGCAAAGGGTGTTTTCTCTGTATTGTGCTGTGGCCTGGAGCTGGTCTGGAAAGGATCCAGGATCACAGCAGTCAGCAGGTGAGACTGGAGCCTGCTAACTGATGTGTGTGTGCTATTTGGAGTTGTTTAGAGAGTAAGATCAGGGCTTGACATAGAGCGGAGAGGGGAATTATTATTGCTGGGCTGATGATTTGTTGTAGGCTGTATGACAATTTTGTCCAGGCCTGGAAAAAGCCAACAGCCTGTTTCACTTAGGTCTTCATCCTGTGCTTTCCTGTGCCAAGAAGGTGAGGGCACAGTGCAGATCATGCCCTTCAAATGAGTGACAAACTGACGATCTGTGTGAATGTGTAGCTCCTTGTGAGAATAGTGATTCATGCTCTTTCATGCTGCTTTTCCTCAGAAGTGCTTGGTGACCTCCTAAGATGCCCAGGGCTAGGTCTCAGTGAAAGTGGTGCAGGAATATCTGGGCTGGTCAAGCACTTTGCAGTGAGCCGCAGTTTTGAAGAGCTTGATGTTGCCAAGCAGAAAGTCCTAGTGACTGCATCAGCCTGTAGCAAGCTGTGCTGCCCTGAGTGTTCCTTCCTTCTGCATTCACTACTCTACGTCTTATTTGTATCATCATGATCCACGCTTTCCCTGTTAGCCATTTTCTCCAAATCTCTCTCCTACATATGCCTCTTTCCAGCACATGCCTGGCAGGTCACACAAGATGAGCAGTGGAGGTTTCTGTGTTGAGCAAGACACCAGGGTGACCCCAGTGTAGAGGAAATAGCCTTAAATGATATTGCTGCTGGGATTTTGCCACTGTAATGGTAACGTCTGTAATGAGCTTCATTTTCTCTCAGAAGGGTGATATGATGCTCCCCCTCAAGAATTGGCTGAGTCAAAGACAAGGAGAAAAAAAAAATCAGGTAATTTTGTTTTCTGGCATATGACCCTTGCTTTGTAGGAAAGAAAGCATGTGGTTTCCCTAGTGCCTGGTCCTGCCATACTGGGAATAGGCTGAATAGAAGATCCCATTGTAGAATCCACTGTATGTTTCCACAAGGCCTGAAAACAACAGAGATGCCTTCCCTGAGCTGCTGATAGGTCAAGCATTCAAACTGATGGCTGTACTGTTAATGTGAGATGTCAAGGGATACACAAGCACAATCCTTTCTTGATGCATGACAGTTCCAGCTGTCAGGGACTTTGACTGGGCTAATTTCTTTGGGAATCTTGAAAAACCTGTGGGTGATTCTATGCTTTTCTGAAGGCCCTCTGGAAATCCATTTGCATAAGTGCAAAAGTACCATGAAAATGAATATCTTATGCTTGCAGAACCATTGATCACGTGCTTGTAAGCAGACATGCTCACTAGCGCTCTAAACAATATCTGCCAACACGTAGCCCTTTCCACCTGGAATTCATTCTCAACTGCTCTCATGTAATGCATTTCTCTTCTCTGCATATCTCTCAGCTATGACACTGCTGCTGTTTTGGTGGATTGCTTCTTGTAATCGTTCTTCTTTTTCAAATGGTAAACTTGTTCCTGATGTAATTACTGTGATAAAGTTCTGTGGCATGACAGATCATCCCTAACGGCACTGTTGCTCTTGACTTCAGACAAGACGATATTTTATTTCAAACTTTAGTGGAAAGGGTAGTAAACAGGATTTTTTTCCCCCAGCACCATCTTCCTTTTTTTATATCTGGTGGAGAAGACAGTACCTGCACCCATCCTCCACAGTACTGATGTTCCCTTGGGACTTTTCCCCAGCCTACAATAATGCTAATGAAGTACAGAAAAGTGCTTGTTCTGTAAGTGACTGAAGTGTCATCCTGGTCAATGCTGGATGTGTCAGTGTGTTGGACTGTGTAGGGCAACCTCCACTTAAACCTGAACAGTGCTGACTCTAGGAGGAGAGAGACAATACTGTTGTGAGGGTCTTTGCTTGCTATAAGCACAGGAAAATGAAGCACACTTGCAGTGAATGCAGAAGAGTTTCATATGTACTCATAGCCTGAATCCCGTTTCCCCAGGTGTGGAAAAGGCCAATGTACTATGCCATGGATTCCTGAGTAAGTGGAAGGTGGCAGGAAATAAAACAGGTTTGGGGCCAGTCTGGCACCTTCTCTTTTCTTACAAATGTCTGTGACCTGGCTTGTCTTTTCTATTTAAAAAAACCCAAGCAACTACTTACTCTCTGAAACTCATTTTTACTATTTGTTTTCATAATCTCACTTGACAACTAAAAGCTGTCGCAATTGCAGCTTTCCAGGCTTCATTGTACTGCATGCTGTATGCCATGGTGCCTCAGAACAGTTTACAATAAATACAGAATCCGTGGGAAAGAGGGAGAGAAACAGATGAGTTGTCAGCATGGTATAGGAGCAGGGAGTTTTCTGGCGTTCTGAAGGAACCTCCTTGTACTACATTACTGAGCAAAGGGGAAAGTGGGATGGGGAAAGCAGAAAATAGTGACAACCTCGTGATGCATTAGGGATTTACCCACTTAAAGAAAGCATTTGGAGTGTGTCAGTTGTTTGGGAAGTCAGCAGGGTCCATAAGGATTATGCCACTTTGCATGAGTGTGAGATCAAGGACTGCACGTAGTTTTGGGGTCAATAAAAGAATTTTCAGTGTCCTTTCCTGAAACCCCACAGGCTGCACAGAATTGGTTACCTTTCTTGTGCCAAGTGCTTTCTTAGCCTACAAAATAGGGTGTTTTTTTCCCTTCTGCTTGGGGAAAGGTCAATTTCTGCTCAACAAAAGTGACTACATGCTCTCCTCCACCACTTTGTAGGAGTGTTCATGTCACCCTGTTGTGCATTTTTAGGAGCCTGAGCAGCCTGTGAAGCCCAGGGATCCCTTCAGAGGCCAATTTCCATTAATTTGGCCCTTTGTGATTCTCAGTACTGATTCTGATCACTCCCACAATCCCACCTGCTGCAGCAGGAGTCAGAGGAGCCCTCTGGTTGTATTTCTTCACTGACATGGCTATTCAGCACTCAAGGACAGTAATTGAATGTAATGTCCAAACCCCAAACCAGCCTGCAAATCCCAGCACTATGAACAGGAAGCTTCAGCAGAGCTGTTTCCATCATCTTATCTCTCACAGACAGTTACTGTGTTCTTGATATAATTATAGTGATAAAACAATGTGACATAACTGCTGGCTTCTATCGTGGTATCGTTGCTGTTGACTTAAGTGACAGGATAATAATTTTATAAGAGACCTTTTATTTTTCTTTCCCTGGCAGCCACTGGCAGTGTTTAAGCATTGGAGCCGATATCTCTGATAAAGCATATTATGCACGTTCCACAAGTCCTAAAACTTTTTATCAGTTTTATTTATGCACTCCTCTTCCAGGTGAAATTTCCATCTGTTCCTGCAGCATTCAAGCAGTGGCTCTCCCCAGCCAGAACAGGGTCTAGTGTTTGCACAAATGAATTGGAGCTGCAGTGGTAGCAGTCAGTCATGCTCGATGTTTAGGAGAGGAGAGAAAAAGGCCTTTTTCTGCACAGTTCTCTCACTTTTCAGTCACTGGTGCATTGCAGACACGCCAGTCCCCCTACTCAGCTGGAGGAGATGTCCTCAGGATGGCTTCTTTGAGAAAGCCTGGTTAAAAATGAGCCACGTGAAGAGGATTAGAGTGGACTCAGACATCTCCTTTTTTTATATATATATATATATATATCTATATCTCAAAGCCCTGACAGAGTGTATATTGGTTGATTCGACCTAGATGGGGAGATGCAGCCCAGAGGCAGACTGTGCAGGGAAATTTCAAACCAATGGGAATCTAATCATATATATTTATGTCCCCACAGTCCCTTGTCTCAGCTGTACATTTATTGATGTAGTTTCACAGGAGTGCAGAGCCTTGCTGATCTATGTTGTTGTCTAATGATGGCAGCCAAATCTCCTGGGGAAGCACGGGCCATCAGGTAAGGAGTGACATGTGGTACTTCTGGTCCGTCTTGCAGCCATCCACACTGCCTAAAAATACTTAGGACTACAAAACACAGACCTTCACAGTGCCTCATTGCACATCGAAAAAGTGTTGTTCTCCATAAATATTTCCAGGTGATGTAACTGGGCTGTGCCCACAGTGGGGCCATTCCAGGAGCACTCATGGGATCAGATTAGCTGGTAGGACTTGCTGGGCGTTGCTCACATTTCCTTAGCCAGACAGCCTGGATGTGAAGATCCCTCTGGGATTCTGCTGCATGGACATTAGTTCCCTGTCCGTTTTGGTTGGACAAGACTAGGTATGTAATGTTAAAAGCTGTTTCATTGTGTGCAAAATTGGTGGTGTAAAACAGTAAAAATACATCTGTTTACATGTACAAAGTTGTCAGGAAGGTTGATGAACTCGGACAATTAGTTATAGGCAGACTGAGTGCTCATTTGCAAGATCTTGGATATTCAGATTTTTTTTCAGACTTCCTTAGTTTTTTTGCTCATTACAAGACATAAGAATGTCTGGGAGAACTGATGTTTGCATTTGGTGACAATCAAATAGAGAAAGGAATCATCCGAGAATATTAATGGGCAGTGAACCTTACAGGGCTTATAGTCTGAGCTTGTCAAAATGACTCTGTGAGGAATTTTGACATTCTGCAGGTTTTGAACAGGAAGGATTTTTCATGGCTTTAAACCATCCCAGAGCGTTCATATGAGGAATATGTTTTTTATTTGGACAGTTCAGAATTTTGTGGGCTTTGCCTCTCCATCCCAGCTGTAAAGGAGGAGGGAGAAAACTAACCTAGTATAAAATAATTTTCCTGTCTTTGGTTTCTCTTGGAAAACAATGCCAACAAGTTGGGGTTAGGTGGGTGGGTAGCTCTCTGGAGAGGCAGGATGGGTGTAAAAAAAATTTGACCATCTCTATTGCCATAGTTAGAAGCTGAGACTATCATGATGTCTTTCCCATCATGAACAACTGGTAACTGGTTGTACGAGGAATCCTAAAGCAAGCTTACAATAATTCCTGTCCTCTCTTACACTAAGAAACCACCTTCTCCATGTTTTATCATGTTTAGGGGGAAAGGGAGGTCCCTGGCCAGTGCAGGTGTACTTGTAGTTGTGCCCCGTTCATTGCCCTGTGTTGCTGTGGAGGTTTTCCTTGCAGGCAGCGTGCCGGGGGAGCGGGAGCTGCTCTCTGCTATGTTTGTCCGTGCTGCTCATTTGTGATACAGTCCCCTGTGGCAGTCCCTAATGACAGGCTGAGAAGTTGAAACAGGCACCGGGGTAAGAGAGGGATGTAACTGCTCTTTTAATGCTTCTTTTGTAGTCTTTTCCATCTGTATTGAAGGTGTCTGTTTAATTCCAAGTGACGAGTGCCCTGACTGTCACTCTCTGGGAGATATTGTGTTTAGGTGCCCTCCTGGGCTTTTCAGGCAATCAAATGGTGGCACATGGCCGCGATAAACAAATGTCTTTAAAAATTCTCTGCGTTGCTATTGAAGTGCTGATCCCTCTGGATGTGCGACCCATCACACAGCAGAGCGGCAGAGCTTTTCACCTGGTACTGTCATTCTCACAGCCAGCAGCTTTTGTGCGGCTCAGAGCTGTGGTAGAGCCCCATACAATGGAGAAAAGGATGTTTTAATAATAACCCTTTCTGTGATTGAGCTGCTGCTGATGGGGCCTGCCGAGAAGGGCCCTGGGACTTGGGGCTGGAAAAGGACCAGGTCTGTCCTGGCTCTTGGTTGAACAGCAAGTGCTGCTCATTGGAAATGATGCTCAGCTGGGGATGAGCAAGGTAATAGGAAAATGACTTATCGAACTCCTTTTTCATAATGAATATAAACGTAAAATATCTTACAAATAATATCATGTGCAGACATTTTCATAACTAGTTCTGAGAACAGAGAGAAAAATGGCTTGTGTGACCAAGCAGGTGCTGCTAAGCATGGGGATGCCTGTCTGGTTGCACAGGGAATGGATGGAGGCTTCAAGTCTGTTGTGCAAAGGAGGCACAGTAAAGTGCGGACCAGCTCAGGAAGAAGTGGGTTAAGATGCTGGACAACACCAAGTACTCATGGGAAGGCTTCTGCTCCCACCTGGATTTTCTTCATTCTCCACCACACCTGTTTTCTTCTCTCTTCATTTCCTCTCTTCTCATTTCCTCCTCCTTGGATTAGTTATCACTGCAGCTCCCCTTATTGTCTCCCCTCACATCTCCATGAAGATCTGTACAAGAAAGGCCTAAAGCCCCACAGGGATTTCTGCGCTGTGTTCATCTTTTAGACCCTGGGTTCACCAAGCAGATGGGCTGCAGGAAGGGCAGGGCTCCAGCAGTGCTTTCTTCTCTTGGCAGTGATGGATCTCCTTTGCTCCATTTCCACTTTCCAAAGCATGGATCATCTTCAGAGACAAGCTTTTTACTGCTGTGTATGTGATGGTGTTTGGAGTAAACCTCAACCACGAGAGTGTGTTCAGTGGCTTATTGCAGCATCTGAAAAGGGATCCCATGCCTCCATCTTGTCTTTCCCTTCAAAAATAATTCTGTGATCCTGCTGCTAGGGGAGGGTGGCTGTACAGTTCTGTGGGAGAGCTAAGGAGTATCAGCCTGTGTTTTAGTTATATATTGCAGGCATACTGCTGAGGCTGTGCAGCCCACAGGGATTTCACACTCCCAAAAAGTGAAATTCATTCTGATTTCAAAATAACATTTTGTTAAAGTGAATACAGAAAAGTTTTGCTTCCTTCTTTTGAAGCAGCTTTCCTGTTTTGGGAGGAGAGAGGAGAGAGTGGTGAAGTTAATCCTCTGTTCCAGCTAGGCCAAAGTAATATCTCATTCTTATAAATGTTTCAGCAGTTCTCAGTCACTCTGTGAGAGCATTATGCTTTGGCCAGGTAGTCCAGATTTATAAGGGATGTAACATCAATTAATTTTCAGCCACAGTCATCTGTATTATGTCACCTACTCAATCACAGGCACCGGAGAGCTGCTGACCCAGGACTCCGGCATCTTCTTTCCAGGTCAAGCAACAAGTCACTTCTAAATCTTTCAAACCTCTTTCTCCTTCCTGATGGTTTGCAGATTAACTTCTCATCTTCCAGGCCTTTGCCTTGCTGTGAGATCTCGTTTTGGATCTGGTAAGTGAAGTCCATGATATTGAAAGAAATGCAGTATCTGTTTTGGTGCTTTCCTGGGACACCTGCTCTAAGCCATAACCATGGAAGCTGGTGTGTGTAGAGGGGCATGTCCTCAGATGCAGGTCTGTATATGTTCAAAAGGGATGGAATCTTCCAAAGAGGTTGGGCTGCCCTGTGTCTGTCCATGCGTGAACACAACGGGACACATTCATTTCAGCAGGGTGTTTTGTTCAGATGTTTTCGACTGGTAGGTCAGCTGTTCCCAGTATCCCCAGGGAAAGGCAGCTGGAATGGAGTCATCCTGCAGCAGATACCGGCCTGCAGACAACCACACGATATAGGCTGCACTCTAGGCCACTGCCTTTTATTTCCTCTCCCCTGCATTGATTGCAGGAATGTTTTTGTCTGAAGGATGCCTCCCAGGGATAATTCCAAGTGTCTTCCAAGTTTTAATTTGAAGGCATTTAAAAAAAGTAAAAAAGAGAGAGAGAATGTGTCCTTCCTTCCTGTTCCTCATTATTGCAAATATATATTTGATTTCCCAGTTGGGTTCATCTGCCTTTATCTTTCAGCTGTTGTTGGTTCTCACTATGCCTTTCTGCATGTGAGCTGAAACGTCTCTAATATTTGAGATCTTTGCTGCTGGAAGTTGTTATCCCCCATAACTATCTTTTTGATAAAGTGAATTGAGCTCCTCTTAGTCCCTTGCAGCAAGGCATTTCCCTGCTGTATCTGGTGGTTTTTATAATTCTCTCTAGCATCATCTCTAAGTGCTTCTTAGCAACCTTTGAAAAACGTATTTGTGAGAGCTGTTATCAGCACACCAGCATTGGTTTCACTTGGGCAGTCTGAAGTTACTAGGCAGTTTCTCTATCCTTTTGCATGCGACTAAAGGCTGTACTAGACATTACTGACTACATCCTTCTCTGGGAGCTCAGTCAGTTACTTCTTTACTAGGAAATAACTCCCTTCTCTGTGTGTGTGTGCATTGCTTTCTTCTCTTGTTCTCACTGCACAGAGACTCCCTCACACTTCCCTGCAGCTTTCCACTCACAGCTGGTACGTAGATCTTCCTGCTTTGTTTGCACATAACTCTGTGTTTATATTTATTAAGGTGTTTGGTTTGGACAGATCCAGCATACCAGAAGGTTGCAAAGCTGTGTGGAACCTCCTGTTAAATTGCTCTATGCTTCTTCACCAGCTTTTGTGCTGCCTGCAAATCTTAATGGCAGGGATTTTTATGTTGCCTAGCTGAACAGCACTGGAAAGGCTGACTGGCATCAGGCAATACCCCTGGAATTCTACTGAAACTAGCCTTTTGGGATGCTAATTTCCCCACACTTCCATCCATCCAGTTTTATGATTTCAGTTCTTTGATTTATTCCCGCCTCCTTTCTCAACTCAAGATAGAATGACTGTGTTACAGCAATTGTTGAGAAAACAAGCAGTGAGGTGAGAAGGGCTGGGCAATGAAGGGGATGAATGGGGAAAACCCCAGATTTGCAGGTACCAAATCCATCTCTGTGTGTATATGTGCACAAATTACAATGCAGAGCAGAGAAGCCTGAAGTTTCCTCTAGCACAGCCTGTAATCCTATTAGAAGGATTACTCTGTTGTCCTAGGCTATCTGATCGTGGTAAGAACTCATTTAGGTCAGCTGTTTAGGAAATTTACAAACACACACACACAAAAAATTATATAAGCCTCTTCCTCTATTTCATAGGGATCGACAAGGTCCTTTCAGACTTTCCCTTTGCTACTGATTACATCCCTGCTCTTGTCGTTTCTCTGCAACCCTTTTAAACACTCATGTAAATGACTTGCTTTCAGGTTTTTACTTCTAACAGCAGATGTGGTAGCTGGACCCCAGGTATTTCCAGACCTTGAAAGGATTAGAATTCTAAACAGTAAAGTACTTTGGTTTTTGCTCTCCCTCTGTGCATTTGTGCACATTATAACTTCAAGAGTGAGGATATGGGTAAGTCTGATTTGTGGGCAGAACTTAATGAAAGCTAAATCTGGTCTGGCAGTGCCCCAATCAGTTTAATCCCTGGTCTGCTGATAATCAGCAATGTTATAATTTAATTTGAGGCCTCTGTATTTAGAAGTTTGGTGAAGCACTCCCATGCTTTCATTTATGGAGAGAGAAAGCAGGGTGGCAGTCGGTTCACGTGCCTGTCTCCCTTGGTGCTCCAGCAAAATCCAGGTATTAAACAGAGGAGAGCTTAAAACAAGAAACAAACAAAGCAGCTTGCCACAGAAATGTAATCATGCATCCAGGTAGGAGCTATTCATGTTAGGAAAAGTGTGGTGGGACCCTTCACCTCCCAAACTGGAATAAAGCCATTGCTGCCCCAAGTTTTGCATTGTATTTCACAGCCTCCACCCAAATCCTTGCTGCAGAGCTCCAAGAGAAGTGTGCATGAAAATCTCACCTTTTACTGCCAAAACACAACGCACTCATGAGGGACTCCACTCTGGCTGTTAGCAGGTCTGAGCTCTTTCTTTCCATCCAGTTGTGCTGTTTCTTTCGATCAAGAGGGAAATGTAGATGTATACAGAAATGTGTGAATCCCTGTTTTTACACAGTATTTTGGGACATTAAGCTCTCTGAGAGGAATCTGCCTGCAGTCTAACAGGTCTTTGAGGAGATCTATGGTTCATATCTATCCAGAAACTCCAAATATTGGGCAGTCCAGTGTGGCTCATGTCTACTCAAGGTGCTGCACACACCATAATCCCAGTCATTTCTGCAGGAAGCAACCAGACCAACTGTGCAACATGTGTTTGTGGGGTAGGGACCATTCCAGAAAGCATCAGACATGGTTTGAATGTGCTATTGTAGATTGAACAGCTGGTCTGGTATATACAGACTATCTGTGCAACAACACTTCTCCTCCTCAAGCACTTTGCCTCTGTGTTCCTCAGAGCAAGGATCTGATTTAGAGGGGGCTGGGACTTTGCCCAAAGTCCTCTTCTCTTCTCTCACGCTAGGATTTGAACAGCAGCCAGGTTGAGATCTTGTCAAGGTTGCTCTTCTCTTAAACTGTCACAGGGTCTTGGGGTAGAAGAGTGTTTGGTAAGGTGAAAGGAAGTAAAATGATTCTGTGAGCAGGGAACTCAAGGTGCAGATTTGCTATGGCAGACATTCTGCATTGAGAGATGACCATTTATGGTGTCAGGTATTTCTCATTTGTACTGACTTGCAGAACCTTTCTGAGGAGCCCTTAAGGCATGTTGATATGTAGTATTTGCAAGGGAAAAAGAGGCTTTTTCCATCCCATCACCTATTTTCCTTGGCAGCTGTTAAGGTTGGGTGAGCTGCTGGTTATCTGGGAGAGTCCTACAGCATCCTTGGTTTTGCTTTTCCCTCCAAGATAGGGTAGCAATTTCCTTTCATCCTTTTCTTCACTGCCTCACCTGGACATCTTTTGCTGGGTTTATTCTGGTCCTAGAGTATGTTAGATGACCCTTGTTAATTCATGCCCAGTCAATACTTCCTCTAGCTAACCAGACTGCTTGCTTTAAGAGTGGAGGTTTTTACTGCCAGATACCTGCTCCCTCCTCTATGTTTCCAGTGGAGTGCTGGTGACATCCAGTGTCTAGTTTGGCTTATCACTGGCATGCTTGTGTGTCCCATGCTGATATCCCCAGGGGATGCTATAGATCTAAAGACTTGTTTTCCCCCTCAGCTAGTCTGCATTTGAATAAGGAATCATGCATCATGTCGGAGGTGTTTTTGACATCTGTAATTCACACATGAACAAAAAGGAACCTTTGAGGCTAGAGCTCCTAGGAAAAGCTGCCTTGAAGAGGAGAGGCAACTGTGTACAAAGGGAAATGAGAACTGAGAAACAAATCACAGCTTCCATTGGAGATAATGAGAATCTCAGATAGCAACACAACGTGCAACTTACTGAGGCCAGAGCAGTCCTGTCTCTCCATTCCCCAGAGAAAGTCTTAGTGGTTTGTGATACTTGTGGGGTCACTGCTTCCTTCCCATATCTGAAAGCAGCAATGGCTGTGCAGGAAAAAGGCTGGAAAAAGGTGCAGAAGAAATGCCAAGGGCCAGGGGCACAGGCGGTTCTCCACCTGTTGCTTTGTTGCTGCCTGGAGCGCACACAGAGGGACTGTATTTTCACAGGCTGGTGGGAAAAGAGACAGGTCCCCATCCCCATAGCATGGATGCTGAACTCTCAAGTTGGAATGCATGCTGGCAAGAAGGATTTGGCTGGAGCAGTAGTGGTGGGAGGTCTGATACTGACCTGGTCCAAGTACTCTAGACATGCAGCACTGGCTAAAGGCAATATTTGCCCTCAAACCCACTTTTCATCCCATTTAACTGAAGTCAACCCAAGTTGTGCCTCTAAGTTTTTCTCTCATGGAGATTCTTGAAGCTGTAGAGTTGTTCCCTGAGAGAGTAAGTAGAAGCCCTGGTTGCTTGGGTCATTACACACAGGACAAAGCACAGAAGAGCAATCAGTCACTATTGGATGAGGAGAGACAGCAAATGAACATTTCCATCCCTAAATGAGAAGCCCCTGAAAGTCAGCTTTACACTTCAGGAGCTTATAGATATCTGAACTGCAAATGGTGGGACTGGGCTTTGAAGGAACTGAACTTTGCTGCCCAGTAAAGAACTTGGGATGGACTGGGTCTCTCTTTGCTTTGAAGAAAACATGAGATGAAAGCCAGTGTTTTGATCCCTAGGGGTGAAGAGGCCCTGGACTAAGCTGTCAAAACCACTTGCTGCAGGACCTATTCTGTAACTTCATTTCCCAGGTGGTCCTCTTCTCCCTGGCCCCTTCTGGTGCAAGAAGTGCAGAGGAGCAATATATTTGCCTGCCCAAGGCCAGAGGCAGCTGCCTCCCAGCAGGATGATTTCCCCATCATCTAGCTCTGATGATCTTAGTTTATGCTGTTTGTTTTCTTTAATTGAATATTTCATAAATTAACGTGATTTCTGCATAGTGTTTATCTTTCTCTCTGTGAGCTTTTATGACCAAGATAGCCTGGAGTCGGCTAATTAAAACACTGAACCATGACTGTGTCCCTAGCCAAGAAGTGAGACGACCATATAATGTATGTGATGCTGATACAGATCTGGGAGCTGTCGAAGCAGAGCACCAGAGGATCTGTCTGTGACCATCAGTCTTACTTAAGAAGCCTTTTCTATTCATTGCTATTGAGGCCTGTCTCTTCTCTGCCTTAAGTGGATGCTAAGATTAGGAGCCTCTGGGTGAACATCATCCTTCCAGATACCTGTGCTGCCAAGGACGCAGTCAGATACTTCTGTAGGCATTAGTTAGTAGAGAGCTCCCAGAATGCAGAGGCAAGGCTTCAAACCCTTCCCACCTGGAAAGGCTTTTGCTCTGCATTTTATGGGTGAGCACTGCCTTGAGAAGCAGCTGAAGCTGTCTCCCTACCCCTTAAGATGGGTAGCTGTACACGGTGTGTTCCTGCTTATCTCATTCACCAGAGACAAGCCTGAGCTGTAGCTTTTCTCACCCCAGGTGCACTGAGGAACCGGGGAGAGCTGCCACAGTGGGGGCCGGAGGCGTAGGAGTTAAGTCTCCTGTGTTCAGCTCTGAGGCAGTCTTAAGGGGGCTTTTCAGAAGGCTGCCTCCTTCCTCTACAGACCTTTTTTCACTATTGTTCTTTCAAGATAAAGAACTTGGCTCTGTAAAGGAGTAAGCCAAGCACTGTTTTATTGCTACCAGCTGAATAGTAAAAAGCCAAGCATAACCCATTTGCTGTTGTGCAGTGGTTAAAATCCAGCTCGGTACTTTGCATTCCAAGACATTCTGCCTCATCCTTTTTCATAGATTTCCTGCAAGCAGTAAAAATATCCTGCAAATGACTTACACCCAACCACAAAAGCCCCTATGTAAATATGCTGGTGCTCAGTTACAGAGGGGAAAGCACTGCAAAACAGCAGCTTTAGGAATCTTTGTTTAATTTAAATGAGGTAATTGCTTTTGCCATCTGTAAAGGCACTCTAATGTTAACCTCAGAGTTCAGGATGGTTACCTGCACAAACAGATTCAGATCACAGCCAGGCTGGTGCTAATGTCAGGTCTTAACTGAATGAAAGCCTCCTCCGGGCATGGTCTTTTAAAATGTTTATGGTTACAGCCTCTGTGTGTCTATATCTGCAAGTATCTGTCTCCTTGTCTGAATAATCAGGTGCAGGGTCCAGAGCAGGTGGGTATCTAAGCTTGTTTAATGAATTAGTTCTCCTCCTTCCTATCTGTGGTCTTTTTTACCTCTGTAACCCACATTCTTTGCTGAACCTTGTAGTTTTGACAGCCCTCCTCTGTAGGACAGCAAGTCATAATCTGTATTTGCACTGAGAAGATGGGCAAACTAGGAGCCTGGAGGAGGAGACTGGAGGCAGAAGCTCTTCAGGGAAGCAAGGAAACACTCCTGGGAGAGATGCCCTGAGCCTAATTCCTGCAAAGCTGTAGGCTCAGAACAAGAGAAGCCAACTAGAGCTGTGATAGATGAACGATTTCCAGTGAATTAGGGCAGTGGCAGCTGCTCTGTTTAAACTCATTCCTTCCCATCTACAGTGTCTTTAAGGTCTCTCCTGAAGACCCTTGGCATAGATTGATGGGTACAAATCCTTCCTCTCACATTACACTCTCATTTCATTTGGCTTAATTTCCAGATCTGTCTCCATTTTATTTTCCATTTACCAGGAGTAGCTATAAGGAAAATTCCTTGTAGATCAGCAAATCCAGTCCACTTTCCTGATTGTCCTTCCCCTCAACCATTGTTGTATTGTGGTTTGAGCTGAGCTTTCATTACTCCTGGCAGCTGGGGCTGTGGTCCCTGCAGAATGGTTTCCCCAACCTCTGTAAGCTCTCTGCCAAAATCAGAGCTAGCTGTTCTCAAATTTAACAGTCTTTAGTTCCACACCCGGATTTCCAGTATTCCTCTTCTAACATTCATTTCTGCCATAGGTCACCTTGTCAGCACCAGGAGCAACCTAACACGCATTGTTTCAACCTGACCCCACTCTCTGCCTTTAAAAACCAACAAACAACTTTCCTTTTAAGATGCCACTGGTAATGCCACCCATGAGTGAGATAATGGCAGGAAAATAAGTTCACTGGGCTGTTTTCTGTCATTTTTTCTTTTTTTTTTTTTCACATGAATGACTCAAAGTGCATTTGTATTTTTATAATTCATGTGAAACAAAGAGGAAGAGCTGCAAGTGTGGCTCTCAACAGGGAAACAGCAGTCCTGCTCCTCACAGTCTGAATCCAGCAAGATACATTTCTGATCATTGTTTTTCTTGCAGCAAGTCTGAGAGCCAGCAGACTGGACTTGAAGGACTCCCTCCCTTCCCCACTTGGAGTGGAAATACCATGATATGTATGGAGATGACAACCACTGAACCCTTCAGACCCTATTTCAACCCAAGGTTTTGGCTGTAGCTGCAGTAAGTAAATAAGTAAGGGTTAAAGCTACTGGTGAGATCCCAAGCTCTTTGGTGTTCACCAATTCCTTATGCAAATTGTGAAAATTTTGGCAATCTTGCTGTGATACTGTCATTAGCATGCATTCATTTAAAATTAATTAAAAGCGAAGATGAGATTCCCAAAACTCATTTAACTTCCTAAGCTTTGTTCTCCAGGGATTGACAATGGAAAAACAGCTGGGGACCCAATGTGTCCTCTAGAAGGGGATGAAATGCAGTTAATCCTGGTTGTATCAAGGGGAGCGGAAATAAAAAGTAAATTCCCACTTGAAAAGAGGCTTTTCCCCCCTGTGCATTTTCCCCACTCTGTTTTTCCATACAAGAACCTTCTTATCCAGGAAAGTTGGAAGATATTTGTAGCCCTGACTGTTTAAATATTAATCTGTGCTTTAAGATTCGTTTGTGTGCGTGAAAGAGACAAGTGCAATGGAAGTCTTACAAATGTACTTTCTATCCACTGGATAGAGCTGCTTCAGAGTGTGCAGTGATGTTAGTCAGAGCCAGAGATGTTATATGCTCTGACAGGACTAGTCTATTATGGGTTTCAAACGTACTAACCTACAGCAGCCCCACAATATTAGATGGGGTGTGTGGGACCTGAGTTGGCCTAAAATCCATTCATTACTGTTTCTAACCTGGAAAAATTGCCTTCTTGAGCTGCCAGTCTTTTCAGAAATGATTTCTGTGTTATGTAAGGGAGGGTGTTTGATCTGTAAAGAGAGGAAGCAAAGATCAGGCTGAGAAGGTGGGTTCTCAAGGTGCTGGCTCTGAAGAAAGAGGTGCAGGAACACTACTTGGCAATTGAAATGTGAGAGTTGAGATTTATGTAAATCTAGAGTAAAACTCTGTTCTTTCCATCTCAAAATAACCCTCCATGTAACTGGTTATTATTTTGAAGCAATTTTGCTCTCTGATGATTCAGTGAGGGAAGCTGCTGAAACAAAACAGAAGTGAACTGCAGAATAATTAATATTGCAGAACAGCATAGAAGGCACACATCATCTGTAGTTTTGGGGTCTTGGCCTCATCCAGACAAGGAAGAGTTGCAGTATCTGTGAACTAGCTCTTCACTCACATTCTGGCACTGAATATGGAGAACATGTATTCAACTACTTGCAAATAAGCTCTAGTCCAAGAAGGTAAAAATCCATAATCAGGCTTGTGAAAACATTTGAATAATGAATAAATAGGAAAATTATGACAACTTATGCCAAGGAGAAACAGGCAAATATTTTCGCTACATTTTTATTTATCTTCCATTAATTGGTATTTTCCACTAAGGTGGAATGTGAGGCTGGAGAGCCTGAGATCATGGAACTGAGGTTTGGGATATCCCAGTAGCATTGGTTTTGGGGACAGGCAGTTAAACTACATCTGGCAGAGTTGCTCTGGCAGCATTGGTCTGGTGCTGTAGGATGAGATGGAGCTGCACTGAATCACTGTATGAGGAAGTTTTCATAGCACCTGCCCACAGTCTGCTCGGCTACATCCCACACACATCTCAGGCTCTCACATGTAGCTTTTGTGGGCCTGCAGTTCTTCCAAGCAGACATGAATGATGGAGAGAATGAGAATTTCCTCAGAGAGCAGCAAGTTAATTACTGGCTCCAAAGCACATCATTATAGCAATGAGCTGATGCATTAGAAATCACTTCCAACCAGTGACTGAAGGTCCTACCCATGTGCCATGGACCTCACATGTATGCCCACAGTTTTCCCCATTCTCAGTGAACATGGTGAATTCTTAACTGAATTTGGAATTCAGACCTTTAAAATGAGTGGGCATAGAAGCCACACTCATGAAGTGTTTGAAATAAACCTTGCACCTACTGCTTGTCTGAGCTGTGTATCTAAATACCTTCTGGTGAGGCCTCTCGTGTTTTGGAGAAGCGTTTCCAAATAGGTGTGTGTCATATACCACTTAATCATTTAGGTACTGATGTAGTTTGTCTGTGAGTTCTCCTCTTTTTTTCTGTAAGTTGAGTTGGCTTTTTTGAGGAAAGGCAAGTATTGGCTTTGCTGTGAGATGTAACTGGTCTGCAGCTGCTTGTTAAAACTGAGCTCTTCTACCTTGTGTCTCTATCACTGAGCATTACCAGCAACTCTCTCTTCCTGCAATGGAAGTGCCTTCGATTTCAGAAAAGAAGTCATGAGGTGTTATCAGGGAGACTACAAGAGGAGAGGAAAGGGAAAAGTAGAGGGGAAATCTGTCCTAATTTTCACTGGATTGATACACCCGTTTGAATGAGAGCATAAATTTGCTGATAGACTCACTATTTCACTAGTTTAACTGTATCATCCTTCTGCTCAGCTGTTGATTGTGGCTGAAGGAGTTTGGGAGGATACAGGCATCGCATCTCCTTTCAACAGTTGTGTTTCATTCTGCCTCATTTATGATAACTTATTGGAAATGAATTTATTTCCAGAGTGTAAGCTTTGTTTAACAAATGTTAATTTTACAATCTCTCTGAATCCTGTAGAGAATAGCAGTCCACCTAAAACCTGAGGTGACTTGAAAATTGCACTAATGAGCAGTTGCGTTCCTTTAACCAATGCAGCTAGAACTTCCAGACAATTTCTTGAGACTAAATATATCATGGTGACTGACTTTACTAATTCAAATAAAAGCAGACTCCTTTTGTAAAGCTAAAATGGATTTGCAAGTGTTCCTGAAATGTGAGAAGGAATAGATCAAACTAAAATATAGATTTCTTGATGGAGTAAGCTGAACTGGGAACATGGACTGTTAGACCTTCAGGACCTCTTTACTTTTTATCTCTGATTCGAATCCATCTCATCTTTCCAGCAGTCTTTGATTTCCCAAGTGAATTAAAGTTCCAAATGTCATATATCTGAGCATTGGCATAAAAGGCGGTTTAAAAGGTCTTATTTTGGAGCAGTAGGAACCACATGCATCCAGCATTGAACAGCTCCCACATGCTGCAGCTTCATTTAATTGCTGAAATCAGAGATGTTGGGAATGGATTTCATCTGAAAGTCTGATCTCCTAAACTGAAAGGCATAGGACAACATTCGCTCATCCCCTGGAGATACTGCCAGAAGTCTGTCTCTGATTAGCAATGTTAATGGAGTATTAACATAAGCCACCCCAGCAAGGGAAACTGTAGAACGCATTATCATCAGGAGAGCCAGCTGTGTAAAGGCGTGTAAAGATGATGATAAATGTAGTTTGTGGCTTGGGGAGCTGGTTGCTGAACTGTTCCATCCCCTAATCCAGAAGTAACGGAGCAGGAATGGACATGCCAGCCTGCTGTTCTCTGTGCCATTGTACCAAAGAGGGATGGAGCAGGGAATGAGCAGAACAGATGTTACCTTCCTAGGAAAAGAGAGATGCAGGGGACTTCCCAGCTGAGTCAAGACTTTTGCTGTCACAGGTTGAATACTTCTGGCTCAGCTCTATCTTTCAGCTGTTTAGGATCTTGTCTTTTGCAACCCCTGTGAAAGATTCATCCAGGGTCTAAATATTTTGATGTCTCTGATTTCCACTTTAATATCTCCAGAGATACTTCACACTGTTTGTACATGTTTTGTAGGGGTTTTTTTTCCCTCTTGTCTCAGAGTAAGTGAATAGTCTGGTCTGTGAGTGAGGCTCAGAGATGTTGTAAAGCTACTCATTTCCTTTATTGCCTTGGATCCTACATTGCCAAATATTGGCCATACAAGTCCTACAAATCCTCACACACTTGCTCCACCACATCCCTCATGATGTCAATACTTTTTTCTCTAAGTTCGTGCTTGAAATCCAGAACCTTCAAGTCAGCAAAGTCAGTACTTCAGACCCATAAATTGTGGTGTTTTCTGCTTTGCCATATGGAGAGAGAAGTGAGCTCTAGATCAGTAACACACAGAGCTCAGGAGTAAAATGTTTGTGCTTCAACAAACAGGACCAACAGGCTCTTTGGAAGACAGTGCTAAATCCTGCTGACATGAGCTTGTTTGCATAGTTTCTTGGTGGAGCCACACATTTCACCCATTGACCTTTTTGACATTTTTCTGGTTTCCCTCCTGCAGGAGCACTTCAGCAGTGAAGTGCCATACTCTGCTGAACAAACTTGGCATCTCATCAAGCTGACTTATTTGGTATGTATTTACACTTGTAGACTTTAGCACTCTCCTGGCAATTGAGCTTCCTTCCTGCCTACATAAATATGATTTCATTATTAGCTTTGTTTAGTTGTTGTTCTGCATCTGCATGCTTTCCTTTCCAAAATTGCCAAAGAGAATTGCAGGTGTTGATCTCGATTTGCACCCAAGGCATCCTGAACTGTCTACCCCACCTGCCAACTCTAACAATGAACAGGACTCTTGACCTTCTGCCTAAAACAATCCATAAAAACTCAACCCAGTAATTTTTTACATTGAGGAGCCAGTAACTTCTGTTAGAGCTGTGGCCTGTGGTTTTGTTTGTTTATACTTGGACAAAAGTATTGAGTTTCTCTCAAAGGTACTTTTCTGTCTTTTCCCTGTTGTACTTAGATCTGCAATGCTTACTCAAAACACAGTCTAAGCCAGAGAAGTTGCCTTTGCACAAAGGGCCCCAAAGTACATGAGATTCGTCCTGTTTAAGTTCTTGTGAGGTGCAGAAGGTGTTATGAGCATGATCTGGACAGGAAATAAAGTCCTTATTCCCACTATAAATGCTGGCTAGTTGAGCAGGTCAGATGAGAGATCTCATACAATTGCTCATAACATTGTATTAGCCTTCCAAGGGTGTCAGCAATCTCAGCTCCCACTGATAGTTGTGTTTGGCCATGTTGATCACGCTTTGTGGAGGCAGATGACGACACCCAAAATGCCTCCTAGGATGACAGGATAACTTCCATTTGGGGAAAATGAAGAGCCAGTGGTTGGATCTCCACTCTCTTTTGCACTTTAGGCACTGCTTGGCTGTTTCTGGTCCAGGCACTGACAAGGCAGCTGGCTTTGGCACCTCAACAAAGAGGCAGATGAACTGCAAGCACATAGCTTTCCACAGTTCTCAGTTAAACCAGCTGCTGTGCCTTTAGAAAGGAAGGAGACAGTTTCTGTACAACTTCTGGACAATTCCTGTTTCCTGGAAACTAAGCATAAGGCTCCTCTAAGCCTCTACATCACTTTGATTCATGAAACCTTTTCTGGTTGGAAAAAGATACATTTGTATGTACTGGACTGAGGATGCACTGAAGTTGTGCTAATGCCAGAGGTCTGTACACGCATTGTCTTCTATTGATCTCACATGCCATGTACCTATAGCACTCTTTAGAGAATCTCAAAGCCAAAGGAGGGCTGTGGGGAGTGTAGCATTCACTGCATGTTCAGCCTTCATGGGTAAAAATACTGCAGATGACTGTCACTTTGACTATTCTAGATTTTCTTACAAGCTTTTCCATTGTTTATGCAGAAGAAAAAATTTCCTGCATGTTTCTTGGAATTCACTTCTGCTTCAAGTCCCAGAACTATGTTTGAATTAAAGCAATTTTTTTTTTTTAATTTTTTTTTTTTTAAGTTCTAGGAAAAACGCACAATCTCACTTTACCAGGTGGGGACCTGGCTCTCTAGTGGATGGAGAAACTACTAGAGTGAGGGTAGGTTTGTTGTTCTCCTGGGTGGGGGCCAACAGAAAAGGTTTCATGAGATGGAGGAGAGCCAAAGAAAGTGAAACCAAGCAGTCAAACTTGGTAGCTGCAATCTTTGATCTGTGGCTGTCTGCAAACAGCATCACAGCTCTGTGATTAGATGTACATGCTCATTATGTGTTGTACTCTCCAAGCAGGCAATGTACATACAGCACAACATATTCCACTTCCTTCTGCCCAAATATCTTTTTTCATCTATATTGCATTAAGACCTTGAGGCCTATCATCAGGGAGAGAAGAAATAAGAAAATACAATTTTCTTATTGTACAATGCATTTCATTCCCAGCTGCTGTATTAAATTTATTCCTATTTGAAGTGGTGTCTGTGAGTATAAATCATTTAAGTTTATATGTTTTTGTTGCTGTGGCAACTGTTTGACTAATTGAATTCCAAAGTGTCTCTCTCTATTTCAGAGCTAAGATAAAGGGCACATATATTCTTAGCAGCAGGAGCCTGAAATGAGGAGAGGGGGACAGGCAGCCCTGTCAAAATGACATGTCCTCAATCTCCAGGCTTGGCAGTGGCACCTCTGGCAATTGGTGGGAAGGAGAGCAAGGACTAGGGAGGAACCAAAGCTACCTGTGAGCTTTCCCTGTGAGTACCATACTCAGAAATCTTGTTCAAGCCCTTAGCAGGATGGAGAATGCATGGAAAGACTGTGACTGAGGCACTGGGGAGGTGGTGTTTTACCTCTGTGTCTATTTTGCTCATCATTCATGAGTTCTCAGTGGACCTGAACTGCCCACATACTTCATGGTTGTAAACAAGCCCAGGTTATAGTAAGTCCCGTCTTCCTTCCATGCGGACTTCGTATGAGTTCCTGGAGCTTGTCTACTAGCTGGGATCATGCATGTGTTCCTAAGGGATTTCTTTCCCCATCAGTTTTTTAGCAGGAAAATGCTCCTCAGGGCTATGGGAATATAGGGGTATCCTGAATATCTTTGGGAGACTTGCAGGGACAATTTCTACCCTGCTCTGACCCCTTTTTTTCCAGATGCAAAGCAGAGGTAGATGTCCTCCTAGACTAAGGCAGAAGGACAGAATCATAAAACTAAACTCTTTGCAAGGGAATTGCTCCAGGAGGATGAAAAGAGCATTCCCTTGCAAGCAGAAAGTTCCAGGCAGGAACTGAGCTGCTTGTGCTATTCCCGGCTTGTTCTGGCCACTTCTGTTAGCCTGGAGAGGGCTCCTTTTTGTGTTAATTATGTAGGTGTTTATTATGGCCACAAAATGTTAATAGAAAGCCTAATGGAAATCATGCTGGCTAATGAGAAGCTCCTGAATACCTGCTGCTTTTCTCTGGGAATAACAAAAGCCACAGTTGAACAGGAAATAATTTCCCCTGCTCCACCCTGTGATTTTAACTTGTGATTACATTGTGCCATTAACCTTTAGTCCAGCTCTCTCTGCAACCTGGGGGAAGGCCAGGACCTCTCCCTTCCCTCTACCCAGAGGGCATGCAGGGGTCTGCTTGCCTTTCCTGCTTTCTAAAGGGTAATCTGTGAAGGGTTTTATGGAGTTTGAAAAGGTTATAGGGAGCCCTGAGCAGATCCAGTCCTTCTATTACCCACCTTTCCACAAGGGATGCTGTCTGGTCCAGAGCATGTGCCTTTAGTCTGACAGCCCACTCACAGGCCACCTCAGCCACTGTTTGTATTGATGTGGTGTTATTCCAAACCCACGAGATGCTCCACCAGCTACTGTAAGGTCCTGTAATCACCTCATCCTGGATAAGCAAAGGCAAACTTCAACAGGTACTGGGAAGGGGCAGAACAAGGTGACTCCTAGGGAAGTTGGTCAAACTGATTTTTTTTCTTTATTGTATTTTTCATTAATTTCAAAAGGTCTTTATCACAGAAATGCCTTAAATCAATAATAAAAGGGAACCTTGTCCATCACAGTGCCTGTTCAGAGCTAATGTGTCAAATCATTCACTGCTGGTTTATTATTCTGATGTAGAGAAAGGAAAGGGAGCTGTGTTTGATGAGTGATGAGGGTGAAGACTGGTTTATGAGCTCAGAAAGCAGCAGGAATGAATAGCTAGTGCACCATTTATAGGGAGAAGAGCAAATTCCTGTTGAACACGAGTAGGCAGAAGAATGGTGGGTTGGAGTAGAGTGTACATCTGTGTGCACAGGGTAAGGAGGGGTGTCACACTGGGAAGCTACTAGTGAGAAGGTGGGTGTGTGCTGGATTGGTTGTGGGATGTGTAGACTTCTGAAAGAAAGGATGGATTTGGGTATGACCAAAGTATGCTTCTGTGTTCGCCCATGTGAGGAAAGCACATACCTCTAACTTCCACAAGGGAGAAAATGTGTCCCTTAGGAAAATAAAACCACACAAAACAAACAAGACCAAACTCAGAAGGCAAAATCCATTGGAGATGCTTGAAAGCTGCATGGCTGAAGCTGTGAATGAAATAAGAGAGTTTGTTCACCAGGCAGTACGGGAACTCCCAGTTGGGACCAAGTTTCATAATTTTTCCCTTGTGGGCAGAAATTGTATGCTTCTGTCTTTGACTGCCAAAAATAATAGTTGAAAAACAGTGGTCTTACTGCTGCAGGAAGAGCCAAACATTTCCCTCATGGGCTGTCTTAAAGAACAGTTGTGAAAACATCAGATTTCATTGTAAAGGTGGGATTTCTCATCGGTGAGGAGCTGCAAATGAGGCATGTTGCAGGGTCCATATGGAGTTGCTGGTAGGAACTCAACACCAGGCTTTTGGAAGAATTTCAGAAGAGACTTCTGGGAAACAGCAGAAAAGCAGTTCAAAAGACTGGCTCTCAGTGATACATAATGCTGTAAAAATAGCATCTGAGCATCTTCTGCTACCTGGGCACTGGTACCCAGATCCTGTTGAGTGATTTGTCTGGCATCCATTCTCCCTCCCTTGACTTTAACAGGTTGTGCAGATTATTTTATGATCAATAAATATCCAGGCAGACACTGTGAAATTCCAATCAGAAAAATTTACAACATTAAGGCAGATATTGTATAGCAGGATATAAATAAGTAGAAATTGTCAGTCAAATTTCTGGCAGCTGGAGTCTGGTGTCAGTTGCAGTAAATTAAATGTTACTTCACAAATCATCTTTATGGTTTTACCCAGTAAGTGTATCTGTGCAAAGGGTTGTATTTGTTGGTATTTTTAATTTCAGCTTGCAATGGTAAATATCCTCTGGTTTCCTGTGATTTCACTATGAAGCCAGTCTCAGGAGTTATGGGCAAGCAAGTGACAGCAGTGGATTTTGCCACAATCCTGAGTCTTGTTCCCAGCCCCAAGATTTACTCAGGGCTTTAGGTGCTGAGCAATCCAAGCAACAACAAACCAACAATATAACAGAGAAGTGACTGGATTCTTTTAAGCCAAGGGGAAATTTCTGAACTGTGGGAGGGTTGCTTGATGCAATGATGCAGAGACCCACTGACAGAGGGAAGGAAGAGGATGGACTCCTGTTGTCTCTACCAGGATGAAGTGAGCTGTGGTTGGTGTAGGCTGTACTTGGAGGTAGGTGGGAAGAATGAATTAGGTCAGTAGTGAGACCCTAATTTACTGCTATTGGGAGAATATTTTGCCTACAGATTATTACTTTTGTTAACAACTGTTGCGCTTGCTGCTTGACCAGCAAAACACAATTTCTAAAACACCACATGGAGGTTTCTGCACTGTTGTGATAGCTGATGACTGCATATATTTTGCGTCAGACTTTCATGAATTAAGGCTGAATGTTCATCATGGAGCAAAAAGGAGAGGAGGACCTGCTAGTGGTAGTTTTGTACTTTATTTGAGAAGAGAGAGCTACATAAACTATGTCAGGAGGGTACAAGTCTACACACAGTTTCATCAATCAATAAATGGAGTTGTTAACATAACACTGAGGATATGATACTTTGAAGACATAGACACATGACCAAGGAATATTTACAGCTTTAACATACAATATATTTATATTTGAGAGAGATATTCGTGTGCATCTGTGCACACAGATACCACTGTGTACACACGGTGCACGCACGCGCACACGTAAATAGGTATAAAAGGCTTTAAAAAAAACCTTAATTCAAGAAATGAGTCTGCCTGTTATTTGCAGCAACTGACTATTTTCAAGGTGGAAATGGTTCCAGTTTGTGGTGGTCTGGAGTGGAGATTTCAGCTTGAAATCTCTGTTTTCCAACGGTTGTTGGCTGAACCTGAAGCAGGTCTGGTGTGTGGAAGGCTGTGGTGGGGTGGTGGCAGGGGATGTGTGAGGTGAATGAAAGGGAGGGCAGCAGAGAGAGATGGGAAGGAGGGGATGTGCAGCCTCTGGGGCTGGAGCAGTTAACGAGGAGATGAAAAAAATGACCTTTGGTGATGCCATTAAATCATCCTTTATATTAAACATAAATTATCAACACAGTTTTAAAAAAATAATTTTCTATTTCATTTCAAGGCTGGGGAGAGTGGAAGGGGCAAAGCAGGGCAGGAAGGAAGGGAAGGTCTGGGGAAGGTAAATACCTCAGCACTTTAACAGGTCCACTGACCTCACTGCAAATCCTTGATTTAAAAAATCTTCCTGTAAGTCTGACTAACACTGTATCAGTCATCCCCTTCCAGGGTAGCAGCGTGCTCGATGCACATGATGTGGCAGGTAGGGGAGAAGCAGGGACCCTACCTTGGTCAATACTTAGATCAGAGTTCCTTATCTTCTGAGTTGGAGCCAGTGGAGGTTGAGTGGGCAGGCAGAGATCACGGCCTCCTTGCTCTCACCAGGTTTTCCTTTAAGGGGCAACCTGGCTTGTTCCCAGCAGGGGAAAATGGTTAATTTTGATTTGGAGAAGGGGAGACTGCAGGATGAAAAAGGTTGAGAACCATCAATTCAGTTGCAAAGTGGCAAATAGGATTCAAAAGATACAAAAGAAGCCCCAAACTAAGAAAATGTGGATTGGTGCATAGTGCAAAAAGAAATCTGACAAAAAAATTCAATTCAGCAAACATCACCAGAGGATTTGTTTTCTGCTCATGCATACTTTCCGTGACATTAACTCAGATTAAAATAAGCTGTTTTAAATCATAGTAACAACTAAAATGTCATCAAAATGTCTTTCCTCTGAGATGTAGTCCCATCCTCCTCTCAGTACCAGCTTGCCTGCCAGAGTGAGCTGTGGAGCAGCACCTTCTGGGGGCCATGCCTACCTTCAGCAATGAAGGGCAGTTCAGCTGGGAGGAGGAGGAGCAGTTTCCTGAAAATTAAGTCTACCCTTGCAGTCTTCTGGAAGTTGCATGTTTCTTCTTGAGGCAGGAGTGCCAGCACAGGAAATCAGAGTGATTTTTTTGCCAATGCCATCACACTGTCACACAAGCCACTGGTGGACAATACTGCTTCAACACATATGTTGAAGAAAACACCAGAGGCAAGTGCACAGTTTTTGTATGCTCAGTCTTCACCTGGATAAACTTTGCCTCCTTGCCTGATCCAGAAGAGTCAGAGGGAATTGCAACACTCATGGAAAGCTAAATATTGTTGATCATTCACCTACCCAAAAATACTTCATTTCTATTGAAATAGCTTATGTAAAACAGCACTTCATTAAGACAAGATGGGGGGGGAGGTAATTTAGTATAGTTATTTATTAAATTTTGTTCTGCTTTAAGCCTATCTATGCAAAGCTCTCATGCAAAAAATTGCCTTTCAGTTTAGCTGAAAATGTAATGGACACTTTAGGGGAAAAAAAAAAAAAAAAGAGGAAAAAGTAGCCAGTTCTCTTTCACACAAAGAATTGGCTGATTGTGGAGGCAAAGCAGGGCGAGTGAGGGGAACTAAAACAATCTAGTCTGCTTGTACTGTAACCAGAGCTGTCAGAGAGCAAAATGAATATGGTTAAAATTATGGTATTTGTAGGGTTTGAAGCACAGAATGTGGGCCTCAGAGAAGCCCAGCAGGGCTGAAGATTTGGAGAAACCTTCAGGACTCATTCAGATAAGCACACCTCATTTTTTGTGACTCCTTCCTCATATCCATAGTTCTTCCCCAACCAGGGCTGTTCTCTGCTTCACCACAGATCACAATTGACTTTCACTACCTCCATGATCACTGACTCTTCACTGGGAATCAAGTAGTCTGTTTCCTTCCTCTGCCTGAGTGCCATTAGGCTTCTTTGCTCCCTCCTTTTAGCATCATTTGTTCTCTAAGCCTCTTATTAAATCATCTTTGCCACTCCCTGAAATGCTTATCCTTTCTGACTTCTGGATGGCCCCAAGCTTCAGAAGTCTGCCCTTAATTCCTTATTTTCAGTATTGTTACTTACAAGTTTTAAGGTCTTGTGTCTCAGGCGCTTCCCAGTCCTCACTGTTTCTGAGTGTCCATCTACATGTCCCATTGTAGTTACTGACAGTCACAGCTGGGGAGCATGTAGGAGATGGGATACCGAGGAAATTGCTACTAGAAAGTAGCATATGTTGAGTGGGGGGAATAGCTCAACTTTCTGGCCCACTTTTCTGGCTGTTCTTCCTCACACTAAATTTTTCAGGGGTGTAATGGACCTGCATGCTCCTGCCCAACAGCTTCTCACCATGATAAATAGGTCCAGGAGATGTTCTACCCTAATTTGAGGGTATATCTTCCTTAATATGATCCAGGAAAACATGAAATCCCAAGTACACAGGAGGAGCAAGGTGAGTCCTGTAATACCTGACTTTTTTGCTATGTGACATATGACTGCTTCTTCATTTGGAGCCTTGTCTATTGATGCCTGCTCTTCCCTGCATGGATCTTCATTTTTGCCCAGCTCTTCATGGCCAGCTTGTAACTTTCCGGGGCCACAGTGTCATTTATATGTCCCTTACTTGCAATTTCTCAAGAGATTTGTCTGTTTACCCTTTACCAACAGTAAATGTAATTGATGGCCAAAGTTGAATCACCTGATGCTTCCAATAGCATAAATACTCTGTTTCTAAAGGACCATCAGTATCTCTCCATTTGTCCCAAAGGATAAGGAGATAGGAATCTTTCTCAATCCAAATTTGAGATGGAGCCTTCATAGGTGGAACACCAGTGCAAGAAGAAGTGGGGCAGAGAGTTTAATTCTGAAGGAAAAATGATTCTCTCTTGCATTGGAATGTGGGGATTTTGTGTTTTAAACTATTGCTCCTCCATCAGTTTAAAACAAGACACTGGATAATCATTTCACACTATAAAAAAAGATGGGAGAAAAACGGGGTGATACAGCAGTGCCCTGAACAGGGTGGGCATGATTCGTTCAAAAGTGGAATTCTTTCTTCAAAAGTAGAATTCCTTCTTCTAAAGCGGAATTCCTTCTTTTAAAGTGGGGGTTACTCCTCCACCGACGGCCGGAGCGCCGGGTCCGGAGCGGCGCGGAAGGTGCCGCTGTCCGCGGTGCTGATCGCCAGAGACGCGCCGCTCGACGTCTGAACGTCCGCTAAAATCTCCATCTTACCGAGAGATTTTTTATTATTCTTCTTGGGGACTGAACCGTTTAAGTCTCATTGCGAACACTTCTTGCACCAAACAGGGGTTGTATAAAAAAAAAATTAAACAGAAGGGACACATCAGGCACTTGCTACTGAAAGGTGCTGGTTTATAATGCTGTTGATCATCCAGCAGGAATGGTCTCTCTTATCCTCGCCCAAATCTGCTTCTTAATTTGTTTTCACGAAGGCCATAAGCCAGGATTTGTTCTGTATTAGCAGGAGGAGGAGAAGGAAATTAAAAGTTAGAGGAGGTCTGTAGGATACAGAGCTGCTCTTGTCCTGATGTCCACTATTCTTGGTTGCCAGGGTGAATATTCTGATTCTTTTTTCACATACAGCAGTGGATTTTCTTGTTCTATAAACCAACCACTGTCTTTTCTGATGTAATGTTTGTTGCTTTTTTTTCTTGTAGCATTTCTCTTTCTCTCTCCTGCCATTCTGTTCCTAACATCACAGTGACCTTCAGTGCCTCTCAGTATCTACAGCCTTTACTGAGTTCAAAGTTGTGGGTGTTCGACACCTACAAGGTTTAGCCTGGTGTTGCACACGCAGGTTTACTTACACAGGAACAACAATTCAGTCTCTTGCTGATTTCTATTGTTTCAATCTAGCTACATAAGAATGAGGCTGGACTCAAACAGGTCACAGCCGGAATCCATCCCAAACATCTCTCCAGCAATCAGAACAACCTGCTGAGAGCTGAGTAACAGTTGAATTCTTGGTGAGAGAAATTATAGACATAAAACCAAAATCAAATACACTACTTGTGCTCATTCACCAATTCGAGGTATATTTATAGGTACTGCTGTATGTCATCTTAAATATCAGAGTTTAAAAAGAAACTGGATCTCTCCTGTCATGAAAAATAGTTTTTCTGTTCTCTTTGTCCCTAGTGAAAAAGTGAAAGACACCAAATTACACACCCATTCAGCCCCTGTCATCGCTTCTTTGGGCTGTTTGAAGAGCACTGAGAGAGATCTGTGAAGATAAAGAGATCTAAATGTCATCTGAGTCATTGTTCAGAACTGGACTAGGAACAAGAGAGGTGGGCAGGGATCTACTCATGAAAAGCTGGGGATTTCTTTCTGTAGGAAGCTGGCAAGGGCCTAGTATGTGAAGAGATGACTTTGCAGTCTAGGTCCTAGTTGAATCCCTTCCTTAGACTGCTTCACTGTACTCTTCTCCCCTTGCACCTAAGTGTTGATATTACTGGAGGGAAAAGCTGAAATTTNATTTTTTCATTTCTATTTTCAAGAAGGCAAAAGACTTGAGAATTTTTTTAGATTTTAAGAGGGACAATATTCTTCCAAAAAGTTCACAGGAACATGGAAAAATGAATCTTCATTCATTATAGAGAAGTGAGTCAGAGAGCACACAGCGATCAAGGCCTGTGCTCTTAATGGTCTGTGAGAAAAAGCACTGAGCAGCTAATAGTATTTGTCTTGGAAACTTAGTCAGACCTTGGGTGGGAACCAAGCTAAATCAGCAAACTTGCTGTTGGTCCAGGATCAGAATGTGCTAAAACTCCTCCATCACATGCCTGAGACTCTAGTGCTGTGTAATCTCTGTGGCATAGACATCTAGGAACCTCTGTGGATAGCAGATGGCTGCTGAACAGTGAAAGCGGATGACAGATTCTGGGCAGCGCAAAACCAGAAGACCTCAAATGCTGATTACAAAAGTAAGTTCTTGAGGTTAAATCAAATCAGCCACCTGAGCAGGAGGGAGTCACGCAGCGTTACACAAAGCCACTACCAGACATGAGAGGGCTCTTGTAAAAAGCTCCACCTCCCTTCCTCTCCACAACACACACACACACATACACACTGTGCCACATACAGCAAAAAATATCAAGGTTATGTGTTTCCTGAAATATGGTTGGCTGAATAAATACACTTACAGAGAACTCTTTGTAAAGCAATAGCAGAATGAGTAACAGTGCATCGCTACCATGGGAAATAAAAAGAAAAGTAACCCAACTGCAATTCAGCCAGAATCATTCCAAACCCCAAAGGTTGGCCTCTTTTTTTTTTTCTTTAATGTGTCTGACATTTTATGGCATCAATAATGCAAACAAAGAGGAAATCATATTTGCAGAACACTAATGCACGGATGTCTAAAGCGAAATACAATACTGATTACTTTTTAAATGAAGCAACCAGGTTTTGATGTGCTGTGGTGGTTAAATTGGTCCATCAAATTTCTTCCAAAGCAAATTCCAGTCCAAAGCAAGAGCTTGACCTTTTCTATAACCTTGGGTAGCCTTTTCAGCTGTATTATGATTGGAGGTAATAAATGTTAGTTTGAAAGATTCTTCCTTTTGGGTCAGGTTGCAGAAATGCCACAACTCCTGAAGATGAAGGAGAATTGCAGATGTTCCCTCTTCACAGGCTGTCCAAAACCTTCAGCATATATTGATTAGTCTACTATGAAGAGTTGTGGGTGAGAGGATGGATGGGCTCTGAAAGAGGTTTCTAGAAGTCTTATTGAGATATTGTCCCTAGGGTTAGTGGCTGATCTGTTTGGTACCTGATAGACTGTCTCTTGTCTAGAACCTCCTACAGATGATTGCAGAGCAATGACAGTATGAAAGTGCGTGAATAAGAAGGTGCGACAAAAACATAAAAACAAAGAAGACTACCCTTTCTCTTCCTTTTTTTTCTTAGATGCTAGTGGGGTTTTTTTTCCACAAAGTGCATCTCAGAGATGCATCTTAAGAACCACAGACAGGATTTTCCCTACTCATACAAAAGTGAAGAAATTATTGTGCTCCTGCCTGGCAAATTTCACTGCTTCACCTACTCTTACAGTGAAAGACAAAAGGACTTGAGGTCTGGCCTATGCTTCCACCTTGTTAACAGGAGCTTTCAGTTCAAGAGCCAAGGGACTTCTTTTGCAATATCCTCCAAGTTAATGCACTGAGTTAACTGTGTGAACTTCTTTAATTCATTCAGTTTTGGTTTGGTACACAGTGTTGATAATGTGTCTGTGGGCTGGTGGATCAGACTGGATGCTGCTGTCTCACATCAGCTGAGAGTTTGTATGCCATTTAGTTCTAGATCACATCTGATCAGAGCAGATCTGGGAGTGGGGATTGTATGTCTTGGAGTTAATCAGTGCAAGCAGCTAATTGCCACTGGTTAACTAGTGCCTTTTAATTAGGACTGTGTTGCTAGTGGATACTTGAAGGAAGCTGTTTGTCGCTGCAAAAAAAACTTAGCCTTGTGATGTAAACTTCTTTGGGGAATTAAAAAAAAAAAAGCTGGAGCTACTGTCACTTTAGCATGGTAGAAAATCACTTTCAGCAGAACTGGCCTAGATGAGGTTAGAGTGACACTTTGCTGGGGTCAAAAATGATAGTGGCTGCTTCCCGACCCTTCCTCCTGTGCAGAAGGGTGGGACACTGTGGGTTTCAGCTGGGATTTACAGGAGATACCCCACATGCATTACAATGAGCCTTGCTGTAAAATTCACTGCACAGAGGTTAATCTAGATGTCAACACTGCCTGACAGCAGTGAAATTACTCCAGGGCAGTGCTCCTTCTGAAGTCTTAATATAACAGTCAATTCCATCCTGCCTGCAGGAAATGAAAGTTTTCTGCTTTGTGTGCGGAATCATCCGGCGCCAATTTTCTCACTGTTTGAAGTCCAAACTGTTTGTGGTCTTGGGATTCACCTCACATTAAGACTTTCACTTCATTTAAAAACTCTGCTAGTCAAGTCCTGAGAAGTGCAAGGACAGGAGCTGTGCAGGCAGAAAAAGAAGATGGCATCGAGGGAGAAATCTTATCTCACCTACCACATCGAAATCAAACAGCTTCACTGGCTCTCTGTGCTCTCTAAAGAGAGTGAGTGCAGAAACTCAGCTATCTGAGTACCAAGCAGCAAACACTGGGATGCTGGAAGCCAGCAGAGAAAGAAAGAAAGCATGCAAGAAGACATTTGGACCTCCCAGAGTTATGATTTTCTTTAGAGGTATTTCAGTCCTTCCCTGCTGGGACATTGTCCTAAGCAGCCAGTGGTTCAGCAGTTGAAACCCCCTCAGAACAACTGTTCCAGTTTTCAGCTGTGGGATCAGTCACCTGTGCTGGGCGGCAGATCAGTTCCTATGGAGGACTCCTGAGAGAAAGTGATGCTTAGATTTGCTGTGCCTCCTTTCCCCTTGGAGAGATGCTAAAATTGTGGGACTAGTAGAAGGGAGGAGGAACCAATGGTCATCCCTTTAGTCTGAAAAGAGCTGTCAGATTGGATCTGTGAGAAACTGAAACCATGGAGATGAAATCAAACTACCAGCTCACTTAACTCTTGAAGAAAGTTGGAATATTTTGTCCTTCCTTCTCTTTGGTGTCTTATCTCTTTCCTCAAAGTTTCAAGCAATAGCACTCCAATCACTTCTCTCAGGGAGCTGTTTCAGGGCTCAGTGGTGTATTGGAAAGGAATAAGAGACACAGGAGAGATAGAATGCTCCTACATTCCTCTCAGAGTAGTGACTGACGTCTCTGCCTGTGTCATTTATGACACTGCCAGCCAGAACAGATGTTTTGAAAACACCTATTTTCTCAGGCTTGAAACTCAATATATCTGCTTGCAAGGAGAGTGGCAAAGGGGAAAGAATTTTTAGTACTTAGCAGCTTCTTAAACACAAAATGGGTACTGATGCAACAGACACATTAGTGCAGGAGTGGAGAAGATACCTTAAAGTAAGTCTGTCCAGTTCTGGAAAGCAGTGCTAAGAGGTGAAATTTCTCTTTTCCTCTTTTTGTACTCATCTGGAGACAGCAGTGTTATGACAAGGCTCCATGACCCCATCATCCATCAGAAAGCCATGGCACGTGAACAGAGAACAAGCTTTTTGGGTTGTGCCAAGGCGTGCCTGTGCCTGTGAGTCCCATAGCAAAGGAGCCCTGTTGACACCCAGACCCTTCCAGCTATCAGAGGAGCCATCATAGCATGGTATCACCACCAGGATCTCATTTACTCCCCTTGCTTATCCTCATCATTGACTTACAAGCAGAGAACACCTAGAGCTGTAAAAAACATTGGGTATGAGACATGGCTGTGGTGGTTCAGCTGATTCCTGGCCAGATCAGGAAAGGATGTAGATACTCCCTGGGGAGGGAGGAAATGAGAAAGATTTTAAAAAACTTCTTAAAAAGTGGTGACCTAATTCTGGATTTTTCAACCTGTATACCGAACTCAAGGAAACCTATATATTTGACTTCTGGGAAATAAGAGTCTTTCACATGAAAGGAAACAGCTCATATAGTATTATATTTCTGTCTGTGCCCCTGAAAAAGCATAACTTTTCAGATCTCCTTTTAGTTGCATTTTCTTATAGAAAAAAAAAGCCAAAACAACAACAAAAAACCCACAGAAAAACCCTAGTGATTTTGTTTCCTGCCTGTATAAATGGTCCCTTGATTTTATTGGTTCCTGCCTCCTTTTTAAACCAGTATTTGCCCAGTGTTATAACTAACTTTTCCTGGAGCTCCAGTACATTGCTATTTTCATTTGTTTTTGCTTGTACCCACTGTGCTACTTAAAATTCTACACCGCACTCCCCAAACCTGTCTTGATTTCCCAACCCAAGATACTCACTTGCCTTCTAAAAGCCGCCTTTCCCTTTCCTTGGCTCTTTTATATCCCCACATATTTTCTCACCTTGTTCCACCCACTCCTGGGGACAGGCAAACAGCACAGAGCTAATGATGTCTCCCAAGCAAGTAGCCTCTCTAAAGACATTCCAGAGTTTTCACATTTTTCCATGCAGTACGGTTCCCAGAGTCACCTGTCTGCAATTCAACATCCTGCAGATCGAAGGACAGGCCTGAAGTGAGGCAGCTCAGTCTTTTTCACCCCCAAAATACATTCATTGAGGGAAATCTAAAAAGACCAGATGGGCAAGCTTTTCAGGAGTCAGGATGGACTTTCAGTCTGACAGATCATTGCATGTCTTCCCTTTACTACATTTCAGCTTTTGTCTTGTACCTTGACAGACTGGGGTGGAAGGAAAAGCAACAGCTGGAGAAGACAAGTCACTGATGAGACCCTGGGGCCGGAGCCACATTTACTGCCCATAGTTTGCAGCTCTGGTACATAATTTCTATCTGTACCATGCACCAAGATAGCACCTTCACCTTCAAGAAAGCATCATTACAATGACACCCTTGGGTGACTGAGTTGGTGCAAACAATTTTAATTTTTAGGGAGCAGGGTGCAGCTGGGACAGAGAAGACTCCATGTCCCCTTCTCAGCTGTGTTCACACTGATGTTCCTTCTAACTTTCTTTCACAAGCCCCTGGAAAAAACTGCAGATGGAAGAGGCTGAGAGGTGGGAACATAGGCCTGGACATGCTGGGAATTAGACTTGTCCCAGAGCTAGGTGAGACTTGCCTATGTTCCCAAGCAGCAGAAACAGCTCTCTGCTCTTAGTAGAGGCAAGGCATTAGGAAGTATCTCTCCCAGAAATAGAGAAGCATGAATTCATTTCTCTTTGAATCTAAACACTCAGATGTTGGTAGTCTGTGAGCGTTTCCCCCAAACTCTGTTCTTCTTCCTCCCCTCACAAGCAGTGGGGCCACTCCAGAGCCCATTTTCCTACAGGAAAGATCAGCATCACCCATGCAGATGGGTAGCTCCACTTCTGGTCCAGGAAAGGTGCTTCTGGAAATGAGGTGTCAGCACAGCTGCTTTCCCTCTTCCCCTCCAAAACTGTCATGCCAAAAAGTGATGCAGCAGTTTCCATGATGTCTTTGAACACAAAACAATCTCCTCCTCCCCCTCAAAAAACCTCCATCCAGCACTGACAGGACAAGGGGCCTAGAGCAGCAACAGGGCAGACGTTACACCATGGAACTGCAGCTTATCCAGCTCTTCTGAGAAACTGTTCACAATTAACTTTGACAAAAGGAGCTTTTTCCGAGGCAGTTACTGCATGTGGTGGGACTGACACTGAAGCAGTCAGAGCATGAGCCTTGGTCTTGGCCATTTCATATCTTCTGGGGACCCATAAAATTCCCTCATAGATCACCTATTTCTAAACATGCAGCACCGAGGCTTGGTATCACACTCAGCTTCTGAGCTCATCTCGCTGTTGTGACTGTACGCAGAGGTGGTGAAAGGGACAGGGTGGTGCTGCTGAGGAGGAGGGAAAGGAGGAAAAAACGAAGGAAGGGAGGGTGTAGCTGCTGTGAAGAATGGTGACAAGGAAAACTCATCCACTGGGAACAGAGTGTCTATAGGTGATTTGATAGTGTAACAGCCTGTGACACTGGCCAAAAAAGAAATGAGAGCTTGACAGCAAGAGAGACGGGTGAACAAAATTGTGTCCTTGCAAAATCTGACAGGGCCTGGGAGCCACATGAGCAAGAAGCCACCTGGGATAAGAGACAGGCAGCCCCAAGGAAGGAGTTTTCTTTTGGAGATGCTAGGTCATTAACAGCCATTGCTTGTTCTCCCTCTGTGCAGAATCTCCAGTCCTTTTAGCCAAAGCAGTCTGCACACAAAGGGAGCCAGGACAGGGCAGGCAAACTTTCAACAAATCCTTTGCACTTTCAAAGCTGGAGCTAAGTAGGTGGGTGAGGAAAACTGCATGTCCTCTCTCGAAGGAGCAATATCCTGCTGTGGAGGGGTGACATGATACACCGTTCCTGTGTGCAAACTCCACGTGCCAGTCCACACCCTTGTCTATGACCATGCCATTGCTGTTGTCCATGCTGTGGAACAGCTGGTGCCTGTTCAGTGGCAGTCTGTCCAGCTTCCACTGGCACGAGTCCGTCCCACTAGCCCAGATTTCTCTAACACACAGTGGGATGTTATGTTCTTACTCCCACGTGGTTACTGCCACCCATCACCTCCAAACCCAGGACTCATTACACAAGCACAGAATAAACCCTTGGCCACTATTGCCACCACAATCCTCCTTGTAGCAGTGTTCCCTGCCTCTATCTGAAACCATAAGACAGGTCATGCCAGAGCCATGGATGAGAGGTACAGACTGTCAGGAAATATGGGGATAAGGAGAGGATGCAAAATTTTCCCTTTTAATGCAAGCCATAAGCAGAGTAACCTATCTCCCCTTGCATCCTGGATACGCATACTCTCTGGCCATAAGGAAGGAGTCAAGATCCCTTATCTGTCTCCTCTTCTCCATCTGCATTCCCTTCCAAGCAAGTGCCATATCTGAGAAGGCTATTTTTGTGCCAGCAGTTGTTGCCTTCTCAAAACTGCCTTGACAATGCCTGTGCCACCCGCTCCCTGCCTCCTGAGAGCAGCTGCCAAGATGAGGTTCCCCCTCATCCTCCATTAGCTACATGAAAAAAAGACCCAGAAAGGTTTTATATTCTCAGCCCAGTCTGGACAGGCAGGATTCAGCATTTGACTCAGTATTTCCCTAGGTTGGGATTATTTTGCGCTCCAGGGAAATGGGCTGTAGGGAGGATGCTGCTGTCTCTCCCTCGCTGTCCCCACCACCCCCTGTTGCTGCCTGACAGGCCTTTCTCCTCATTGAGATGCAAGGCTGGCCACTGCGGCCATCCGCTGAGCCGTCTGCTCCTGAAGGCACCTTCCCCTCCTTTCCCCCTCCTCCTGGGGCTGCCTGTGGAGCTATTCTTCAGCCTCTGCATTTCACAACAGCTCAAAGGCAGATGCATCAATCCTTTCAGGGGATGGGGACGTGAGGAGAATGGCAAGGGAGATGCAGGCAGGTGCTGGTAGGTTCCCAGCCATCTCACAAGCCTTGTCCCCCTCCTTGTCCCCCACTGGCTTGTGCCTGAGGCTTGGACTGAGGCATGGGGCAGGAATGGGGAAGGAAAGAGGACAAGGAGGAAGAGGGTTGGGATATGCTGACCCTATAGACATGCCCAGCTGGATTGCAGGCATGTTCCCAGCTGTCTGCACCCTGTAGCCTTTCCCCCATGAGGGGAGCATGGATCAATCCCTGCTAGTAAAAGGCTTACACCGGGGACCAACTTGGCCCTGATGCAGACAGCTGAGGGAGGGAGAACAACCCTATGGTCGCTAGCAACCATGACGGGTAGGGAGGAGTGGGGTTGTTCCTCCCAAAAGGACTGCCTGTGCTGGATGCCCTGGGCGAACAGCACTCCTGTCTCACACACTGAAATGGGTTGGGGATGATTCAGGACCGGATCTCCAGGACCCCCCCTCGACTCCCATGCGCAGCCGCTTTGGTCCCGCTGCTCTCCCAGCACTGGCAGCTGCCAGCAAGGGGCAGAGGAAGGTCTGGGCCAGGCCAGCTTGCAGTCTGCAGGAGGGCAGCTGGTTCCCGGTGTGTGTTTTACCCGTAGGTGCCACAATCCTTTGACTGTGTGTTTGAAAGCCTTGAGTCTATACATTTAAGAATCAGCAAATTAGAAAAATTGTCCTGAAATGTTAGAGGGAGGAAAAAGGCAAGAAGGCAGAGAGGGATGGGGAGGGACTGAGAGGAAGGGAGGGAAGGGATTGGTAAAAGAGAGTTCATCCAGGGGCACTGCCCTGGCTTTGTGCCCATCACCTCTGGGCTGGAAAGGAGGGAAGGAGGCAAGGATGAAAAGAGAGGACTGATTTCACACATTCAGTGCATATCATACAACCAGGGCAAGACTTTCTTCCTGGGTCTCATACCCAGGATGGCATTGCTGCTATAGCCAGTCTAGAGCCTTGCCCAGCAGCCCGAACCATACTCATGGCAGGGTTACAATTCACTGCTTCATTGCTCAGGGGAAAGATACCTTCTCCCTTCTTTCTTTTTTTTTTTTTAATTATATATATATATTTAAGTAATTTTAATCCCATTTTTGTTTCTTTTTTTTTTTAAAGTCTTACAATTTTTTTTTGTAACAGCAGCTTCTTTCTGTATTGGTGTGGAAGTTTATATATATAGAGAGATATCTATAAATATATATAAGCCAAACTGCCTTACAGGTTGTTGTTCTCAGGGATTTTTGTTGGTTTGATTTTTGTTTTGCTTTTTTTTTTTTCAGTGTTGTATATGTAGCAGGCACTTGAGTTTATATGAAGATGTTTGCTTGGGAGCTGAGGGGCAAAGGACTTGAGAGGGGGAGAGGGAAGGAAGGATGGAAGGAAGGAGCAGGGACTTCCAACAAGTGGCCACAGCTAGCCAAGGATGTCCAGGTAGATTGGTGTGGCCTTGCCCAGGGCATGAAGGATCTTGTAGATCTCCTTGATGTTGAGCCGTTGCTGAGGTTCTCTTTGCCAGCAGCCCAACATGATGTCGTAAACTTCCTTGGGGCAGACTCTAGGCCTTTCCAAAACTCGGCCTTGGGTAATGCACTCAATTACCTAAAAAGAAAGAAAGAAAATAGACATTGAACACCAGAGGGGCAGTTTCTGGAAGATGTCTTGTCCCAGCTACTTCTTTGCTGATGTGGTACCATTTAGAGAATTGGGGAGCACTGAGAAGCCAAGAGGTCTGCAGATCCTTGATGCTCACCTGTTTGTATGTTGTTAATGATAATTTTACAGTGAAAAGTTTGTCTCCAGCTGGAGTTTTTCAGATCCCAAAAATCTTCCTGATTTAACATCTACCCATCTCAATGCACTCTCCAAACAAGAGTTCACACGAAAATGAAATGGAGTTTTAATTTATGATGTTAGCTTTTCCTGCTAAATGAAGAAGGAAAAAGATTCTTAAAATCCCCAAAAGTAAATTAATATTTTGCACAGCTGAAATTATACTTTTCTTGCCTGAAAACCAAGAGTCCTTTCCATTGCAAAGCCCAGGAGAGTTTTACAAGGAAGAGTTCAAAGCATCTTTTCCTACGTACTTCTCCAAGGGCAGCTTTGCCTCATTTTGACATAGAAAAGCAACTAAAATAATGAAATTTCATGTCAAATCACATCTGTGATGGAGAAGAAAATTTGCAGTGCTATGTCTCTGTTTTGGGTCAGGTTGGTGCCGCTGAGAAAAATGTGAGCTCTTGGCTAACATTAAAATCTCATCAGAAGGACGCCATTGGAAAGGATTCCCCTAAGTATCTGGCAGGATGCGTGCAGAGAGAAGGGATGATTTTTCAGAGAGCTGCTATTACCATCTGGCCTCCTTGGTTGGGGTTGATGAGTCCCAGCATTGCAGTGTGTAAGTGACCTGCCACACTCTGCAGATAAACACCAGTCCCAAGCAGTGTGTTGAGAGAAACCACCCAGCAAGGGGTGTTTGGAATTTATCATTTATGAATAGTAATGGTCCCTCCACAGAGCACAAGGGAAAGTTATCTCTTTGTTGTTTGCATATAAATACAGAGGGGAGAGACTAAGACCTGCTGAAAGCGAGAGTCGAGGAAGACACAGCATGCAGAGAAGCCTGCACTGCCATAGAGCTGCTGGATGCTGACTGTGGGAGGAGGTGAGTTATGGTTTCTGACAGGACATCCTGGGCATGCACAGGAGCCCTGTGGTGAGCTCTTTCTCTCCTGGGTGAAGGAAGGGCATAGACAGAAGTTAATGGACTGGCTGAGTGGTGCCCTGCCTTGTTCCTCTGCTCAGATAGGGTCTCTTCCAGGCTTGAAAAAAAAAAAAGAAAAAAGAAAAGCTGAAAATGTTCTGGGACTATGAGGCCATGCAGATGGCACAGGAGGGAGCGGGAATCCCAACGGACACCCAGCAGTGGCAATGCTCAGCCAGCCCCATGCTTTCTCATGGTCCAGTCCTGGCAGCCATGAGCTTGGCACAGGCTCATTAATCTACCTCTCCACGGGGCTCTGCTGCTGCAGCCAGGATGCAACAGAGACTTGCTCTGACGACACACCATCCAGGAGCTGGTGGAGGTGTCTGTCCTCTGCAGCCACGCAGGTTCTAACCATCTTTCCATAAATTGTGAAAAACAAGCCAGATGAGAGCTAATGTGGCTCCCTCCCATCAGGATACTGCAGTCTGGGGTGGGAGTCCTCAGCAATCATAAAGAAGCAGATACAACAATAGCAAAGGGAGGAATGAGGTTTTATCCCAGGGGTGGTAGCACACCAATACAGCTGCATCTGTGCAGATTTTCACCAGCCCTTCCCTCAGGATTAGGGGTGGTTTTTCTCAGTCCTACTGCCCTGCAAAGGAAACTGAGGCAGAAGGCATGGGCATAGAGAAGCTGCCACATTCCAGCATGCCTATCACGAAGGTACGAGCTACATGTGCTCATTTGTGTGTGTTTGTATTTACCCTCAGAGGGAAATGCAAGAGCAGCTCATTAAATAGCATGACAAATAACTTCTGTCGCTGTCGATTCCATTGTTTGTGTCTCTAAAATGTTTGCGTGTGCTACTTTGGGATATACAGTCAGGCCCCATTGAGCACACGAATGGGCAAGTATTAAAGCTGTAAAGCAACACCTTGGATTTGCCATCTCTGCAACTCACTTAATTAAGGGATCTGTATCCAGAAAGCAGAAAATGCACACTTCTCATTACAAAAGGTGAAATTTCTGAAATCCATTAGATACTCAGTAGGATAAAAATGTGCAAGGTTCCCACACACTGCTATGTCAATGCATCTTTTTCCTCTTCTATAATACCCCCTGCTATTCTGAGCAAAAATCTTCCAGTGCATTTCTGCTGATGTGCCTCAAACCTCAGCACTGACACCCTGCTAATCCCAGCCAGCCTTCCCTCAACGTTTTTACAGTGCATCCCTATACTAGTGGGTTGCAACTTTTGCTAGTCAAAGAAATAACAAGGACAAACCAGCTCCTTGGGTCCCACTTCAATGAACTGGGGCAAACCATGTAATAGATATCCCCATGGCAAAAAAAAAAAACCCTATGCAAATGTTCCACATGTGCTATAACAGGATTAAAACAGCTTCTCACGAACTGCAGACTGCAGTAAGAGCCTCAGCTACAAAAGAAGAAAGCAGAAGAAATTCAGGGCATGACAGTAACTTAGATCTCAGCAGTAATCTGGGTATCCCCAGTTCTATCTCAGTTTATCAGATATGACAGAGGTATGTCAGCAACTCAGCAGGGAGAGGGTGAGGAGCCAGTGCATGCAGAGCCCTTTGATTCCTGCATGCCTCAGTTTTCCCTGAAGTCTTAAATGAGATAATGACACATCCTACAGCTTCCACATAGGAGTGCCAAGAAGAGGCCCACCCATGTACAAACTCCTTTGTGAACAACCTGGAAAGGAGAGATGGCAAAAAGTACAGTTTTCAGCTGAAGTGTCTCAGCACTGTTGTACCTCTGTGTTTGAGAGCTGAAACCAGGGCTGCTTCCCGTATGTGAAGATCTCCCAGAGGATCACCCCGAAGCTCCAGACGTCACTCTCTGTTGTGAACTTCCTGTACATGATGCTCTCTGGAGGCATCCAGCGTATAGGCAGCATGGTATGTCCTCCAACCTGGGTGAGGGCAGAGACAGAAGGAAATCTGAGTGGTGGGAGTCCTGAGAAAGGAGTCAGCCCTGACATGATGTGGACAAACTCAGCACCTGAGCTGTTTGAAAAATCTGGGCTGGCTACTGCCTCCCCAACCACTCATGGGTTTACCCGTCAATCCCACCTGGTTAACATGATAGATAAGGAGTGAAATGTATCAAGATAAATGACGTCCTCTCTGCCCAAAATGGGCTTGTAAAGAAATCAAATGCAAAATGCCAAGAACATACTCCAGCCCTACAGTCTGGTGAACCCGGTCACAAAGCAAGAAACATTGTTCAGAAAAATACTGCAGGGCCTCAGTGCTCCGAGGCACCCACCAGAATTACAGTGAGGTCTGTCCCTCTTCGAAAAGGTTCTCAAAAAGCCATGCATAGGCTTCTGTGCATCACCTTATTGAATGAAAGGGTTTATGCTCATAAAACTGTGCTACAGGCCTTTTCAAAGAGTGCTTTGAATATGTAAATGACTGCAGGACCACACTGCAAAAAGGCGGTCTGTTGGTAAAGAACAGGCTCTAATGGGCAGGGATATGCCCAGCATTTATTGAAGGAGGGAAATCAAGCCCCTTTGGAGAGTCTGGAAATGGAAGAGCCCATGGGTGTACAAATGTGGGGTATGCAAGGCCAGGGAAAGGCACTTTCTCAGGTAAGGGTCAACCCTTCTCTAGGGCACATGAAACTAGCAGGCATACAGCAGGCTTACAGGACACATGCAGTTTCTAAAGTAGATGGATTTACCTGGGGATTCACTAGAGATTCCTAAACAAGTGTCTCTGAGCAGGACAAGTTTTTCCCTGTTCTGTCCTTCTGTTAAGAAGCTCCATCTGTGGGGAAACAGCTAATTGCTATGACCAGCCGGCACTGGAAGCAGCAGGGCTGCAGGTCTCCAGCACTCATTTCTGCTGAGCATAAAGTGTCCAAGATTTTAGTGGTGATGAGAAAAAACGCTTTTGTGGCACTGCTTGGAAGACTGCTTGTCTCATTACAGACACTAAAAAAAGTACGTGCCAATAACTTTGTAGCACTGCAGCGGAATCAAACAGACAGAAATCTCGCTGGTCCTATGAAGGATGAGGGGAGAAGGTGTCTGCTGTCTGGGATTCCAGCATATGTGTGGCTATTCAAAATAATGAGATTGTTGTGCTCACTCAGATGAAAACATTTCTTGTACAAACAAGAGCTCTCCTGTGAGCTGCCAGTTTTTACACAGGTTTCTTTGACTGATTAAAGCAGAACTAGTGTGGGGAAGGGTCAGTATAGAGACACTGCAGCACTTGGAAGCAAGAGGGAGTTGTGTTGGAATAGGGTGTGAAAGTAGTAGGATGCTCAGCTGGCTTTCTGCATGGAGAGGTTCAGACTTCTCTGAGGTTTGACAGAATTTAGACTTAGGTTTGCCATGTTGTGCTCAGAGGGCTGCAGACCAATCCTTTTTGTTACTTTGAAACAGACCCAGGAGTTTTAAAAGTCTCAGGAAGATCTTTCTTCCTAGATGCAGATGCATGAAGACAAAAAGCTCATTGCGACTCTACACCTCCTGTTTAGAGACGGCTGGGCTGGCATGTTCTCAGCTTGCTGCTCTGAACGCCCAAGAATGTTCTGCCGTAATGGAAATGGAAATATGCTTTTCTTTGTTCCTTTGAAACCCTGGCTGCAATTTTAGCTCTTTCCTGCATTCCCAGCTTTTACAAGTTGCTTTCTCTTCTTGTGAAGGGCTCTGAGGAAACATTATCCACAGAACAGGACATACATCAAACCTGATTGTTGCAAAAATTGGTTTGTGATAATGCTTATTTTATTCTCCTTTAAGTAGTGCTAACTCCTCAGTTTTCCAGCAATCTCAAAATGACTACTTATTGCAAAGCTCTCTATATTTGCAATATCCTGAATCTTGCAGGATCATTTGTGATTACATGTAGTAAAATGTAGTGAGCAGAGCTCCCTTTTGCACAGGTCTTACAGCACTTCAGAATGTATAAAACAGATCCTCAGCTTACACAGATAGTATTACAGCAGTACTGCTCAAAAGGGGAGCCCCTGATTTACGCCACCTGAGGATCTGGCCCTGTAAGCAGTGCAGAGAAGCCACTAGTCCCATCTCAGTTCTAGTAAGTTAAAATAAAATTGAGGTCTTTGGTCTGTTCTAAACACATCCTGCTGAAGATCTGTCAACAAAGTCACACAGACAGTCAACATTTTTCCCAAGGATGTGACGACAACCTTGGCTTAGCTTATATAGTGGAGCTCAAGGACTGCCAAAGCATTCCTCCCAGCCTTGTATGTCATGTGAGACATAGCTTTTACTAAAAATTAGTCTGGTAATAATTAATCATCAAATTAATTTGGGGGAAGAAAATAAAACCCAAACAAGTAACACCCAGAAACATGTGGACCCCAAAACACGGCCCAGCTATGCTCAGTGATAAGGTATTTCTTGCAGAGGTATCCTTTGCATCTCAAACAGGGTGCCACATTTTTGAGAGGAAATGTTAAGCCTTGCACTTACCAGCTATAAGCAGAACAGGCATCAATTAAACTCTACCATAAAACCACTCCAATGTCTAGCCTAGCACATAAGGCTGACTACTATGTTTTCAAGAATCGCCTTTGCCTATCCTTTACTGCTTCCCTTGCAAACTGATTAGGATTAAAACTCCCATTTCACAGATGAGAAAGCAGATGTAGGATGGCAGAGAAAGGCCCTGCTCTGAAGCTGTGTAGCAAGTGAATGTTAAGTCAAGTCTTCCTGGTCTGCAGTCAGCCATACCCTGTTATTTGCTGATGTAGCAAAATGATTTAGAGTTGAGCACAGAGGGATTGTGCTACTGATGCCACAGGAAGCAGAGTGTGTCCAAGGTGACAGAAATCCTTTGCGTAACATGTAGTGGCTGTGAGCTGTGTTACACCACTGTAGACACATGATTCCCATAGCTACATACTTGTTTTACAGGACCAGCCATTGCCAGAAGCATAAAAGCAAAATGATGCTATTAAGTCAGGCTGAAAAAAAAGAATGCTCTTCTTTTATTTTGCAAAGCCAGTTTACAAGGCATGTCCTTGGCTTTGGAAAGAATCACTATCATGTCTTTATGGAGAAGCTGAAATTTTGTTTTAGTCAAACTTCTGCTCACTCAGAGCCGGGCCAGGCAGGTTTCAGAAATTAGTGACCATGCAGGACTGGTGTTTGCTAGGAACATGTTACTGCTGAGATTTCTCTACATGTCATCTTCCCACACCATCTCCATATCTCTGGGATCCAGAGATGGGGGATCTCAGCCACAGTGCAGGCTTATCTTCTAAAGGTCCTTAAGGGTAAAATGTCATGGAACAGTGGCATTGCAACATCTTCCCTGAAGACACTCCACAGCCTGGAAGAGGGCTTTGCTTGCGAGCAAGTAAGACAAGTAAATCCTCTTCTGTTCCCCTCTTTAAATCCTATGATGCTGCCAAACTCGCCCTTTTTCCTTGTTATTTTAATGCTTCATAGACCTGCAGACTGGCCTCTTTATCCCATTGCCATGGCTGTCTAGCTTTGCTTGACATTTTTAGCTAACTTTCTCTCCCTAGATCAACTCCCTATGCTCACATTATGTTATTCCCACGGCTTTGCTCTTTCTGTTCGCAGTGCTATCCTGGTAATAAATAGAGCAATCAGGGTACATCCTCTGAATGGCCAAAGTTTTCTTCTTCTCTCTCCATTTCAAGACCACAGTATCACCTACTTGTTTCCATCCCTTTCTGATGGATGCTCCGAAGTGTATGACCTGGTCTACAGCCACATGTTTCTGATACTCCAGGGCATCTGGCCTCTGCTCTGACTCATTACATATCCACGCCCATAGACTTGCAAGACAGACCATCACTCCCTCTGAGCAGCTTACTGCTGTATTACATATGAACCTTGGGGAGCTGAGGGAGGTTCATGAAAGGCCAACATTAATGGCCATTAGGGAGAGAGATAATGACTTAATGCTAGCACAGCACTTTGAGGATGTAAAGCTATATAAGTGCTATGTACAAGTAGTATTATAAGGCTTGAGGTTTGTCTGCTACCAAGGAAAGCTGGTGTCTGGGGGAAAAATTCTCCTTGTCCCAGCTTTCTGAATGACATCCAGCTGATTAGGAAGGGAAAAGATGACATGTTATCCCCCGTGAGTTTGACAGTACAGCAGCAGGTAGTAGAGCAGCAGTGCTCAGAAAAGACTGTGCGATATATCCACAGCTGGAGCCACTAACAGAGACATAGTGGAAATCAAAACCAGAGTAGGGATGAAAAACCCTCATGAGTAGTTAGGACTGGTGGAAATACAGATACTAATGCATTAAAAGCAGCTTTTGTTGGAAAGACATGTTTTCTCCCTCCCAGCTCACATACTAGTGCCAGGGCTGTAGCCCAAAGAACATGTAGACGGGAACTACTGAGCCGTTCACTCCATGCCCACAGCTGAAAGTTCCTTCACTGATCTCAGCTAAGAATGGGATTTGGTCTCTCACATACTCTTAGACTGTGTTTGATTTCTCTTTCTCTGCAGTTCATTTCCAAGTGTTGAAATAAAATTTAAAAACAAATAAATAAATCAGTGCTTTTGTTTTTCTTGGTCATTTGACACTTGCCTTCTGAGGTAATTTGACACTTTTCTTCCTGTTCCTGGCATACTTGATGGAGGCTCTGCTCCTTCTCCTGCGTTGGGAAGTTCACAACAACCACTGTAGGTGTCTTTGTGTGGTGAAACATTATTTGAGCTTCCCATTTATGTGCAGGAAGCAGAGACATTTGAGTTTGTACAGAATCATGTAGTAGTAGTGGAGATCTTGGCACCATTCCTCTCCAGGACAATTCACTTGACACCCAATCCACTCAGCCTAGCGATAACACACACATTCTCTGATTGCCATCTCCATTTCTGCTGCTGTAGGTAGGGATGACCTGGGATCTTTAATTGCAGACCTGGCTGCTATCCCAGGCTGTGCTGCACCAGAACATATGTCCTTTAGACCTCAGCACTAGGAACTGGGTGAGCCCTGGAAGATACTTAGCTCTGAGCCTTCCCACAGCAGCCAGATGTATGTTCCCATTAGGACACGTCGATTCCTGCTGTGGGTAGGATGTGCTGTAATTCAGCACTTCTGGACAGCCTTGTATGAATAAGAGCCACAGGGGGCTGGGTCACCCGAGAGGATGCAAGGGCAAAAAAAAAAAAAAAA
>VWZF01002630.1:558215-757848 GCA_013396755.1 Sclerurus mexicanus
AAAAAAAAAAAAGAAGCAATGAAAGCAAGAAGCAGGAAAAGCTCCTCTGTTTGCCTAAGCTGAGCTCTTGGAGAAGAACAAACAACAAACAAAACTGCTGTAGATTGTGGGTTTGTGAGTCAATGTTTGTCAGTTCAGGTTGGGGCACAAGAAGGTGGCTTCTCAGGGGCAATGTAAAGGGCAGCACATGCTCATGTATGGGGATCCAGGAGGAACACTCCTTCCCTGCACTGAGAAATGTTTCCCTATCAGATGTGCCAGTATTTTGCCTCTGCGAATCCTGACAGATTCCTGGGCACCTTTTGCAAAGCAGAGGGATCAACTCTGACATGCCAGACAGAGCTGAGCTGAACCTTAGCTGTCCCGAACTTCACAGTTTTAACTTTCACCTTAATAGGCCCTTAAGTATCCAAGTAGTTTAGACCAGAGGTAGCTGAATTTAACTGCAAGTTGTGACTGGATGTGATTCCCAAGTGCTTTATCTGTAATTTCCTTTTAGCTTATCCAGAAAGAATGGTGCTTGCTCTGAGACTGCACCATTGCCAGAATTACTCTGGCCTCCAAAAATCCCCAAGGTGTTCTCCTGACTGAAAGGCATCATGCATAATAGCCATACCAGTCCCAGACTGATCCTCTACTAAGTGATTCAAAAGCCATCATAGCCCTGTCCTTGCCTTCACCTCTTGTGCCTTTGTGGCCGCTGCTGTCACAGCCAGTGCTGAACATGATCTTAAACACAGTCAGCAAACAACAAAAAGCTTCCATCAAACTTTTCAGCTTACTTGACTGATTGTGTTCTCACCATGCTTCACTCCCTGGAAATGGCAGACATGATCTTCTCCTAGTTTTCACTGACTATACCAGCCCTGGCAGTGCCACAGTATAAGGCTGGCTGCCTGCCTCCCTGCATGTCAGTGACTGAAGACATCTTACAGCAACTTTCAAAGGATTTTTGAGACTTACAGAACACACAAAGCAACCTGGAGCTGCTTCCCCTACTGCCATAGAGCTGTGCAGGGTGACCAAGCCTTGCGCAAGAAAGGGAGATCCTGGTTTCCTGCTGCCAGAAGGGAGAGGGTTTGATTGCCCAGAGAGAGAAAAGGGAAAGGAACCAAATGTCCCTGCCACGAGATGATGCAATGGGCCAGGTGGACTTGCTCAGGGGCAGGAAAGACTGACCAGGCAGGGTTAATGTGAAACTGAGAAAGGGGCGAGAGCTTCCTGCTGTGGTAGGATTGTTTGGCAAGGGACTGTTTGTTCCCCCTAGGTGCACATACTGTGTTTAAACATGAGTCTAAAAATAAAGCCTGCCACTGACATTGTTTTTCCTTACTTCATTTAGCAATCTAGTTGCTTTATTACCTGTAATTCTGAATCACGTTGAATCAAACGGTGTAATTTGCAAGCAGGGACAGCGGCCTTTCCCCCCTAACCCTCATCTCTGCTCCACTGAGCCTGTTTTAATCCCACGGTTTTCAGCGTTCCTAATGAGCCATTAACAACCTGCCAATTACTTATGCAAATGAGGGGGCAGACGTGGAGGGGTGGCTGTAGCTAGAGGTAAATTCTGCTGTCTCAAAATGGTCTGAGATAAATCACCACTGCTCTAAGAGCTGCCTGTGCCCGAGTCCTCTCAGTTATATTATCTACTGCCTAAAAATGCCAGAGGTAGTGCTAATGCCAGAGGGTGCTAAAGAAAAGGGAAACAGAGGAGTAATCACACATATATTTTTAATTATATTTGCCAATAATCTGTTTGATGTGCACCTTACGACAACTCATCCTTTCCCTTTTCTTCCCAAAACTCAAAGCAGCTGCACCCACTGCATGGAAGCAGCTGCACAACCAGCCAGCAGAGGAACAGCCAGTTTCATATCTTCATGACCTCCAGCATTAGGGCATAAACTGTGAGAAACCCCATCCGTGCTTCTTCATTATGCTGGGGGGGCATAAGAGCAGAGAAACACTAGCTGACAAAGCACCTAGTAAAGAGGACATCAAGGCCACCACCAGCTCCTAGTAGGTCATAAGCCCTTGTCCTAAAGGCTGCTGCTAGAGCTTTCCCAGGTGAAGGAGTAGTGACCAGTCTCTTGATCCCCTGGGCACCTACTGAAAGCTTCTTGTGGCCCAGAACAACAAGATCCCACACTAGAATATCAGACAGAGAACGAAAGTGGCAACACCAGGGAAGGATTCACTGGTGGGTTTGCTCAGTTGTCACTGCATGCAGATGGTGGCCTCTGCAGTCTCCTACATCACAGCCACAACATGGGCACACAACCGGCCTGATCAAAAGCTGCCTTTCTCCTGGCCACTGCCCAGGTAACAGCAAAGGCTGAGAATGCCACTAATGTATTCAAACCACAACCTTCAGATAGCTTGTCAAGCACCTTACAGATTTACCAATTTGTCTCCACCAGCCTGGTGGAGACACAACACACTGTTTTAGGACAGGCCTGCTCAGAGACATGCAATACCCATGAGACAACACAGCTCTGGGCTAGTTCCAGCTTCAAAGGAGATCTGCAGTCTGCAAAGACTGCCTGTGCCAACAGAAACTGTCCATGACTGATCTGCATTATCATTTTGCTGGTAATACTACAAGAAGTGTTTAATAGCTCAAAAGCTAATCAGATAGAAGCTAAGTTAAACCATCATGATGCAAGAAACACGTCCATTAGGTTTCTGTTCTTTTGGCGATGCAGAGAATAAAAATCAACTCAGTTTCTGGCTTTAGGAAGTAGGAAAAAGATTTGCCCAATAAATTTTAACCTAGTGATAGAAAAGCAAAGTCTCAAAATGGCCTGAGAAATGCAGTTTAGGCAATAGGAGCAATAACTTGCATGTGTGATGACTCCATGCTAAAATGCTTTCAGATGGGTATCTCATAATCTCCCTTTCCATCGTGTCTCTCTCTCTCTCTGTCCTGCCGGTGACTCCCCTCTGGGTAACCAACAACACTGTCTTCAACTGCAGGCAGAGCCATTCCTGACTGAGGACTACACAAGATTTAGATAAGGCTCCATTACTTAACTTCTGGATACTGGATAATCAGTTCAACTGCCTTAGCACTAATCATAATAATATTCAAAATTCATTAGGCTAGATTGTTTGGAAATCTATTTCTTGTTAATGTCAGATTCAATGAGCATCGGCCTGGCAGCATACAGACAGAAAACTAATACAAAGCACGGTAGGGACCTCCCTAAGAAACAGTCCCTTTCTTTATGTGTAGCTGGACCATGACGTGGCAGCTCCTGCCTAGTTTGTCATTTCTGAATCTTAAGAGCAGTGAAACACCCTGAGCACACCATTCTGCCTGTGTGTTGATCAAGGGACAGCTACAGAAACATATGGCTGGATATATAGTTAATAATATACACAATATATACTGTGGAGTTTTTAAGGGGGAATACTATATGTTCATATTTGCACCCACACATTTTAATAGCTTTTGTATTTAAAACCTGAACAAGCAACCCAGAGACTTCTATATGCAATCACAGTATGGAGTTACAAAAATTGAAAGTATTTTAAAAATTAAAATCTGTTCCTTTCTTTCTTGAAAACTTACAGCATTTTGGATTAAAGGATGGGGTCTTAACGCTTTACCAAGATGAAAATCTTTCAGGAATAAAATAGCTGGATCATTCCTTCTAGCCAGTTTCACATAGGCCAGTTGAGAATTGTTTCAAACAGTGCACTTCCTAATGGTCTATTTGGCCCATTTAAGCATTTTGGGTGTTAGTACTTTCCTTCAGGGTTCTCACCCTCTAGCTGTACAGTGGCTTCTCAGCAGGGAAACATAGAAATATAGACCAACATCAGAAGACACATAGGCTTTCTCTTCTAATGAAGGCAATGCAGGCACAGATGGCATCTCAGACAAACATGCTGCAAGCCCTGTTAAAATAAAGAGCTCATCATCGGAGGCTGCAGTGTCACACCTACTAATGATGTGATTAAACTCATCAGTGTCGGTGGGAAAGCTGTGCCAGCTTTGGCACTGCTGAATGCAGAGCTGCATTTCACGGCAGAGGCAAATCCTAACCTGCAAAATCTCCACCACCAGGAGTCAGACCACTGAAGAGACACATTGGAGATAATGATGTTCATGGCTGAACTTCCTCAGACCTAAACTAGGGGAAGTTGTCATGGACATGTTCTTTACACAACTGCTTCAAGCAGCCCCGTCCAAAGCTGGTGTGGCAAGCTGGGGAGAGGCTGCAGATGGTGACAGCAGCCCAAGAGGGACAGGCACAGGAGAAGACAGCAACAGCACCCATCTGATCACCACTGCTATGAGAGAGAAGCAGCGGCACTGAGAACAGGAAGAGCTAAAACCAGCAATAGCCAAAATGGAGGCATGTGCAGGTGGTGAGGCTGGGGTTTGGCTGCAGGAAAACAAGCTAAATCTGAAAATTTGAAGGAATCAAGCTTTGTATCCTCTTCTTCTCTATTTTTCCAGCTGAGACTTTTTGTGCATTGAAGTTCCCTCCATTCTTTATCAAGTTTCCCAGATGCCCTTGAGTAGGACAGAGCTGCTGCAGTCCCATGCATTTTAACCACTGTGTTAAAATTCTTCTTCCCTACTCTATTTAGCCAGCAGTCTAAATAAATAAGCAAACCCACAAACACAGGAACCTGGTTCCCAGATGCCATTAGAGCCCTTGAGCACTAAGTGGCCATCACAGATACCACTAGTTGCCTTCTGCTCCCCTTCCTGCAGCCAGCCAGACACTCCATCCCAGTGAGCCCCACTGGGACCATTGCACAAACCCAGCACCCGGTAGGACACATCTGACTAGTTTTGCCCTGATATAGGACTGCTTCTAGATGGTCAGCTCTCTGAAACAGGCAAGTTTTCCTAGAGGAGTCTCTAGCCACCAGCTCTCCATTAGGGTTAGCCACAAGCGGAAGGATGGAAGGAAAAAGTGAGTCTAAAAAAACGCTAATGTTCTGCAGTGTCAGATAGAATGAATGACCCCTGCAGACATATGCTGAGCAGACAGGACAGTCCCCAATTATGTCATTGCTGGAGCATTTACTTCCAAGGATAAACGTGACTACAATTGTGGGGCTTAAAGCCTTGGCTGCTTTCGCTGCCTCTGGATAAGCCGCTCTAGTCCAGGAGCGTTAGGTATGTGTGTGCAGCATGCACCAGCAATGACACGCATGTCTGCCTACAAAAACACTTTACAGCCCAAAGAGCAGAGCTGAAAAAAAACCCCTATTAAATTTCATTCTTCACTCTTTCCTTTGTGAGAACAGGCCCTAAAGGATTTGCTAAGGTATTGATGGGTGCCAAACCATATATCCCAGTGAACAACCCACAGCGTCCCTCAGGAAATCACAAGCAAATCTTGCATACACGATGGAAATTTCTTGCTTGCCACACTGATTTTCCCCACTCTCATCCTCACCGCATTATCCCTGTGCTAACTTCTATATACTTCTCTCAACATTTTCTAACCTTCAGCACACAACTTTGTAAATATTTGCAATCAGGTAGCACATCTCCCCACTCTGATAATTTTTTAGGCAAAGTATTTACATATAGCTCTTTCTATCCTCAGTAATCAATGGCTTCACACTGCCTTGGTTTCTGCCACACCTCTCCAGAAGCTGTTGACCATAGGATACTCTTTGTGGGGCTGAGTCAGGGACATGAGACTGTGCAATAGAAGAGTATTTAAAATAATGATTGCTGTAAAGGCAACACTTTGCTATTTGACTTGGGTTCTTTACATGGAAGGCTTCAGAAAAGCATTTTTTTCCACTGGCACACTGAAAGCTGCATTTTCTAGGGAGCTACCACCCCACAAGAGACTGTGCTTTGTTTGAAGAGGACATGGTTTATAAAGACAAAATGCAACGTGGCCTGGGGCGGGCACAATCTCACTTTAAAGCACTATTTGCTGTATATTGATCAGAACGGGCTCAGTGCTTTATTAGCCACAGGAGAGGTGCAATGAGCTGCCACTGGAATTTGTGCTTGATAATCAAAGGCATTTGTCATTTTTCCAAATGCTCTGTGAGTAGGTGTTTGATTTATGTGTGTAAGAGAAATGGAGGAGAGCAATCTGGAGCAAGAGGCAGCAGGCATAGGGAGGGTGTCCTGCTATTCACTCATTGTCCTGGCCCACAGGGCATCACTTCTGCAGCACCTGCCATGGCTCCATGGACACCATCTCACAGAGCAGGGTCTATGGCTCAGCAGAGCCCTCCACCATTGGCAAAGCTGCTCTTGCTGAAACTTGAAGAACAGCAGCTGCTGTTCAGCCACTTGGCACAGGGAGCCCCCTCACAGACTTCTTTTCTGTGTTGACTTTCCCACGTTTCCTAGAAAAACTGCTGGTTTTTTCCCCCTCCCTCTGTCTGACAGGTGCAGGTGACCTTGCTGCCCTCTCATTGCACCTCCCCTAGCTTGAATTTTAAACTATTTAACAGCTTTAAATGCTTCTAATGAGGCTTCAGCCTGCACTTTTCTGCCATCCCTCTGCTTCTCTGACACGGGGAAAGAAGAGTGGTTTGGAAGCCTATGGTGGACTTCCCTGCATTGGAGGTCTAATTACATGGCAACTGGTGACCTTGTAAGTACAGGGTAATCTGCTGTGTAATACCAAGGTAAATGATCCCAGTACTCCTGTCTTTTCCACTGCAGCCTTCCGCAGAGATGGAAATACACTCGGTTAAATGGTAATTAATCTTTGAACCATGTGACACTTGCCCAAGGCAGGTGTAAAAGTAAAAGCCCATTGGCTACATGCAGGGCAAGGGACTGGCTCAGGAGCCATGACTCCGAGAGTGTCTGGTGTCACCTGGTTAAAGCAGGGGCTACCTTGTCACCCAGCCTCTCTGGGAGCTGAGTGCCTGGGCCAGTGGGAATGGGCCACTTCCTTAGAGCTGGATGCAGCTGTCTCTGTCTGCCCTGTGTTAGGAATCAGTTATTTGGAGGGACACATCCAGAGTCATCTGCAGGAGGAAGGGGGCACCAGAGGCATAGGGGTGCCCGAGGGGAACAGGCCCCTGCGCTGTCTGTGCAAGCAGAATGGAGCCAGAGGTTCCAAGGAGCTCATCCATGATTGGGATGACCTGTCTGGAGTGCTTCCTTACTCTCACTGCAAGGGACATGCATGGGAACAGCACCAATGCTTTCCTCTGAAACCATCCCAACCAGTCAGGCACAGCCCCAGGCATTCACCCTACAAAACTACAGGAAAATCAGCCAAGAGATCCATTTTCTCCCTCCCCACTGTGAGATGCATTTCATTGCCTCCCACACTAACAGCCTGTTGCCCTGGGGCTGGGGGCTGCCTGTCTGACCCCTGGCATCTTTATGGAAATGGAATATATTTGCATACATTTTAGACCCACTGACATCATTCCCTCTGAAGACCTTCAGTTTTTTATAGTAAGCATGGTAATGATTTTCAGATTATAGACTAATAAAATATTTTAATTTGTTAGGCACATTAAGGTGGGCACTGTATCATTCTTATGACATTTAAATAGCGCTTAAAAAAAAAAAAGGAGAGGGGGGGGTTTGCATGCATTTCTTTTCTAAACAGGAGCACTGAAATAGAAAGTCAAAATCCCACACATGGGTACCGAGATCAGCTCTGACACCTCCCCTCTGTGCCTGTTTCACTTGAACACCTGCCAAGTTAAATAAGCAAACATGGGATTGCAGCGTCCTAGTTCCAAACCTGCTTTTGGCAAGTGAGGCCTTCTCCTTAGTCACTCTGGCCATGCTGTGCAGCAGTGGCTCAAGCTAAGCACCAACTCCGTGTGCCACTGGGTCACAAATGGGCTGGGTCACATCTAATGGGGAACACTGAGGTTTTGTGCCTCAGCCTACACTCACCAGTTTCTCCCCTCTGCCCATTCACTGTGCACTTTGATCAGCTAACTGGACAAGTCATGGGTCTAGAGCATCCCATCATTTCCGTGGCACGCAGCGTACACTGTGTGCCACAGGGCAGACTGCTGCACCAGCCACTTTCCTCTGTCTGCATCTCAATTGCATGGTGTGGAGAGAATCAGACTGCACTGGATAAAACAGGGGCATTTTGGTGGGGGGGAGTCATCCTTGCAGCTCCATGGTTGCAGCTCATATGGCTGATAGCTCTGGAATTTCTTTCCTAATCTATAAAATGGGGCAATGCAACTCCATCCTTGGAAGTATTCAAGACCAGGTTGGATGGGGCTTTGAGCAACCTGGTCTGCTGGAAGGTGTCCCTGCCCAGGGCAGGGTGGTTGGACTAGATGGTCTTTAATGTCCCTTCCAAGCCAAACCATTCTATGACTCCATGAACTCACTAACTTCTCAAAAATGCTGTGAAGGTAATGGCTTGTACAGTGAAGCAATAAATGGCATGGAAAAGCCTACCAACAAAAAAAAAAAAAAAAAGAGAAAAAGAAAAAAAAAGTAAAATGTTTAGCTTAGTTTTAAACATTTAGTTAGTTATACCTGACAAAAGAGAGGGTTACACAACTAATATGATGGCAAAGAAGTTCCTTTGTTCTGTGAGTGCTTTTGCCTTGTACCTCACCTGGATCAGACAAGCTTAACAGCAGCTGATTATGTAAAGTCTGTACTACAAGGCAGAGGCAAGTGTGAGCTCAGGCCTCCCCATTATCATTACCTGACCTTGCACATTCTCTTTTGCAACTTCAGCATTTTTTTGTGGATAGGATTTCTAGGTGGTTATTTTAAGAAAACTGTGTTAAGTTTCTTGCTTCTGTGCCAGGTACCTGCTGTTTAACAAACGGGCCATGACTAAGCGTAGACTGAAAATCAGGAGCATCTACAATTTAAAGCAATGATATTCTGGGATTGTCTTCCCTTAGGAGCACTTTTAATAGTGGTGCTTGATTATGAAAAGGATAAATCTGATGTGATTGATGCAACAGGGGATTGGATTTGATGATCCAGGGAATCCCTTCCAGATCTCTTTACTCCTAGTGAATTTATTTTTTAAGGGATTTTTAAAGGTTGTATAGGGGATGCAGTGCTCTACTGATGGCAAACAGTGGTGAAGTGTGTAGATACCTGTTGATGGTTAGTGGATCTCCATCCCCAGATTCAACCACTTCCCATCAATAAGAAGGTGGAGCAGTTCTCTTTGCCAGTTCTACCCATCTTGAACCTACCAAGCAGAGGTGTGTGAAAGGATCCTACCTGTTCCCTCTTTGCATTTTCCAACTACTAAGGACTTTCAAAATTCACTCTGTGAAACAGTACCACAAATGTCTCAGCTCACAGATACCCTACATATCCCTAAGGTACTTACCTGTTTCCCAACACCATAATGACTGTATTCCTTGCAATCTTTTTTTCATGTGAATCTCCTTGGTGAGGATGAGCAGGAATCACCTTTTAACAATGGGAAAATGAGGTACAGGAGAACTAACTGAACTTCCTATTCAGCAGAAGACATCAGTAGCATGGAAGGGACCTGCAGCCCACTTCAAGGCTTGGATCACACTGCTTGACTCTTCTCCATGCACCTATCTGGGCTCTCCCTTTCACAACAGGAATAGCAGAGCACAAAATGGTTTTCAGCCCAAGCATTCACTGATCTGGGATTCCCATTCTCTGTCAAGCCATGGAGGCTGAGCTTGGGGTTTCTGAGGGTGTGTTGCAAGGTTGTTTCAGAAGGGATGCCCAGGGAAAGTGATTATGTTCTTTTTTTCCTCCAGAGTAGTTTTAATTCTTTAATTCCTACTTGCTAATAAGATAAAATGCTGTGATTTCTGTAGGATCAAATTGTGCATGATAAGCTGAGGGAGTTGATTAATTAACATAGTTTTAGAGCTGGGAAAAAACAGTAAAAAAAAGGCAACAAGGTAGTATATAATAGCTATGAATATGATCCCAGCATTGCCTGCCATGACGCTGTAGCCAAGAGCAGGCTGTCATGTTAGTGCTGGGCATGGTACTCTGAGAGTGAATAAAAATCATAAACCAGAAGGCAAGGCTTTCTCTCTCCAAAACATGGCTATTAACAGACATGTGCTACGTTTCTCCAAGGCCTGATCCTGCAAGTAATACCAGATATAGCACTTCTGTGCAACTCTGGCTTCCACAGGGATTGCTTGGAGCAGTGAGTGCTAAGCCCAGTGGCAAGTGGTTGCAAGATCACATTCATAGTGTGCCAAGAATTTTGGATGAAAAGAGCTATAAAGAAGTCACATATTATTATGTCACATTGCAAAGGTCAACCCTAGTATTTGTTCTGTCATAAGGACATGATTCAAAGGCAAAAAAATAGTGTCATGGCACAGGGGAAAATAATTTTTTAAAAACTGCCTTCAGGGCCAAGGATACAAAATTACATCAGTGCTTAGAACTAAATTCCCATCCACACCCCACAATTCAATTTTGGCTCAGAAAGGCAGAAGTGTAACAAAATCACCTTTCAGTGGCAAATCTTATCTGCTGACATATCCCCTGCAAAATCAGCAATACCTAAACTCGCACTCCTGTGTGATTCTGGCAACAGTCGGGAAGTGCAAGAGCCCTGCCCCATCATGGATCCTGGGAAGGATTTGCAAGATCCACTCAGCTGCTTAACAGGATGCAGACATTTGCTGGAGCAAGAGGAGTGGTTTTGATACTGGGTGGGGAGTACAGCTCGTCCTGTGTCACCTGGCCAGGAGCATACATCTCCCCTTGCAATGCCACAGGGAGGTCTGGATAATTGGACCCAGGTAATTTATCATAGTCATGGCTACTTTGCAAATATTTATGCCCATCTCTCTGGGCTTGCTGGCACAGGAAAGCTATTGAGAAATAAAGTGTGGAAGCCTTAACTTATAAGGAGTCATAACTGCTCTGCAGGTTGGGTGGATTAGCTCATTCCACTTCCAGGACAGACTCAAGCAAAGACTCCCCAACTTTCTGGATCAACAGAGCATTATGCTGTGTGCCAGCAGCAGCTCATCCCCAGCAGCCCTGCAGCTGGCAAAGGAGGCTTCTGTGATGCTGTAACAGCTGGGGATACACCAGGCTGAGGATCCTACACAGAGGCTGCATCACACAGTGAGCACCACAGGATGGTGGCTTGGCTCTGTGGGATGGAGGGCAGGGTGAATAGAGGTGTTACCAGACCTCAGCAGGCTCACACAGTTCACACAGCTCCCATCAGCCACCGCCTTGGCAACACCAAACTCCTTTGCTCTGTCAGCTTCAAAACTTGCACCAACCCCTCACTGCCTCTCCTCTGGGCAAGGGCTGAGAGTAGCAGTGGGCAGTGATGGCAGACATCCCCTCAATTGCTGCTGCAGACACCCAACCTGTCAGACACCGAGGAAATGTCCAGACTAGCAGACAAAAGGTGTCAGGGCTGGCATCTGACAGTTCCACTGCTCAAATGGTCTGGTTTTAGTCCAAATTTGACCATCCAAATAGCTGTTGGGAGGACAACACAGGTCAGGGACAGTCACAGTGAGTGGTGTAATTGCCACCCTGCTTGGAGGCTTGGGGTGGTTTAGCTGCACAGAGACAAACCATGCTGCACTCGCTGCTATCAGAGACTGAGGACAGCCTGCATTGTCCACTAGTGCAGGCACAGCCTGGACACCCACAGAGGAAGGTTGCACAGAGGACTTCTGCATTCATTCTGTGTTATCTCACCATACAGAGAGGCCCCAGAGAGTCGCTATAGTAGAAATGTGTGTGGTTCCCATCACAGATAAGAGCCCCTTTGCTGCCAAAATGCACTAGACCCAACCTAGTCCCAAAGCCACTCAACCCCACGTGTCATTTCATGCTCAAGCAGCACCAGTCCCCCGCTTCCAGCTGCCCCAGGGTTTGAGATCCACTCACTGTTGCAGCTGCCGGCGGTGCCAGTCTCTGTCGCTGCCACGCTGCGCTGAACTGGCCCTTCGGACGCGGCCCTTCCTGACAGTGAATGGGTGAAAACAAGGGAAGGAGACAAACAAAAGAGAAGGGTAGGGTGAGAGAGGGAGGGAGGGATGGGGGGAATGAAGCAAGGGGACAAGAAGGGAAAGGGTATGTCTTTAACTGAACCATAAGTCTTTCACTGGCTGCAACATCCCAACACTGTGCAGCCCTTGCTGGGAGGGCACAGGGCAGGTAAGACCCTCTGGCCCCAGTCACCACCACCTTGCACTCCACATGATCACCTGCAGCAGTGCAGAGGGAAAGCGAGCTGGGCAACAGTCAAGGTGAACTCAGCCTCCTGAAACTTCTCCTTGGTCTGTGAAGCCACCTAGAATGGTTGCATGGAATGTCACCCTCTGGGGGACCCAAAAGTCCTCCCCAGACAAGAGAAGTTTTAGGATGCTTGAGCAGTTCCTCCATATCTGGTACTTAAGCATCCTGCTCCTTGCCCGTTGCCAGCCCTCCTGGGCACAGTGCAGGGACTCATCTGCCTCTGCTAGCAGAACAAGACCCAGGCCTGATGTCTTTACTCAAGCAAGCTCAGGCTAGCCAGAGTTAAGGGTACTGTTGGACAAATGTCCCAATGAAGCACCTCACACAATACCCTACACTTGACCAGAAGTCTTTATCCCATCAGTACTGCCACAGACTGGGGAAGAAAATACCTAAACCCACAGCTTCTAGTCACCCACAAACCTGCCATCACTCACAAACTGAAGCTTAGGATGGGACAAGGGAAGCAAAATGCTGGAGCAGGAAATGCAGCACTACATTTTACTCTGCATCAAAATAGGAAAGATTTGGAGAATGGGAGACAGAAAAAGGGGTATGGATCTCAGTGAGCAAATGAAGAGTGAATGACAGGCAAAAGCTCTGCTGACTTTCTAGTGAGCTGTTTATGTTCTCACTGGGCCAAAAAGGAGACAAAATCCCAAGATGGAAGGGCAGTTGGTGATCATGGTGATTTGGTGGTACACTTCTCACTGTGCTGCCAAGGAGCTCAGGGGAATGACTGGGCTGAGTAATATCCAAAATATGGCCTCAGGCTGTGTCCAGCTGGTCATTGCCCTGGGCACCTTCCCACCCTGCACCAGCAGTGGAAACCAAGCTGCTAAATGTAGCCGATAGCTCATCCTGCTTGGGGAATTGCCCTGTGAATGACTGACTCATCTCCCTTCCCAAAAATCTGAGGTAGGAAATGGGTGGGGGAAAGGCTTAGAAAATTGTTTCATGTTGGTTGTTTAAACTGCCTCTGCATTACAGTGTTACAGTTAGGGGAAAAGTAAAGAGAAATCTATGCATAAAGCTGTATCCTAAAGCCAGCTGTGGCAGAGGTATGGAGGTTAGAAAGAAGCAGAGCAAATGAAGTCATCCAGCAGTGGGATAAAAACATCAATATAATATAGTGCAGAACAAAGCAAATTCTACCTCAAACACAGAGCTGAAAGGGAAACACCTTCCTCTGTCAGATCTATTACCATGCATTTATTCCAACAACAAATAACTAACCCAGAGAGTAACCCAAACTTGATTTATTCCTCCATCTAAGTAAATATGGAGAGGCAGCCAAATTTGACTGTGAAAACCACTGATCTCATATGTTTTCTTTGTATATGTTTGAAAAAATAGGAGTGAAGTTTCTGCCTTTCTGCCAGGAGATGCTGGCAAAGCATTTGAGCTATAGATATTGTATCTTGTCACTAATGACTGCAGGGAACTAAAAGGGATTTGGATTTTTCAATGCTTCACATTAATTGATAATTTGGTATCAGAATCCACAGTGGAACACAGGATTTGCTATATTGGATCAGTCTAGTGGCCCATAAAATCTGGCATCTTGCCTCAGTGATGCTCACAAAAATTATCATCCAGTGTCTTTGCTTATAAGGTTGCTGACCATTCCTGTAAGGCTATATAGCAGAAAGGGATGGAAGGTCTTTAAAAGCCTCTTTTAAAACCTCTTTAAAATCCTGAAACTTGGGTTTGGCAGGACTCTATTATATTTTTTTATTTTATTTTTTTAAAGTTTTTGGGATTTTTTAAGACAAGGAAGAAACTCTGTAACTACAACCATTTTCAACAGACACACTGCTCTTGCTCCTCTTGGTAACCACAGCCCAAATAGAGAGAAGGTGAACTTGTGTTTTCAGAGGGTAAATGAGAACATGGCTGAGGCCAGAGGGGGGAGATGCCTCCTGCTGAGAAGAATAGTATTGATTAGGCAGTATAAAGATTTCCCTCACTAATTCCTTTAGCAATCTTATCGTGTGTTTCCCACATAATTGGATGAGGAAGAGAGAGGTGGAATCACTTAAGCGTTCAAAGCTCAACATGCACTGAGAAAAGATTCCCATTTCGTATGTGTGTGCAATTCTGTGCATCGTTGCCCCTTGATTGTACATTGAACATGCTCTCTTTGACAGCTGAGCCCTAAACAGCCTATATATTAAGGACAGCTGCTTGCAAATAGGGGCTTTCTCAATTCAGCTGGTGGGGAGAATTAGCTTGCTGGGGCTGTGAGAGAGGCAGGACTGTGAATTGGGGGACATGAAGAGCAGAAAGCCTATAGAAACTCTGACCATGCAGGAATCATAAAAAAAAACAAAACGTAGTGGCTTTTTTCCATGCAAGCATCTTAATTAAGTAGGTTGATTAAGATACGTGCATCTTAATTTTTCTAGGGAGGTCTTCAGTTTGTCTTGAAACAAAATAATTTATCCTTGCTCTCACTAAACTGGCTTATCTCTTCTCTGCCTCCAGTTCTTCAGCTGACCATACTGAGGTTTGGGGATGCTCCCTGCTTTTGTTGACCTATGTGTGACCTCTTGGCTGCACCCATGGTAAAGGAGAGCTGAGGTCATGGTCCCGCCTGGAGGAAGGCAGGAGGAGGCCAGTGGCCAGCTGGGATGAAGTGAGAAAATGGGTTCAACAACCTAAAGAAGCTGAGAGGGGAGGATTTTACATTTACACACCGCAGCTTTTAAGAGCAGCCAAAGTCCAGTCAACATGGGGAAGGACTAGAAGAGTCATTTCCATTGAGTCAGAACGTGCCATGTACACCACCAAGTGTGTTAGGTCAGGAAAGACTGAACAACAAACAATTCCTCCCTGTTTGGCTACATCTATGATCTATGCAAATGGAAGGTTAAAAATCATGAGGAAGCTAAACTGAAAGGCTTTGAGCTTCCAGCCTTCTGGATCTCAGCCCAATGGCTGGGAGAAATCAAGTCTCAGTTCAAATGCCCGGGAATGGGGCTGAAATTTGATTGAAAGATCCTGAGTTTGATTAGCTCCTGGTGAGTGTGTGAAGGTTTGGGTGGTTTGGGCAGAACACAAAGGGGTTAAGCATGGAGGTCACTGTTTAGGTGAATACTGAGACAATATTAAACAAAAATTCTGAGCCAAATGACTTGCAATGACAGCAGCAACATATCCCAAGCAGGAGAAGAGGTGAGTGTGGAGGTCAAGCACAAGAGCAGGGAGTTTTTATTTCCCAAAAACAAACTGCTCTTTTGTACTTGTGCTTCAAGGAAGGTGTCACCAGATTGTGAGAGCTCTTCACCTGCCACATCCCTCTCATTACTGGAATGAAATAAATGGCAACAGCATGAAAACAGCAACTCAAGCAGGAGAACAACAGGTAGACAGTGAGGAAAAGGGGAGGGAGAAAACAGGGTGCAGATGCAGGTCTTGACAGGGTGGAGAATTAGGGCAATTACCGTTTCTGAGAAAATGCCAGGAATACAGCACAACCTAATTTCCCCAATTAATTCTTCTGCACTTGAGCTGCTTTGTGTGAAGGGCTCTTAATGTTTCAAACCAGAGGGGAAAAAAAAAAAAGACTCAACATTTGTTTTTCCCTCAGTGTGGAAATGGGGAAGTGTGGAGGGAAAATGTCTGGCTAAAACACAAGATGATGCTGTTACATCTTCCTTTCAGGAGATAAGGAGAAGTGCCGCGAATTCAGTTTGCAGAGGTTTTTATAGGAACCACAGAGATATCAAAGACCAGCACGTTCAGTATCACACTGACTTTTCCTGCATGCAGAAAACAACAGGAGAGGCACAGAGACACTTAACCCATATCAAGTCATTCCCTCACCTCCCCTCTTTCCAATGCTATTGCAAACTGGGAGGAATTTTGTTCCTTTGCCCCCAAACCCAGAGCAGCTTTAAGGCACAATGGCATGAGCCATCCACACGTCATGGTGCATACAGGTGTCATCTAGGGGGAATGATGGCAAAGAGAACTGGGAAAGAAATAACAAATCAGGGATGATGGGATACATTGGATGAACAGATGCTGAGAAGGGAATGTAAAACTTTCAGACATGGGCTCTTGCACATAGAAGATTCTGCCTGGCTGGCACAGCTGTATCAGTATTAGAGGTCACATCTCCAGATTGCTATCAAACTTTTTTGCCCTTACTCATGTAGGTATAACAAAGAAAAACATGTTTCCAGAATCCCACTTAAGATGAGAAAATTAAACACTTCTCATTTCCAAGTCCTTTCCTTAACAGAACATATATTTACAGACATAAAACCTTCCCAAAACCCAAGCATACACGATGGAGAGAGAGCAGCACATCATATATTACTCCTTAGAGAAGGGGTAGGAAGAGACAAAAGTCATGGCACAGATGCTTAACACCTGCACAGCACTGAGGTGCTGGAAATGGTGTTGATGCTGGAAGCTGAACATGACACACACATTGTACATCCTACATGAGATCCTACACAACAGCCAGCATTACCAGGGACTGAACTTGCTCTCCTCCAACCATCAGCACTGAATCTGAGCGTGGGGACACTGTCTGGGTGCAGGGAGCCTGACTCACTCTCTGTCCAAAGCTGACTTACAGTCAGTGTACATGGGGTCTGCCATAAAATCTGAGAGTGGTAGCTTTTTTTCCTCCCAAAGTGAGGCAGTATGATATGCCAGACAGAAATTCAGAGGGAGTCTTCTTCCCTTCTCCCTGTTGGCATTCCTCTTCATAGGTGACGGTGCAGAGCCCCAGCACACTCATCACAGGGCTCCATGCTGGTGCTAACCGGGCTGGGCAGTAGTTTCCCTCTGCTAGGATCCACCTCCCATGCTGTAAATATGCTGCATGAGTGGGACAACAAAACAACAAAGAAAGCATCAGGGACATGAGAGTGGGTGTTGTACAGCTGATGGATCCACATGGGCACGAAGAGGCTCTGGCAAGTCGGCACAAAAATGCTGTTGTGAGAGTACAGCTGAACCTCTGCAGAGAGTTCAAAGCTGGTGGGAGAAGAGTGCCAGTCAGTGATGGTGTGATCATTTTGGAACCCTCTATCTAGGAGATTGTGGGTCAGCCTAAATCCAGTTTCAATGTAAGGCTTGTCTATTAGTCTTATCTACCATGCTGGATGAGCCTCCAAAGGAGCACGACCCAGGCAGCTGCTAAACCTCAGTCATCTATTGCTCACATGGAAATTCCACTAAAAAAATAACTGGCTGTACCCATGAGAAAGAAAGCAATCTTGAACTCCAGTGGAAAAGAACTAAAGTAAGAGATGGTCTAGATTGGAGATGGTCATCAGAAAGCAACCTTGCAATGGGTACTGAAAATTATCAAGAATATGTTTTTTTGCTGGCTGTTTTAAAGAAAGAAGATGTTTACATGATAAACCTTCATGCTACAGAGGAGGAGGGATCCCAGACTTTTTAAAGAACACTGACCTAAGGCCAAAGTCATAGCAAAAATGTTGTTTTGGTTCTGATGGTCTAAGGGTGTGAGAGCCAAGGTTCATAGGAAGAGATATTAATCTTTTATTAAACCAACTGATAAAACTGAAAATAATAATAACAAAAAAAAGAACTCAGACAGGGTTTGTGTACCTAAAATGCATTCTTTTTCACCCTTCCAACAATATCATATGTTCTATTAAAAGATACTACTTCTTCCTGAAAATCTTGTCTCTCACAAGTCCAAACAATGCTCCAGAGTGGTGAGGACACATAAACAGGGAGCATTTTTATTATTATATTTATCTCTGTGTTGTTAAAAATACAAAAACACTTTCAGAGCCCTTTGCAAGTCCTGCATGTGTCTTTTCTTTTGACAAGCAGGTGTCCTCTGTGTGATGAACTGTGACCACAAGAACACTCAGGACAGACACCTGGGAAAGGATGGAACTAAATCCCCAAGAGGTTTCAAGCTCAGTCCAGGATTTGGGGCAGGACAGAGGAAATATGGATAGAGGAATGTCTTAATGATATTTAATGCCTACATAAATCCCAACTCTATTTGGCATGTGTCTTCACTGCAGATGTCCCACCCATGTCAGGACATTACCTTGGGAGTTCTTAAGGAGTCTTGACTACAATTTAATACTGTGTTCTCTTCTAAATATGAAGAAATGTTGCCCTTTCCCTGGACAGTTACCATGGTTTTGTTTTGGAATTAAATTATGTGCTTTGGGGGACAAATGGAAAATTATCTGGATTTTACTGGAGCTTGTGTGGGTTCAGAGTCACAGAAGGGTTCTTGAAGCAGCCAAGCTCCTGTCTGCAGGGTGAAAGAGCAGCTGGGAATTCTAATCTCAGCCCTGAAGATGCCCCAGCTCTAGCATTCCCCCCTCCAGCCACCACAACAGCTCCCAGCTCCCCGGACTGTACTGGGCAGGCACTGTGTGCCTGACTTGCTGCAGTCTCCATGCCACACTCAGCTTGGCTGAGGCACAACGTCCCTGACCTGCAGTGTCCCACCACCTGCTTTCACAGTCCTGAGTCATACCTTAAAAAAGTCGCCTACTCACAGTTTTTTAAAGGAAACAACAAGGAAAACGAAATCCGCCCAAATCTTTTCTCTCCAATATGGATATATTCCATCCTGCCTTCCCACAGAGACCCACACCAAAAATTGCACAGCACATTACACAACACAGCACAGAAATGCTTCTTCAGCATCCCCGCCTTTACTCTTCACACAGAAGCTGGGCTACTTCTCCCTGTCTCCCCAGTTCCTCCACTTTCCTCCGCTTTCTAATCAGATGCTGATCCACCTCTCCCTACCACTTCCACCTCCACAACCATATTCTCTCCATCCTGTTTTGTTGAAAGGACGTTAAAGGCAACAGCTGACGGGATCCCTCTGTGATGCAGAAGGAAAAGGACGCATCTGTCTTCAGGCAGAACATGGAGAGCCTTGCAGAGAGGGAAACAAGCCTCTCTACTGCTTTTGTTACGCAAACATTTGTTTTCTGTATCCAAATGTGTAACAGAAAACTAAGCAGTTCACCTTTGTTAAAGCACTTTTGCATCCCACAAATCCAGGAGCCAGATGGTGTTCTTTGTCTTAAAAGATTAAAATACAGGAAAAAAAGAAAATGCCTAGGAACAAAACCTCGGCCTGGAACATATTCATATCCCACTTAAGAAATCATACATCCACATGCCCAGTTATCCAGGCTTGGGCCTAAGCAGGAGCAAACACAAGGACAGGACAGACTGAAGCGAGTCTGCTTGCAGAGAGCTCCAGACCTGTCACTTTGTGTCAGCTTAGAGGTGAAAATCTTTCCCTGTGTTTCCAGAAAGTGACAAATTACAGTTTCTCCCAGGGCTGCAGCTCAGACACACCAAGCAATGTTTTCCTAGAAACCACCTGAATCAGAACTTTGCTCCAGGTCCTACTGGTGGCAATGGCAGGCTGTGCACAGGGGAGAGCTGCCGTGCACAAACACTGGGAAACAGACTTTGGAACTTCACCAGGCAGGTTGTAGATGTGACCAGGGACAGCATCGAAGACTTGAAAAGTTCAAACTGTCAGCCACATCTCCGCTTTTCATAGGTGAGACCCAGGAGCAGTCCGACTCTCCCACTGGAGCTTCTTTGCTCTTATGCTGGGAGGAGTGTGGTTGGACTGTGGCTGGAGGAGGGATGAAGGACACTTGGCCCCTGGACTTCTACTCTTTGCTGGCCTGGGTGGGCTTCCCAGCTCTGTCACCGACTCCTGCTTTGGCCTGGCAATCACATGAATGCTCTGCCCTTCATGCCACCAGTGCAAGTATGGGCAATCAGAACCTTATTTTGCTAGGACCCTTCTTTTGGACTTTAACAGCAAAAAGGCCTCCATGAATGAACTTAGTGGGCAAGAGTTTCAAAAGTACTGAAAATAAGTGAAAAAAAGGAAAATCAATTAAGAACAAAAGACTGTGCTGCTCTGAAACTCAGCTCTTGTTCTGGTTAATAGGTGATAACTAGTTATTACTCTAGTCACACATGGCCATTTGTCTATGCAGAGAAAAGTCTACTAAAAAGCCTTATCACACTGCATGAGATAGCATGGAGCAGCCCTCAGCAAAGCACTTTGCACAGACAGGATGAGGTCTGCAGGACACCACCACGGAGAAGACAAAAAATCCCACAACAACAAACTGGCCCATGGAGTTCACCTCAGTTCTTGCTTTTTGGGCCCCACCCTAGTCTTCACATATCAACAGCAATAAATCCTCTCATTGCACAGAATGCTCTCAGTGCTGCAGGAACACAAACTCAGCTTGGATTGTCCCCAGCGGTGTGACATTGACTGTGGGTGGGGCAGGAGTAACAGGGCTGAAAGGAAGAAGGTAAGCAAGAACATGGGCAATCACATGTGCTGCTCCTCATCTTCCCCTGGGCTCTTCTCTTTCCTACTCGCTCCTTCCTAGAGTGATGGGACCAGAGTACCTCTCTATTTTCTCATGTCTGCCCAGTAACTCCACTGAGACTTTTTTTCCCAGCATGAGTTTTCTGCTGCACAGTGAAGATTGGTTCCCTCACTGGTCTATCACATAATGAAAACTTTCTGAATCAGATCAAGACCATAGGTCAACCCTTTCCTGGGTAGCTGACAGAAATCATCCTCAAAGCCAAATATCCATGTTGTAAGCAGAAATAAACCAGCCTTAGTCCAAGCATCAGGCCAGAAACCATGGCACCTTAGTCTGAAAAGCCCTTCCCTGGTCATGGATGGTCCAGCAACAAATGACCTACTTCAGCGTGCTTCAAACACTTTGCAAATCACATCTTTTGCTGTAGCTGGGGAGGGGTGAGAAGCATGCTGTTCCCCCAGGGAGGCTGCCATCCTGGGCAGGCAGGACAGTGCAGACAGGAACAAAGGGAGTGTGCAAGACAAGGGGACAGTGTGAGCACAAATCACACAAGAAAAGGCTGGAAAGGTATTCCTGGCTCATTGAGTCTGTCCCCAGAGATGAGTGCAGGATTAGTCTCTCCACTAAACCCAGGCATTTTTATCTAGTTGCTTCCTGAACTTCTTTAATGATAGGCCCTCAGCAACCTACCCCTAGCAAATTATTCCATTGTCTAAATGATAACCCTGCTGGAAAAAAAAATGTTTTCTGAGGTCAAACCTAAATTGACTATTATTTTCTCTTCCATATTTTATGCACTTATCAGTCAATTTCTCAGTTGCCTTTCCTCTAGGTCCCTGTATTAAGTTCCTTTAATCTAACACCAGAGGTCACAGCCTGTAAGCTTTATCATCTCTTTGGATTACCTTTAATTTATCAATGTATTAAAAAAATAAGGTATAAGAATAGGCAATAATGACTTCAGAGCCATCCCAACACATGTGACTGTGAGCTGGGGTATCACAGAGAGTCTGTGTGTAGGCATCTGAATGGATGTCTAAACTACAAGCACGGCCAGGACTGAACAGGAGTAAGGACAGTTGTTTAGGGATGCCTGATTAACATCTGTGCATGTTTCAATGAGGAAATAACCAAGCAAGTGAGCTCAAGGGCTCAAAAAACTGATATACTGGAACATTTCCTAATCTCCTTTTGCTCTGAGCATCAGACTCACTGGAGCTGCCTTACCCTGTAGTAATCAGTGCTGTAGACATCTCTTGACATCCCAAAGTCTCCAATCTTCACCAGCAGGTTGGCTCCGACCAAGCAGTTCCTGGTGGCCAGGTCTCTATGGACAAAGTGCTGGGAGGCAAGGTACACCATTCCAGAGGCGATCTGGCTAGCGATGTGGAGCATCTGGGATAGCCCTAGCTCCCCTTTGGCTTGTCGAGGCTGCCCATCCACGAGGATCATAGCATCTGGGCCATGTGCCCTATAGGGAGGAAGAAGCAAAAAGTATAGAGTTGGGTCTCAAAAGTGACCAGGAGATGGGAAACCCCACACAGTCGCTGTTCCTGCTGGAGTGGGGACTAGCCCCCAACATCTGTACTGTGAGGATGTACACACAGCTCCAGTGGAAAGGAAGAAAGAAAAGCTTAAGAGAACGGGAGGTTGGGGGAACATTTGGTGAGTGAGTTGGTGCCATATATCCTTAGTCCACTGCACACAACCTCTTGTGGCCACAGATGCAGACAGAATGCCAGAATGGTGGGACCACTGGCTTGATGCAACATGGACACTCTTCTCTGTCAAGACCTATGCAAATTAGTGAGCCTCTAGATATTTACATGTTTGGTCCATTTAATTCTTACACCTTTGAAAACTCCCCAGAGGTAGAGGTATCACCCACTTTTCTTCCACAGCTGTCATACTCTTGCTACCTAACCTCTTTATTAATCCCAAACAGCCTCCTTTCTTTCCTTCCTATCACCAACCAACCACCCCCAAATTGATATCAATACAACCAGAGATCACAGAAAATGTTTCAGAGGAACATTAGCAGCTTCATCCCTGGAAAACCCCTTTTATATGCTGAGCTGTCCCAAAGGTAACACAGGTACTGTGAACTGTGACAGCACAAGCACAAGTGCAAAGTTTAGCCCTGGCTGTCAGCAGATGCAGAGAATGTCCTGCGCAAAAAAAGGAAATACTTTGCTGAACCAAGTGCATTGTAAATGCAGGACTTTAGGTCAGTCTTATTCCTGTCCTGTCCCTTTTTTTGTCTCCTTCCTTGCTGTGTGCCAAGCCTTTCTGTGCTGTGCTCCCTCTGTGATATCTCTTCCCCTGGTGGAGCTCACCCTGCGGTAACCTGTGTGAAGGCAGAATAACAAAAGCCCTCATATTTAGGGAAATGCAAGAAATGTTGCTGTGACCTTACTTCTTGTGACTAAGACACGATACAGTATTTCCTCTGAGGCTTTCATACTGTTTTCTTTGAAATTATTCTTGATATTTTACTCCTGTCATCAGTAGTAACCCCACAGAGAGACAGCAAATTGAAGCTGCACATTCAGAGCTTTCCCTCCACCTTGACATGAGACTGAACGAAGCACCACAAGATCCAAACTGTTTCCCACTTTTATCTCTGTTCCCAAATTGTTGTGTTGGGCTTGAGGGTGCACCAAAGGGATCAGCATCCAGGTGTTTGTGTTTCAAGCATCAGTTTTTCAAATGCCCCCCTCTTCAGCTAACTCCTGCTGCCCTACCACTGGGAACATGGCTCTGAAGGTCCTCTCCTGGTAGAAAAGACAGCTGGAGGAGGAACTGCAGAAACAACTGCTGAGAAGCCAGAAGTGTTTTTTGGGAGCCATGAGTGGGTGATGCTGCTAAATGTGGGATGAGTTGTCTGGGAGCAGCAGTGTGAGTAGCAGACCTGGGGCTGCCAGAGGCATCTTGGAGCCCCATGGGTATGGTGGGAGTAGCAGCACACTGGAAGAACTGCTGAAGGAGCTGCAGAAAGAGTGCATGCAGAAATGACTGTTTGATGTCTTATTTAAATAGCCCACAGATGTGTTTACCCCAGGAAACTACTTGGTGGTGACAACAAATGGTGACAGCAGGTGAAACTGAGCCAGGACTGTGCAGTTTAACTAAAAACAGCAAAGCAGGAAAAACAGCAGCTTCTAAAACTGTTCTGGACAATTTGTGCCAATCATGCCTTGCAGTTACACCATATTTAGCTATAGCTGATACCTGTTGTCATCAAAGGTAAACATTCCTAGGTGAGAAGTGAAGGATGTATTACCGTCTCATTACTGCCACCTTTTTCAACTACAATAATGGCCTGCAAAGAAATGTCTGTGTCTGAAGGGAAGACGTGGTGTTTTAAAAATGGTCAGCCAACACCTTTATTTCAGTGGCTCTTTCTATAATCTACTATACAGGACACATCTCGGTATGTCCTCTATAGTACATATATGTCCCTCCCTCCCTTCCTCTCACCCTTTTTCCATCTCATATGGGTATCGTTCAAAACAAAGAAGAATCAACACATTTATGAGATAAACAGGAAGGATATTAGTACATTTAGTTGTGTCAAGAAGCCTGCTGGGAATATGAGAAGGGTATGTCCATCTTTTCTTGGGGGAAGGAGTTTAATTCAGCTTTACAGAGAGGCCATAAAATTGGGGTGGATTTCCTGTTAGAGAACTCTCGGAGTTTTTTTCCATTATGGAGTGATGGAGGCTTTGGGGGAAAAAAAATCACCCTTCTGGCTTCCTCTTCTGAAATTCCTCTTCTGACTGTGGGGCTCAGTCTGACTGTGGAGCTGCTACACCAGAAGGGCCGACACAAAAATATCAGAACTTTCCAACTTTTCTAACAAAACCTGTTGCCTGAGTTAACAGCAAAAGGCAATGACTTCTTACAGACGGCAGAAAGGGTCTATAATGGCAATGTGCAATTATCCTTACTTCAAAATTGCTGCTTTCCCAGACAGAAAACAAAAGCTAGAAAATCAGTGACAAAAGGAAAGGGGGGAAGTGATGGACATCCCTGGTGAGTAAAGAGGGATGTGGTCACTGCAGAGCCCTGAGCAGCAGGTGTGTGTGCCTTGCCATCCACACACCCTGGCAGACTCCAGCCCCTGTGCACACCATCCCTAGGGATGCCATGCTCCCTGAAGATCAATGCCTGTATTTCTCCATGTCAAGATCTTTTAATCGGTATTTCCTGTTAGGCAGGACACCACAACTGCAGTCTCTCCTGGTGCAGACACCAGGGTCTGTTGTTGCACCACCAGCAATGGTCTTACACAAGGGGGCCCTGCAAAGTGTATAGAGCCATCCCAGTACATGCCACCAACTAACCCAGCAGGTGTGTGTTGATACTAGTGCTTTCCTTTTCCACACCAGTTAATATTACAGACTAGTAAAACTCTCTGTTCTCTGGGAAGCACACAAAGGTCTAAAAATACATAGGGGAACTTATTTATTGTACTTTTCTCTAGGAAACTGAGTCTAAAGTGAACCTCTTGCATTTTACTGCTTTTCCAATTTCTGCAGTTAAACTGGGAAAAGTCCATCTGAGTGCCTCTTACAGACTCCCAGCATCCCTGGTCTCCAGTGCCTAGGAGTCACTATCTCCTGCTGCAGGCTGGGTAAATCATCACACTATAAAAATTGCTGTTTGCTGAGGTATGCCAGGCAGCTCTGCATCATCAACCCTTTCTGACCCCCTTGCAGTTCCCGTTTCCCAGGGTTTCCCACCAGCAGACACCTGATCTGACAAACAAAGCCCACAACTCTCTTTCCATATGTCCCCTTAGGCATTTTAAGTTCCTGTTTGCCGGGTATAAGCTCCCTTGCTCCCATAGCCAGTTTCCTTTGGGACACAAGGGGGTTTCACTGCCTACCACACACCAGCATGCAAAGAAGGGAGCATGTAACTGCCTTCTCCAAGGCTGCACAGGAAGGAGAAGCTGCCAGCTAAATGCAGCTGGAAGATGAGGAGCTGCAATCCCAGGACCACACATCTGGAAAGTTTCTTTTCCTTCATAAGGGCCAAAGATAATACAACTTTCTTCTCCAGTGAAACTGCAGATGAATTTCATCAGGCGTTGAGTGTTTCTCAGACATGTCCCAAGAAATGATTGGGACATGGGGATGAGGGGGTCCATGGCTCCAGCATGGTATCAGCCTTAGGGACATGCTGTTGTGTGAAGCAATGCCATGAGGCATTGGCAGTGGGCACAACACATCTTTCTGAGACAGTGAAAGAGCCTGTTTTAGACTATACTGTTTGGGAAGTTGACTCAAGCATTGAGAGAGGTTGTGCCTCAGCTATAGCATCTCCCTCCTCTAAGGGAATCAGGCTGCTGGTTCTGTCAGGAAAAACGATGGGTCAATTTTCCACTCTTTGTGAAGCACTTGAAGAACACCATGTCTCGTGCTCTTTTTCAGACTGCCTTCCTCCAGTCACAAGGCGGAGGCACTGTCCTTAACGCTGCATCACCAATCTGTGCTAAAACACCCTTTCAGCCCAACTCATAGTTTCATGTCAGTAGGCAGAGTTCAATCTGGGGCTGCTGGGAGGTTGCTGAGCCCTTGCAGGTACCACAAGAGAGGGACCCAGGGTAACTGAGGCTGCTCCCCCTTGAATGTGGGTCTGAGGAGCTCTGTAAAGCCACTGTAGCAGCAGCCTTCACTCAGTCTACCTTGCCAAGGATGTCTTGTCCCAGCTCACCCACTGCCCTGTGAATGCCCCAGCGGAGCTGCAAACAGGTTATCACTACTCAGCAGACAAAAGAAGAAATCTCTAGGATCCCTTTTCATATCTCTTCTGGTGTAGGTGATTCCTTAGAAGTGAAAACCTCAGAGGTAAACCTGTTTCTTCTGGTCAGAAACTGACTGTAATGGTAGAAAAACCCTGAGTGCATCCCAACCCCAGATCTAGACCTACAGTGAACAAGCTTCTTGTTCCTCCTGCAATCATATTCACACTTAGCAGTCAAAACAGGAAAATATCAAGGGTCCAATTTTCTAAATATTGGGAAATAAAACTGCTAATTATTTCAAGAGGTAAGTACCACTCCACTTGCATGCAGGTTTCAGAGCAGAATTTCTGTTTCATGAAGAAGAGCACCATAAAGATCCTCCCACAGTTGCTCCCTGCCCCTTGCTGCTGGTGGATGCAGGACACAAAAATTATCTGCCGCAGGTTGATGAAATGGTGGAATGATGATGGGAGGCAGTGGGGGCTCCAGCAATTTACGTGTCTCTAGAGACAGGGAAGGCAATTATGGTACTTTTTCAGGCCTTGCCTGGCTTCTTGAGTAGTGTGGTGCTGCAGGTTAAGGGATCTCTGTCTGATGAGGCTTGGGGACCGGGGACCAGGGATCAGGAATGGACTCCACAGGCACTGCCTGAGGCCCTGCCAACATTTCTCAGGACTTTTCTGAACACAGGAATGAGAATTAAAGATCAGTAAATGCCCAGAATGTCAATCTGATCAAGGACTCTATCAAGTTTCTGAAAGGAATATTTTGGTTCTTGTGCCGTTGAAGCAGGAGCTGGGTGACTGAGGCAGTGATAGCAAATGGCCTTCCTGCTTCAGCACAACCATGGCTTTGCTGGGTGTACAGGACTTGGAGCTACTGGAAGCTGTGGCATTCTACCCCCAGAGGGTAGAGGACTGCAAACATGCTTCCTGCAACTTCAAACTTGCTGAGGTGGGAGAAGACAACCCTGGTTTCCAGAGCTCACAGGGACCATTGCTAGGATTACCCAAGAGGAAACGTTGGAACAGGGTTAACAAAGCACCAAATCTAGTGACGACCATCATCTACAAGCTGTCCTTGGAACAGCCATCTCTCATTTCTCAGCTGACTGAATAACAATGTCACTGGTGCACCACTGATCCAGAACTCACACCAAGGTGCTGTGCAGCAACTCCCACGCTCTCCTGCACACGTACCTCAGGAACTTGTTCAGGTCACCGTGCTTCATATACTCGAAGACCATGATGAGCGGGTCACCATCCCCACACACACCATAGAACTTGACGATGTGCTCGTGCTGCAGGTTGGTGAGCAGCTCTGCCTCCCGCTGGAAATCCTTGCGGGCTGCCAACGTGGGGTCTTTCAGTGCCTGAAATAAGGGACACAGACATGCACAGGGTGGGCTCAGGTGAGGGGAAAAGCAGAAAAAACAAGTCACAGCATCACAGAGGAGCTGGTGAGGAAGGGAGGGGAGAGGAATTGCTGCCACTGGCTCCGTTGCACTGGGAGGGCTGGTGACACCACCTTAGCATTTCATTCATGTTGTTACTGGCCCAGTGGGTTCCCCAACTCATTTCCTAGGTGGCAACAAACATGCCTCAGAGGGTAATAGCTTCCAAGCATTCCCAGCTTGGGCAGAATTTGTACTGGTGACCCTGGGGGTGAATGGCTTCATATCTCATTATTATTAAATTCCTCAGCCAGTCAGTCTTTGCTATCTGTCTTTTATTTTGAAATAGCTGACTACACTGCCTTTATTCAGAAGATGGATTTGCCTGGCTGTGCAGTTATTGTGTAGATTTTTCAAACTGCCTCAGAAGAAGGACACTGTCAAGTCTTTTCTCATAATTTTTAAAATCATGTTTTTATACCCTGCTGTTTATAACAGCTCCCCTGAAAGACTGATGCTGAAATCGGTATCCTTATTGAGAATATCTCATCTCCCACAGTTTGAGCATGCCACTTTGCCATTGCAGGGCAGCTTAGAGGCTCCAGGTGGTGAGGACCAGCCCAATATTGCAGAGTTGCCATGAAGATGTTGCTGTGGGTGCAGCCGGCAATCAGGGAGGATTCCCCAGGATTGGAGTCTGGCTTGTCCATGCATTATTGTGCAGTTGCATTGGAGGGTTAGTTTGAAAGCTGCTTGTTGTCATCTCAGGGTATCAAGGGAGGGAACTAGGCAAAAAAGTTGAAGTCCAGACCGTTTGACAAGATGGAATGGCCATGAGAATCAGCACAGTCTTTGCAAACATTTAAGGAAATAAAGAGGCAAAACTGGCTTTGAGTTGCTGTGTCTCAGTTATAGTCTCGCCATGCCAGGACTGTTTAAGACCAATTCTAGCTTTAGCTGTGCAGCCTAATAGGAGCTGAAAAGGACTCAAAGAAACTTGTTCCAGTTATCCTGAGACAGTCTGATGTGCACCAGTTCACCCTCAGTGGTGAGGGACACTAGGTAGCTGTCCCCTTACCTGCACACTAATATACCTGCTCCATTTTCCCTGTGCCTTGAATCTCCCCATGCAGATAGGAGAGGTGGCATGAGCAGGTGCAGGCTGCAATTTATGTGCAAAAAGAGATGTTAAGCATCAGCAGCTGTGCTTGGAGGATGGGGCCCAACAGAGTCACTGCACCTTGGCTGGCACACAGTACTCCTGGGTGTAGTGAGTCCTCCAGAGCAGGTGCTTTTCCCCTTGGAGCAGCAGATCTGTTTTTCCCCAAGCCTTAGGACACTACCTCATCTTCTTCTGCCCCCAAAATATCAGTCACGTGGCATAAATCTATTTTAATTCTTTATCTTTTGGGATAGCTTGACTAGAGATATTTAGATGAATGTCAGTTACACAGTGCAGATGGCAAAGCATCCATCCTTATCGCAGGCACCCAATTACTTTTAGTTATTTAATATCTTCATAATGACGATGCTACCCTATTTTTCTGCAGGAATATAGTCCCTTCCCCCATCACTCTTTTCTCTCCCTTTTTCCTGTGGTTGCACATAATATTTCAAGATGCAGTGAGTTTAGGTTTCCTCTCCTTCACACACACTCATTTCTACAAGGTGTTAGGACTTTAAGTTTGTAAATATCATACCCCCAAAAAAAGTTACTTAAAACCCCCACATTACTAAGGTTGCACAGCCAAGCATTTAGAAATGAGGGAAACAGGAGCTGAAAGGGATAGAACAGGGAAACGAAACCAGGACCAGAGGAACAGAAGGGTTGTCCCAGTTTAAAACCACTGGAATGCCTCTCCCAGGAAGATCTGCGGTGGATTTTTTTGTTCCTCCATCATATAATTCCTCCATAACTTCTGGCGAATTCCTCAGCATCTGCAGGTTGCAGCTGTTGTCACAAAGTGCCAGTTGTTCCAGTATTACCTGGAAAATCCTCTCTTATGTGGCATCAGGGCCAGGTCTCCACAAGCACTGTATCTTTACTGCCAGAGCAGGCCTCACTCCGAGTCTGATTCCTGCTGTCCTTGGGGCTAGAAAGGGAGCTCAGTAATTCCATCTTCCATCTAAGTGGATACCTTCAGCTCAGTTTTCCTGCTCCTCCACCTGCCCATCATTTCCCACAAAACAGGGATGATAGAACCCCAGCAACTCTCTGGGAAGCTGTGAAAACACTCTCACATCTAGGAAGCTCTCAGCACAGGAGTGATCATCACAGTGGAGTAGCTCACAGAGAAATGGAAAATATGTGTTTGAAGGACATGCCCTGAATAAAGCCCCTCCAGCATTTCTAGTACTTGACTTTGTCACCTCAACACTCTTTGCTAGATGTAGCTTTTGTGCATTTCTTAGCATGCTTTCAGTAGCAAGCTGAATAAAACAGGAAGCTTGTCCATGTCATCACATCAAAACCCAGCTTATCTGCAGGGCTGCAACCTTTAGATTCGCTGAAAATCTGAGTCCATCTAACTGAGTGAGTAACATAGCCACTTTCTTTGGCCCTGGGAGAGAGTATCTGAGAGCAGGGCAGAGGCAGGCTCTGGGCTGTGGACTCAGCTGCCCTTAACCAGTGTGTCCTGCTGCTGCCCCAAGCTTCAGCGACCGGGGAGGTAGCTCTCAGCCTCTGTTGGGAGCATAAGATATTCAGGAAATGCAGCCAAATCTCAACTTAATATGTAAAGCCTTATTCCTCTCTGGTTTTTTTGTTGTTTTTTTTTTTACCTCAGACTTATGATGTGGCCCAAATTAGAGAGACTTTTTTTTCCTCTGCCACTCCCAGAGCTGGCAAGAAGCCAGATTCCAAGGCCCTGCTCCATATAGCTGGAACTGTATGATCTTACAGGATGAGAGGCACTCTAGAGATGTAAGCTCACAGTAGCAATTAACAGAAACAAGTTTGGATGCTGTTTCTGCCTACATGCAAATGAAACTCAGAAGAGACTCAAGAGCCAGGCTCACCAAGGGATGGCTGACACTGATAGGCAGGTACCAGCCCTATAATCAAGCCACTGATCACATGGGTGTCTTTGCTGCCTCAGCTTTAACCAGTCTCAGAGGTGAAAGGAACAATCTTGCACTTCACTGTCAGAGCAAAAGGGGACAAATGAGCTAAAAAAAAAAAAAAAAAAAAAGGCTTGAGCTGCCAAGGATTACAAGCTCTCTCAAGTAAATGGATACCTCCAGCATCCTGGAGAGAGTGCTGGAACCTTTCTCCCTGTAGAGCATCGGTTCAAAGGCAGACCTTGTTCCAAGGAGTTAGGAGGCATTGGTTAAATTCAAGGGATTAGACAATGTGTGTCTGCCAACTGGTAATACTTGAGAGGAGAGCACAGTTCTGCACTGAGTGGTCTCCTCTGCCCAGAGCCAAACTGATGGGACACAGTTCACATGGGGACTATCACAAGGATAGCACAAGCCAAGCTGAACTTGTGTTGGCTCAAAATAACCAAAACAGGAGCAATCTGTGGCTAGGCAAGCAGAAGCTGAGCGAAGCCAAGCCGAGTTGCTTCACCCATCTTGTGGCAAATTGATCCCAGAAAATTGGTTCATTGTGCTTAGTTTTTAAGTGCATATTTTTGCTGAGTCCTTTTTTTGTTTCAGCTTCTGCCCGTTACATGAAAAGACAAAATCCAGAAGGAGCAGTGCCTCACGGAGGAAGGCGGATCCACACTGCGATGCTGGAGCTGCACGGGAGCTTACGGCTTCCAGATCAGCTTCACCTCCCTGCCTGTCTCCTGGCCGTGCCAGCAGGAAGAGAGGCTTTGGCACTGGGCAACAGACAACCTTGAAGCAAAACACTGAAACTTTGTGTGACTAAGTGGATTTACCACAATCTCCAGCATCAAATCAATCTCCACCCATGGCCCCCAGCCCTCCCCTGCTTTCCTTTCCCATGCAGGCTCATCCACTCTCACTTCGCCAGCCAGCCCCTGCCCAACTCTGCCATTCTCCTTGAGATTTACCTTCACTGCCACCAGCATTTTGTCATTGGTGGGGCTGAGGTTGTAACACTCGGCCAAGAACACCTTCCCAAAGGCACCTTCTCCCAGCTCCCTCTTCAAAACGATGTCTCTCCTCTTAATATGCTGGACATCTGTTGGAGGGAGGGGAGGAACAGGGAGAGGGTTGAGGGAAGAATGAATCAGGGTTAATTCAGGGAATGGAAAACAACTAATTCAATTTTCTTGCAAGCTGCAAGGGATCTGAAATTGCTTTGCAAAAATATCTACAGGGATCTTTTTACCCACCCACAGAACGCAGCCATCTCTGGGATGGAGCTAGTCTCATGTAAAACATCTGCTAGGAAAGTACTTAAGGTTTATCACGTTCTCATGACAAACTTGTAGCAAGCTTGTCCACAGGGAGAGGAACCTTAGGGGCAAGTTCTGCTGCAAAGACCTGAATCTCTTTGGAATGATCCTGGAAATAATCCATCTCTTGTGAGGCATAGCAAAGGTCACATACTTACGATGCCACACCAGGCGAGATTAGAAGGTCCTGTTGAGTTTTGCATTTCAAATGGGATTAGTTTAAACCCAAACACGACGGATTTTTGAGGCTGAACCTTGGCAAATCAAACCATTCCCAAGAAAAGGAGGACAACTGACTCCCATGCACCTTAGGGCATGAGCAGGAGCCATCTGGAAGCGCCAAGTACTGTCCCGCAGCAGGACCCTGACCCTGCAGCCTTCTTCTACTCAGCTGTTACCTCAGAAAGAAGGTTATCCAGGATACAGTCACTGGCACAACAGACAAACTGAATCCATTAGTTTCAATGATCCTTTCCACTGACATTTAAGACGGCGAAGACTGACAGAGAATAGCAACCAAGGTTTCAGGAAGAATCAGAAGAGCAGTAGCTATTAATTTACCAAAGGTACAGAGGCCAATGAAAATTGGTCTGCTCAGCTAACAGGTCATTCCTAAGGGCTGGATCTGCCCAGGGATCAGGTGCCTACAAGGGTAGGTAAGTGACAGTGGGATATCCACTAATGCTGTGACATGATTAAATGCCACTCATTCCTAGGAGAACTTGGGGGTCTCCATACTCTCTTCTGGGGACAACACCAGGGCATAGCTACTTGCTACCAAAACCTCCAAGTGCCTTTCTGACATCACAGCACCCCTGCAGCTCCTCAGCAATAGAAAGAGGAGCTTTTTAATGCCCACAATAAACTGTGGAAGCAGCTAGAGATGCACAGCCACCATAGTATTTTCTGGAGGCACAGTACCCAAAACTTCATCTCTCTAAACTGTCCTTCAGTGAAGATTACTGCCTTCCTTGAGAACTATGGTAGCAGAGACCATCCCCAGCTTCAGCCTGAAGGCCATGGCAGGGCAGTGGAGAGCTGTACACTTTTCTCCAGCTCTTGATGAGCAAAAACTGATGCATGAGAGGTCTCCCCAGGCAGAGGCATTATGTGGGACAGTGCGATCTTTCCACTCCTACCCTGGGGTGTTCATAACCCCAAACAGGTTTGCTTCACAAACTGGACCACTTTTGAGTCTTTTCCATCTCTTCCATGTGTGACAGCTATACAGCCCTGAGCTCAGGTGCATTTCCCTTGAGGCACTGCAGATGCAGGAGGTGGAGCTGACTAACTCCAGGTTTCAGACTGGCTGCAGGGACACGTCACTAGCAAAGATCACAATCTGCCACCAGCTCCTGCCACCCAGGTACCTAAGTAGGTACCTGTATCAACTCAAAGGGGCACATGCCCCACAACAACACAGGTACCACTTCATGCATCAGAAGTCCAATGGATTAGAAGACAAGTATCCTAACAGCTTTCATGCAATTAAGTTTTTTAATTAGGAGCTCAGAGGCAGGTTTAAGGAGCTGCCAACTCAGGGCCTTTGGCTTGTTTGGGAAGATGGATGCTGTGAGATTGCATAAGCAATGGGCCTTGTAATGAAAGATGCCTCTCTAGGGAATTCCCATTGACCTTTTTGTTAATTGTTCAATAGGCTGAAAACTGTTACTTACCAATATTAATAATATTATTAACATTAAGACACAGGGTGGTAGGCACATTCAAAATTATTCTCATTTTAAACCTGCAGTGACAGCCAGGGAGAACAAATCACATGTGGACTTTGCCTTCTCCACCTGGTTTAGCTGAGTGTTTAAGGAGTACCTTGAGAAATCTGAGATATTATGTGTTGAAATGTTAAGTGATGCACTTGGGTGAGGAAAGTCCTAATCTAAGAAAAGCTCAAATGGCACCAATTTACTTAATAGAGGAAAGGAAAAGGATTTTTTCCTCTTTCTCTTGGCAAGCATTTCTATAACACTCATCACTACAGTACCTTGGACTTACTGTATTGACAAACCACGTATTTGCATTGTTGGTTTCCTGAATAGCAGCAGTCAAGAAAGCTGTGGAGGAACAATCTTGTACTAAGACGAGCCCAAGGACACTTCAAAAAACCAGAAATATAGCAATTGCAATCTGATTGGTGTGAGATAATGTTAAAAAGGAAACTGTCTCAGAATAACCAGCAATACTATTTGAGAATACTTACACTTGTTATGAGTAACACTGTGAGAACTGAAGCAAACCTCTCTTTTGGTACTCTCCAGGGTCTTCCTCAAAACATTCAGCTTCCAATTTTTCCTTCCAATAACATCTTAATAAATGATCAGACATTTCTGAGAGCTGGCATCCAAACTGCGTAATTATGTCTACATTATTAAAATAATATTCCATCTGTGTTCAAGACCAGATTTTGCAGCAAGTTGTTAGAGTCACCTGAGAAGTTTCAGGGAAAATTATAGAAATAATTAAAGGTGACATTGCAGCAGACAGAGTTGAACTGAGAGAGGAGCAATCATTTTGCGGTGGTCGACTCATTCAGCACTCCTGGATTTAAAATAAACTTTGGTGGTTATAAAAATAAAGGGGTCATGAAGTTAAGTAGTTTGACAGCAACTGGACAATCTTAATGCAGAATCAGAAAAGTACTTTTGTTGATCACAGTCTCTCTCAACAGCAATTGGCCATAAATTTTGCTGTATAGTATTTTAGGCACAAATGGAATAATAAGTGGGTTATAATAAATTGCTTTTTCACATGCTAGAGGCCTAAAATAGCAAATTTTACACCAAATTCTTCAATTCACAGCGAGATCAGCACTATGACTAATTCTAAATTACTATTAAATATGGTCTTTGACCATAAAGCAGTGACAAACCACCTCAGCACAGTGCAGATGGCTGTGTTATTGTGCTAACCCTGCACCAGGCTCGTCTGTCCTGGCTGTAACTCATAAGGAAGGCCGAGTGGCCATGAAGGATGCTCTGCTGCAAGGGCACCTCAGAGGTTCATCTGCATAAATCTGTTTACCTCCTCCTGGAGAAAGCTGAGCCCTGTTTGATAAACAGCTGGTGTTTATTTGTTTTAGGCAGGCAGTGGTGTGCTAATCTGTCTCGGCTGTGTTGCAGTCAGCCCTGCAGACAAGGTGTATGCAAACTGCCTTCCTCTAAGTACCACTCGTTTGTTTTTTTCTCCCCTTGTACCACTAACTTATAAAAACAAGCCAACAAGACAATTCAAAAGAAGAACCTATGCAGGAGCCACAGCAAGACCTGACAGGAAAATAAGCAGAGTTGACAGCATGATGGGAACTCATTCAAAGCTGTGCTGTACCTGCAGGAAAGGATGTGAGTGCACAACACCAAAATAATTCCAGTTTAAAATGAAACATTTTTCAGTCCTAGTTTTGGGATTACTATGTTGCTGCATGACACAGTAGGAAAGCTGGGCAGATTCCTCGCCTTCCTTCTTGTCCATGAAGATTTAACACATGGAGAAGGTGTTTCAAACTCTTGCCTTCTGAATAGTCCGTTAACCACATCAGAAAGCACATGACCTGCAGCTGGTTGGAAATGGCCTGTGACTTCAGTTCAGTGATGGCAGCAGGAGAGTAAGTTAGAGTATTAATAAGTCTGGGACACTGCACACACCTTTAAAAAGAGCTTCCAAAGTGGAAAGCTTCCCCCTTCTCTGGAATAGCCAAGGCAGAAGGGTGACATCTTTGGATCTGCAAAGGGATCTTACCTAACCACCTCTGAACCTTTTGCAGGACAGCTAACTAGATCTGTGCTTAAACTGAATTTAGTCAGAAAAGTGGCTATCTAAAACCAGAAACTTCTTCCTCCCCATCATTGCTCCCATGTGGTCTTAGTCATGTCTGTTCCTCTTCCCAACACAAACACATTGTAATTTTCTAAATTTGCAAACCCAGCACAGCCATGAAATACAGGGGGAGAATAAGAGGGAACAAGGTTAATTCTGCTTTTCTCATACATCAATCTAGCATACTCTGATAGGTCACTTCTGCACTGGCCTTTGTGATTGAGCCTGAAAAAGCAAGAATTAATCCACTTTTATCACTGATTCAAGGACTTTTCTCCCATCTTTTACACTCATATTGCAGAGTCTCCCTAGCTTATGGTAAGGTCAAGGCAAAAAGACCCCAACTCAACCTCCAATTCACAGGTAGAGCATATGGAGCTGGTAACAGACTGTGTGCAATAAAAACAACTTGTTTTGAATAACCACCAGATTTCAATCATATGAGTGGATATTGGGACATTGCATCAGTACATTTCATGAATCTAATTTTCCAATTACTGTCTAATTTCTAAATCAGTCCTGAGCATCAGATGAAGAAGAGATGGGTTCAGTGACACTGTAAATTCTGCATTTCAAATTCCCATCACAGACAGAATTCTTAAAACTGTGTTTTGATAATACAGTTGAAACCTGGATGCACATGATTGTGTTTGGACATAGATGACTACAGTGGGAGGTAAATGGACAAATCAAACTCCAAGCAGAGTCAACCATAAGTAGTGCCAGCATCACGGCAAAACGCAAAACTACTAATGCTGGATCATTTACACCAGGTCAATTTCAATTGTTAGATTAATTAATTTCAATTAATACCTCACATCTCCTTCTTTCAAACTCCAGAACAGCAAGCAGTCTGTCTCATTGTATTTCTAGTGGGTTTCCTCATCTTATTAATTCACACACAACATGTAGCTTGCTGGGGGAACAGAACAAAGTTATAGAAATTTCTCCATTTACTTTTTCCACCCTTTTGATCAGAAGATTTTTCTTCTGGCCTAGAAAAGACTAATATCAATATTCTATAACTTTTTTCCTTCTCACTCACATATGGCCCTGTTTTCCCTAAAGGTAGGTCCTTTCCTGCACCTCTCCATCATCAGCTCCTCCCTCCCTCAGCTTTTTCGTATCATGGCGTATTTTTTCTGTTACTCTTCTTCTCTATTTTTTGCCCCTCTTGTTGTTCAAGTCGTGTTTTAAAATTTCTTAGATCTGTTTCTAGGGTATTCTGATTTGAGTCTGATCCTGGGCTCTCTGTAGATAGAGCCTTGATTTTCATAAGCTTCTAAAGCCTCATTTGCATCAACAGCACTTTATAAATGATAACAATGACATTTTTAGTAGTGGCTGAGTCATTTGTTGTAACATTTAATTTATGCCAAAGAATTGTTTCTTTTCTTTCTACATAAGTTGTCCACAAAAAGGTTGCAAAGTTCTCACTTAGCTAATAGGATTCATTAATTTCTTCCCTGATACTGCTGAAATAAGTCTTATGAATAAACACTGAATAGCTTTGCTGGTTCATGACAATTAAAATCAAACAAACAAAGCTTACAATTTACACTGGAAATCTTGATATTAAGACATGTGAGTACCAAGCAGAGTGCCTTTCACGTGAGGCAGTCAATCGTGGTCTGGATGTTAACCAAACATGTTGATGTGCTACTCGATGTACCTGATCAGAGCAAAGCGTGCACATCAGGTAGGACCAGATCAAAAAGCCTTGCCACTGGGGGGCTGGTAAGTCATTCTCTCACAGACTTGTCTCATAGTGAGAGAAGATAACACATAGGCAGGCTGCAGAGAGCGGGAGTCTGCCTCCTGGCCTGGTGCAAATCCATCAAAGTCAATGAAGGATATTGATTTCAATCATGGAGTGCTGTGAAGTACATGTAAACAAAGGGAGAATCAGTCCCACATAATTTTAAAAAATGGAGACATAAACAGGCTGTTTCTTATCTCTGCACGGACTCTGAACAGGTAGCCCTCTGCTTCTAGTGGCTTCTCTCCCAGCTCTGACATGAGCCACCTCTGGGAAAGGGCCTGGGTACACGCCTCAGCAACTCGGCGCCGTGCCCAGACACTGGTTCTTTGCCAAGTTCCTCTGTAAGGCACCCTTCAAGGACTTGGATTCAAAAGAGTCATTGATTATAAGTACCAAGCAGTTCTGACACAAATCATGGAGGCTTATGCAAAGCATATCTGAATCTTTGGGAACTTGGTGGAGCAACTACAGTCCTTGGCTCAGTCAAGGATTGCACACCTTCATAATGAACTTAAAAGATATCTATTTTAGTTTCTGCAGTTCATTTTCTTACCATCTGCTTCATTCCTTGTGAGCAGCACAAGGCAGGAGTGCAGATCCCAGGTGGGAAGGAGACATTATTGCCCAGCTGACCCAGCAGACCCAGAGCTAATGCACTACATGCTGCTAGATGAACCTCAGTAAAAAATAACAGGCCTTGATGTATTTAGCTGGACAATCTAGGTTAAAAAAATTATCCAGGAATGCCAGTCTACACCAGGAGCTGTCAGTATAATCAAGCTCAGGAAAAGGGAAGACCAACCTCTGCCTGCCAGATCTCTGATGCTTTGTAAATACCTTATATCCACCACTTCCAAGCACACCTCTGGCCATCAGGACATCATGAGCTACTCTGGCTTTTGCTGTTGCAATAACAGATGGAGAGGGAGTCCTGACCAAAAGGGCTGCCTTTCAGCTTGCAGTTAACTCCAGTCAGCCTTGATTCCAGGGAGACCTGCCTTTCTCCAGAGCAGCCCTCAAGCCCCACAGAGGGATGTGATTTGCAGCATGGAGTGACTGGATTAGCACCCACCGAGCTGCTGTAACCTGAGCTGTAACACCAGCTCCAAATGCAGCCACACAGCAACCACCACCAACAGTCCATGTGCACAGTGCTCTCAGAGCTGAAGGTAAGTGGAAAGGGAGCATGAGTGTGTATGTAAAGGAGCTGACAGAAAGGCAAAGCACAATCACCCCTTAAACCAACAACTCAACAGACGAAGCCCAGAATGTGCCAGGATCCCTCACCGCATCATCCTGAAAATCATTTGAAAGCAGGTGACATTACCCAGTGTGACATTACCTAGGGTGACATACCTGCAAAGTTTAAAACAAAGCAAAGTCTCATTTTCTTCGGAAAAAAAAAAAAAGGAAAATAATACAGTTAGAATGCACTTGGCACCATTCCACACACGCTATTTAGGCAGAAATGTCTGTCTCAGCTTAAAACACCTGACACTTATAAAAACAAAAAACAACTTCAAAACCTTCTCATCCAGTTCAGTCACATAAATCTGAGTACAAATCACACAGTAATTATTTTATGAAGAGAGCAATACAAAGCATTCCATGACTACTGGGTGCTGAGCAGTCTTAGCTGGGATACACAACACTGCATAGTCCTGCAAAACCAACAGCGATTCCAGGGAGATCCCAAAGCAAAGGAGCTAAAACAAGAGGAAGAATCGTGTGCATCACCTCCACCAAATGTTTGACAATGACCACAGCAGCAAGTAAAGAAAATCTCCAGCTCATCCATGCTTTGCACAGCAGCAGGCTCTTGCCTTTGAGACAGCATCCACCTCCTCCTCTCCCTGCATATTTGCGACTTTCTGGAATTACTCAAGCAAGAGCTAATATCAACAGGACCCTTCCTTTATACAAGGTAAATCCCTTCACCTAAGCTGTCGTCAATGGTTAAAATGTCCTTTAGCAAGGAGACTTGGACAAATTCCCAAAGGAAATTAAATGCTTGCAAGGCTCCCTGTGGCCGCTGGGGTTGGGCTTAGAGAGCAGGCATGCAGCTATAAGCAGGTTCCCAGTTGTGCCCCAACCCATTCTCTGCCTCTGCCCAATCTGCTTCTGCCTAAGACATATGTAAATATCCTCTCAGGTTCCCCTTGCTATTGTCACCTCTACAAAGCTGGTAGCTTTGTAGGTTCACCCTGTGCTTGCCAATGCCTCTGTATGCACCAACTCCTCCTCAGCTGGCTCTCACAGGAACACAAAACACTGCTGACAGCACCAAAACCTTATTAACATTCCAGACAAAAGACTTAAAAACCATCCAATGATTCCCAACATCTTCTGCACCTTCTCCAATAATTTCTGGCTGACACTAGGCTGGAAAGATAAACTGCCTCTCCAGATTCAGTAGTCTGTCTTCTTAGACAACCCGCACCAATTTCACATCTCGAGGGGACACTCAGACTCTGCCTTTTGTGTACCAGGGTTAACACACAGCTGGGCTCTTCTGAGGAGGAAGACTAAGACCATTAGGAGACAGGTAGAGGAGGGACAAAAGTGTGTTGCAGAGGTCTTTGCACTGGGTGAAATGCACAAGAGCCCAGGGCAACGTATCACAAAAGGGATCTTACACAAACATCCTCACAGATTCACTGATACACTCCAGCAGTTCTTGGAATCAGGGACTGGGATTCTTGGCAGGGTGGGAGGAAAAGGGAAAGAGAGAGGAGAAGGGAGTCTTTCTGGTGAGCATGTTTTCTTTCCACCAGCCAGGCCCCTAGGTCCCCTGCTGCCAAAGCACTCAGAATAAAACATTAATTCAATACCACACATTTAATTACACATTATTTGAAAGTGAATTTATTTAACAGAGGAAAATAGTCTTCAGAGAGCATCTGCCTCCCTCAGACTTGTGCATCTGCAGGGAGGGGGGCTTGGAAAGGAGATAGGAGAAATAATGGTTTGTTTTACATCAGCAGCTATTGCTGTTCAGTTCATCCCTTCAAAAGGAGAGATTTTAAAGATATAGAGTTGTGTTTTGCAGGAACTTACCGGCTGATTTGATTTTCCAGCTAGTTTTCACTTGATTGGAAAGTGCTGCTGCAGACAGATACTACTTGTCTTTCTTTTTTATTATTTTTCCAAGGGAAAGGAAGAATTACTGGTGGAGGGATGGAGGAGGATTGGCTGCCCCTCGAGGGACCACGTCATAGTCAGATTTCAGGCTTAAGGCTTTAACAACACAGTAATCAGACACTTAACAGCATTCTATTGCTGAGATGGATAATCACAAGAAAGCTGGAAGTGACCAGGTCTCAGCAGCAGTCTCGCAGCATTGAGAATGTCTCCCAGCAGGAATACAGAGGCTTACCTTCTATGCCCGAGGTCCCAGGGGCTCTTGGCTATCAGCTCCCCCAGTCTGCAAGCTTACTGCCATGGCTCTGCCTGTTCCAGTGGGGCCAGGAGCCCAGCAGCACCTGCCTTCATGCAGCATGAAGCATCATATTTCCCCAGTCAAAACTCCACTGCAGAGACAGCAACAGATTCCAGTGCCTGGTGCAGGTAGCAGCCCCTCCATGGCTGTATGTGAATCGTGCTGAGCTGCTGCAAGGCCAGAAATGAGATGCCAGATCCTTTGTAGGACAGAGTTTGCTCTCAGTAAACTTAGCCTGAACTTTTGCCTTTGCTGTCCTCTGGGTTATTGTACCCCCACAACATCCCAGCAGAAGAATGTCACATGGGACTGGTTTAACTGGCTCAATGACACCTGAGCCTTTCTCCCAACCTTCATCTCTGCACTGGGTCTTCCTCACACTCCTTAATTTGGGAGCAGCACCGAAATGCTCTCTCATCTTTGCAACAGACTTGATTAGACTGCATTCCTGCCCTGGAGTAACAGGCAGACAAAAAACTGTACCATGCACCACCACTGCTAGCACCCAGGAGAGCTCAGCTCAGCCCAGCTAGTACTGACCCCCACAGCAGGGCATGTCTCTGACAGACAGACATCTCATGGTCACTCACTACCCCTTTTGGCCTCACCAGCCAAATCCTGCTGGTGTCATCCCCTTCCCAGACATCAGCTTCAGTGCCAGGCTGCAGTTGCTTGCACACTCAGGTAGATACTACAGCACAGGCTTCAGGTCACAGTGTTAAGCTTTTAGTTGTAATTTTGAGGACTTAGGGGGTTTCAATACTACTGTTTCAATGCTGTTTAGTCTCTGTACTAATCCATGGCTTGAAGGAGCTAGCCCCCACCATAAATGCTAAAAAAAATTCAGATATATTGAATATGTTCTGGAAACTATGTGACTATTAGAAGGGTGACATTGAAGAAAGAGGTATGGTTTGGAAGTGGTTCACACGCTACACTACAGCTGTGGTCCCTAGTGCAGAGGGAGTAAGAACTGGCCCCAGAGTTGGGTGCAAAATTTTTAGACAAAGTGCAGTTCCCTCCAGATGTGGAAGTGCATAAAGACTTAGAGAAAAAGCTATTGCGACAGAATTTCTGGACCATCTCAAAGCAGGAAATTTGGTGAGAGGGCCTCATATTCTGCATTTTCCAGCTAGAGCTCCATGCAGGTTGGAAATACTTCTGATTGTTGCCATCCTCACCATCATCACAAAGAAAAAAGACAAGTTTGGAAAAAACATAGTATCGTCTGCTCTTTTTTTGTTGTTGTTGTTGTTTCTGTGAACTCTGGGTAACAACATCCTTTCTTGCCCCATGCCCAGCCATTTTTTCCACCAACAACTTCCTTTGGTGGTCCTTAAATGAGTGGCTAAACCAGCCAAACCCATGGAACAGGAAAATTCCAGAAGTGAGTCCATATGGAGTAAAAACATGAGGTGCTGAAAGACAAATCTCATGCTCAAGTTATGATTTCATTAGAAAGTCTCTCTCCAATTTGCCCAATTTCCATCTCTCCCCTTCCTTTCCACCTCCTACAACTCCCTGTCTCGCAGGACTGACAGGAGGTGTGCTTATGTCTATGGCTTGATGAGGTGTTCCCTCGGACTCACGTTTTCCTAACACCTCGAATGGACCTTGCTCCGTCTCTGTTTCTGCCTGAGGTTTCCTTGGCTTTGTCCCTACTTGTTCTGTCTGCATATCCCTTTTTCCATCTTGCCAGCTTCTCCTGCAGAAGGAAACCCCTGAAGGAGGAGTAATGTGAGACAGCTCTGCCTGCTGGGCTCTAAAATTACTGTGGTTTGGGTGATTTAGGCTATTGTTAAGAGGCAGCAAATTATGCAGAGGGGGATAAAGAGGAGGAGGATTATACAAAGGAATTAGCTAATCTGATGGGGATAGCAGCTGGTCCTCATTTAACCCTCCAGGTCTGTGCATGATTGCAGCTTTCTATGTTCCTCTGACCTAAGTCTGAGTCACAACTAGGATGCAATGAATATTCTACTGGTGCTCCTGTGATTCTGCACACCAAGAGAAATCTACGTTTTTTCTAAGGTCCCCCTCTTTGCTGAAAAAGAAAGAAGGTAGCAGCAGGGCAGCTCTCGATGAGAGAAAGGAGCCCACCACTACCCTGGTCCATCCCACAGAAGAGAACCCCTGAAAGGTTCTCAGCCATGCGTTGACTCTGGAGTTGCTCCATGGTGGGATCCGACTTGTTTCACAAGCACTGGCTGAGCAAAGGCATTGTCCAGTCAACACCACCTTCCTTTCCTTGGCAGGAACAGAGCTCTTTGAGGAATGACAGGTGAACCAGGAAAAGGTCTCCTTGGATAAGGCTTTGGAAATCCCTCATCACCGGGCGTTTGATGCTGTTTAAGGAACCATGTGCATCCTTCCCTGATGGCATTGCTTCACCATATCTCTGCTGAGTCCTGCCTTTACTGTGAGGAGAATCCCGCTTCTTTTATTGTCTCTGACACTCCCAGCATGGGGAGAACATGCAATGATTAAACAATATATATTTGTCCATTTGTCTGTCTGTCATCTTTCAGCAATGTCTCACACCATTATGAGCCAACTGGCTGGGGTGAATTTTCACCAAAAAAACCCAGCACAAACTTCAGTGAATGCAAGAGGGGAAAAAAAGAATCTCACAGTTTTCTTCTGTGGGCAAACATCAGTGTCTGCACCAGGGGAACAATACCCAGTTAATTCTTCTTAAAGGCCCTGGTGAGACTCAAGAAAACATTCTGCAGTGCTGGTAGCTTCAGAAGACATGATTAATTGCAGATGGTGAAAAGGTGCATGTTCAGCTTTAACTGAACTATGTGTGAGGACTGGATGATTGTTAAGTTGGTATTCAAGGCACATGAGGAAGGCAACCCACTAGGAACTTCAGCTACCAAGCCAAGATTTTATATATTTTATATATACACATATATATATACACACACACACATACACACACTTTCTTATATGTCTCATATATGGTTTAACAACTTAAATTTAAATATGTATTCTTAAGTTTTACAGCAAGAACATACTGCTACTGGAAAGGAAAAAAATCAGCAAGATTACTGGGGAAGGTGGGAAAGGGTATTACTGTTTTGCACTTAGGTGAGGATGCAGAAGCATAAAAAGAACCTCCTAAAGCTGGCAATAGCAATTTGTAGAAAAATATATGGGGGTGATGCTGAAGTGCAGAGAGTGGAGTATAATGGTGGAAAGATCTTCAATATGCCTTTAGCTTTTCTCCTCACTAGCCTAGGACAGGTGTCATTTCATTAGAAAATACCTTGAACTAGACTATGTTGCTTTCCTGAACTGCCCTAATTGGAAGACCAGCATCAGATATTGGGATGGTAACATGGAAAAATCAGAGGCTGGTGTCCACTAATCCAATCCATCAGTCTGCCTGCAAATCCTCTTTCCTCATTGCAATTTGAGCTTGTAAAGTGACCCCAAATTCAGCTTGTATTAGAAAGGTCACCTTGATGTCTTTTCTTTATCAATCAGAGTTTAAATCAAGTCTCTTAACCTTTCCCAGGGCAGAGATTTTTCAAGCAGGTACTAGAAAAACCTACCCAGATCAATATCTGAGTGCATATGAACACCCAAAGTTCAAAACTTCAGTCAGACTTCTTGCATTTACACAGTCAGTTGCAATTCTCCTGCAAACAGAGCTCCCACCAAGTCACCCAAAGTCTCCAGACCAGAAACAGGAATTGCAGAGAAAGAAGACAAAAATAAAAAGTACTGAAGGAATAAATAATTGCTGAGCTGTTAAAAATCACATCTTCATTTCTGGAAGGAGTTCAATGAACAAAGAATTCCTATGCTGCCCAGCTTTCTTCATTTATCCTTCTTTACTGGATAGCACTGTGTCTCTGTGGCATAAATTGCAGTTTCGCCATGCCATGTCTCTTCTGGTGTGGGTACATTCCCAGTGCTGCTCATAGTGTTGCAGGAGGGTCAAAAGGAACGATTCTCTCTCTCAGCTTCTCTTCTCTCTATTGGGATCCCTCCCTCAAACACATCCCAAATTAGGAGAGGGACTGACTATGTCTGGGACCTTGGCCATAGTCAGCAGTGGTGAAAAATCCCTCAGTTTGTGATGTTACAGCAGGGAGGACTTTGTTTCCTGCCTTCAGTGTTTCCTTTGCAGATCGCTAATAGACATCAGGAAAAACAAGGTGATTAAAAGTGACCTCCAGGACACATCACTTTCAACCTTTTTCCAATTGGAAACACTTTTAGCAATAGCTATTTTCTGTTCCTTGCTCTTAGGGCAGGTTTCTACAGATGTTCTTGTTTTAAATCCTACACTGATGCTTCTATCCTCAGTCATTAATCTCAGATGCTGGTCCTTGTCAAATATTTGTGGAACATCTCAGTGTACTATATCCACTGAATTCCCCTTAGATATAGTGGCAGTGAGATCATCAGGGAATGCCAACAGATTAGCTGACTGTGACCTCCCACAATTTCAAGCCAAGTAAGTTTGGCCTTAACAGAGCACTACTTTCCAGGTGTTCTCCCACAACATCCCTTAAAGTTTAAGATGATTTCCAAGAATTTCCCAGAGGAAACATTAAACTTACTGGTCTGTCTCTTCTCCCCTTTATGTCCACCACCTTTCAACTCTCATTCAGCTGCCCCATTTTAAACAGACAATTTAAAATGTCAGCGAAGAACTTGACAATTTGTGTGCACGCCCTCAGGTGTACATTATGGGATGTGCTCTCCACTGCAGAGGATCCTCACCTTGCCCCATGCCCTTGAACAGCTGGCCACTGATATGGGGAGATCTTTCTCTTCATCCTCTACAAAGCTGGATGCAATTCTGGCAGATGAAAAATATTTAATAATCCTTCTCTCCTCTTATCGCTGATTCAAGTTGGCTTTCATTCTGTCATCAGTGTAAGTTTTCCATGTATCAGTCTCAAGATAAACACCTTCACCTCCATGTTCTCTGTACCAGCTCACTGTTTTCCTGAAAACTCCAAACCCCTCCTTGTTGTGAGGCCAGTTTTGTTGTCTCAGAGATGCTTATGTGCAAAAGGACCTTGTTGTCTGAAATACACCCTTTGTCTTCTCCTGAATTCTTCTTCCTCCCCTGTCCTTTCACTATGATACTTCAGCAGTGCCCCATCACAGTCTCAATCTCTTGCTTAGCCAGTCTGATGTATGTCAGTCCCTTCATCCAGCCTTTTATTATCTGTATTTTTACTAGACTGAATGTTTAGGGCAGCCTGCACTAAAGCCCAGACAGCTTTTTTCAACTCATTTTGCATTCCCTGTAAGCCTGTATGCTGAAAGGCCACTGGTTTTGTGAGGCTGCCCTTTCTGCAGACCCTCCTCAGCACTTCAGCTCCACAGGGAATATAATCACTTCAATTTCAAGTGTATTTATTACAGCTGCTCAATTTTCTTTAATCTGTCATTTCTCCTTCTCCTCCCCCCACTATTGCTTTCTTTTCATTGAGCTATGAGTGCACTGGAGGAGGTTGTTACCTCTGACCCTCCCTGCCCACTCCAGCCCCATCCTAGCACTGGCTCACACTGGATGCCTTGTGCACTGATTATCGCTTGTTACTCTGTGGCTTAATGAATGTGCTGGGCCCTTTGCAAACACATACATATGTCACAGACAGTATGCTCACATTGGTGACCCCTTGGGACTAATTGAGGGAGAGAAGACAACATTTTCATGCACAAATTGCCTGTCTCATCAGCACCAAGAAGGAAAGAAAGACCAAGAAATTCTCCCAGACCTGTCTGAGAGAAGGAAACCTTAACAACAGAGTGCCCATGTCTGCCTGAATCTTGTAAAACAACATAATTCTGGGCAGGAAGAACAATGTTTTTATGTAGGGGATGCGTGTCCCTTTGCTGACAAGGTTGAGTGCAAAACCACAAGCATCCCTTCAGAGCTGGAGCTGAAACAGCCAGAGAAACCCCAGTTGACATGAAAACCATCAACATGCCTCCCCGTATGTTAAGCTGTGTGAGCACGCACACCTCCCGAGGTTTAATTGGTGTATTAATGTATTAAAGCACTGACACAAACAAACAGGGACTGCTTTCATAAGCTACAAAATCCTTGAGTACATTGTAATTAGCTGGGCTTGTTAAACCACTTAATAAGCAACAGATAGCATGTGTCTGATGCCCCTGTGTCTTGGCTCAGAGGGAAAGACAGGCAAGTGCTTAAATATGAAATGAGTTCAGGTGAATTCTAAGAACTGTTCTTACAACACAGGAAAATTCTGCCCAGGGCGAACAGAGCTGAGACCAGCACCAGGGTCACAGGTTTCTCTCATTGCAGTACCCACTCCTCCTCTGGAGTTGTGTTCCCACCAGACAGCTCCCATAGTGCATCTGGGGTTTTCAAGGAAAGGCAGGAAAGGCTGGCACTGGGGAGAAAGCACCACATTGGACACAGGGTGGGCTACCTATTCAAATGTTAGGCTTCTTTTCCTGTGACATCTCATCTTTTGAGTATTCTCGGGAGGAACTATCTAATTCTGAAGCAGGTAACTGAGGAGTGTGAAGTATATAGCTGTATCTTAGCATGCAGTATATTGATGAGGTAAGGAGAAGAGAGTATATTCTCATAAATCCATATGACACAGTGCTGCTACCATGAGGTTCACCAGCTCACAAAGTGGACCAAAGCAGGCAGAGCCAGGAAACTATCCAAAACACAGCCCAAAAGCTTTCTGTCCAGCAAGTCATCTCCAGGACTTATGCTGTGATCACCCTTTTCCCACTCCCCGAGGAGTTCCAGGAAAGGGAAAAGTCAGCAGGAACACAACCAAAACAGATCAGACAACTGTAGGGTTACTCAGCATCCCTGAACGCAAATGGACAGGCAGTGCTGTAATTTTATCCCAATTCCCAGCTTACTCCTACAGTGATACCACCAGTCCATGTGTCCCTGCACAGTCCAGCTGGCTATCCAGCTCCAAATTTAACTTTCCCCAGCACATCACCATGCACAACCGCAGCTTTCAGAGAGCAGGCAGAGAAGATCCCTTAAACACCGCCTCCACCCAAGCCCACCACAGGGATTTGCAGCTCTGCAGCTATTCCTATATTCCAACCAGATTCTTCTTTTCATCTTTTTTCTACCTCCTATTCTAGTGCTGAACCCCAGGCCTGCTGCCTTGGAGCTTCCTCCAAATGCTGCATTCATCCATTTTTAAAGGTGACCTTCCAACTTTAAAGGAAGTTAGCAAGCCTCACTGTCTTCATTTGCCCTCTCCTTCTTTTCAACCTGATCTTTATTATGAATTAAAAAGGGGCCTGAAAGGTTTTCTCTATTAAAAAATAAAAGCTTTAGAAAGAGCACGTTTCCAAATCACTTCTCTCCCAGTTTTTGCAGCAGCCATCTTGCATGTCACGGTGTTTGCTTGCTGCAAACCATGAGCTGCCAGCTCTGATGGTGAAACCTGCTGGGGGTGTGGCCACCTACCTGACCCTGTGGGTACCTGTCACCCCACCCCACCACTGGTTACTCTCTCTGTTGTTCTGTCACTGCTGTTTCGCAAAGCACTGACCTGAAAGGTTCTGGTGAAAAACAGCCTTTGAGGGAGCAAGGTTGAAAGTGGGGTTATTTTTCACTTGGACCATACTAGACACCCAGGTAAGACTGTGGCCTCATAAGCTCTTATGCTGGCACAAATGAAGAGCAGCAATTACATGAAGTTCTCTTTATTTCACCTTACTGGCAAAAGTGCATCCTACAAATCCTGGGGCTGTATAGTGATGGAAATGGAAGGTGTCGCCAGCCTTTTGCAGTAAGACTACTCTTGCCAATGAGTTGGTGACAGTAATTAAAAAGGCAATAGCAAAGCAATATGGTAGTTTCCTGCTGCTGTGGTACAACATTTTGACATTTAATCAGGACAAGCAGAACGTGAATTTTTACCATAATACAACTGATACAAAAACAAAAACCATGATCTTAAAACACGGAAGCTTGCCTTCCAGCCCTTCTCTTAGATTACAGAATTAAACAAACAACAACAATAAAACACAAAGAAAATGCAACCAATCAACCAGCCCCTCCTTCTCCCTTTCCACTTTGTTGGCTGTGAGCTCTGCTGCTATCCAGACAGGTTGTATTGAGTATTTCTTTTTGCAAGAGGTCAGGACACCACAAACCAGCATCTCACAGCCAGACTCTGGATTTAATCATTGGCATTTTCTTCCACCCAAGAAACCATAGGCATTTTCTGAGCTATAGACATCTGGTTGCCAGGAACAAGGCTGACACCCAGAAACTCATTTCATGCTGACCTCCAAGGGACCACAAGTGAGGGGAAGCCCTTATTCACAGCTGGCTTGTGCCACACTGGGCCTGAAAGTGTCTGGCTCAGTTATAAAACACCCAGTCTCTTCTCCCAAACCATTCAATTATCCCCATCTGCCACTCTTTACCAGACTCAGTGTTAACCACTCAACCCTGCTTGATCTCATAGCAGCACTAGGACTCTTTCATTCTCCTTCCAAACCAACATGTCCATGCTTTTCCCAACAGCCCTGCTGTGCTCTCACATGTTCACTAGGACATATGCTTCTTTGAAAGCCCATCATCAAGCTGCACACCAAGGGAAGCAGCTGATTAGGTTCTTGCTACAATTATCTACTGAAAGTAGGAGAGTAGTTCAGATTTTTAGGAGAAACAGAGCATTTCCCAAAGCAAAGGCAGGATTTCAAGGAGGTATGACCAGGTCAAGATTTAGTACAATAAATAATGGAAGGCTCCTCACCTCACAGCCTCAGCCTTTTCTTAGCTCTGATGCTCAGTTTCATCTTTGGGCTATGAATGATTCATGGAGCCTTAAAATATATATAATCTATATCTCCTAGAACAAAGAGTCTTTTTTTCAGAGGGTTGTGAGGGAGCAGGGAGCAGTATGTGCGATGCCTGCACTTGGGCTTGGATATCTCTTGGGAAAGGACTCTTGTGGTTCCCTGCTTCTTTCCAAACCCAAGAAGCTGTTCTGAGCTTGAAGCTGAGCTCTGTGGGAGACATCAGCTCAGTCTCTATGATACAGGGACAAGCTTGCACTGAGGGTCTCAAGAGTTGCTGACTTGAATCACACCCAGTACCGGATCAGAGCCAGACTCTTCTCATCAATCAGTACACTGTGGGGGACTTCAGTCATTTATGCAGAACTGCAGATGTGGAAGCTGCAGCAAAAACCTACCTCCACGTCACAGCCTATTCCCCTGAAGGCTTTACCATCCCTACTTCCAGTTCTCTGCCTTGGACTGTATATCACATTTAATGTGATATACAGTCCAATTAATGAATGTGTCTCTTCCCTTGGAAATCTAACACCACTTTTCCATTATGAATATTTGATTCCTTCTACGCATACAAACACAAACATACACACACCCCTGCACCATGAGCAGCGAAGGTCTGCTTACTTCTCCAGACAAGAACACCCCTTTGGGCAATTTCAAGGATGTTATGTCAAAGAAACTTCCTTTCCAACCAAAGAGATGACCATTGTCTGATTTCTTGTTGAGAAACCTAAGCATGGGTAAGATCTGATGAGAGCTCCAACTCATGAGGATCTGTTCTTACTCAGAAGGGAGCACAGGGAAATGGGCAGGCAAGAGATGGAGAAGTCTCAGACAGGGATGGGCAGCAAAGTCCTCTGTGGCTCGTGTCCAGAAAGCTTGGCATGCCTCCCTCTCAACACCCCAGATAGATGGCAGACTGAACTTCACAGTGCTATAAACTACAGGCACAGACATGCCCAAAAAGGTTGAACCATCCCTTCAAGGGATCATCCAGATTCCTGTACAGCCCTTTGTTTTCAGTGATGCTTTTGGGATAAAAGAGTCAGATTTGAGCCTGTGCTGTATCTACAGCTCATGATCATCACATTTCTCTGCTCTTTGGAGTCTTAGAGATATTCCTTAGAAGGGACATCATCAATCCTTACCTATTTGGATACACCTGATGGCACCTTTTATGCTCAGGAGCCTTCTTTATTTTCTCTGTCTTTTTGGTTAGAGATATTCTTCTTCCCTTGTGAGACTGCTATTGATATCAATCTACTCGGCTTTTTTGAGGTTCAGGCCAGCAGCACTGAATCCAGAGAAGGAAATCTGGCACAGTATTAGATGCTTCATGCATTACAACCATACAGAGAAGCTTAAGGACTACAGAGAACAGTGCCCAGCTCCCAGGAGTCCCCACTGAGGTTAACGGGATTAAACAGAACTCAAGTCTACCCATTGGATGGTACTTTCATCCAAAATACACTGTCAGGGATTTTTTTACCTTCTTCTGAAGCTGTGACTGTACAGATTTTCTGTTGGTATTGAGTGGCAAGTGTGTCATGTGGCTGCAAAAGAGACTATCCATCTGTGATGGATGTAGTGCTGGCCCCAGGCAGGAGGGTTAAGGCACACCACAGCCTTTTTTAGCTTATTGCTAATGAAAATGAGAGGCTGGCACTATCATCAAGTAGTCTCCCTGGCAGTTCCATGCTCCCAAGTTTTCTAAAGGAGTGAACAGCTATGCCAAACACCTCCCACAGCTCTGCCATACCTGCTGGCATCCCAGCTGCATCCTCCAGTCGCCAGACCTGACCTGGGTGGTCGGACAGGAGCAATCGTGGGCGTTAACCCTGGTCTCCAGCAGCACTTGGCTCTTCTGGTTTTCCACTCCCACACAGTGCCAGATCTGCAGCATTTCCAGCCAGAAGAGCCCCTGCTTTCTCCTGAGCAGGGATTGACAGTTTCTCACTGATATTGTCTAACGCAGTCAGTTATCATTTATGCATTTAGAGCAGATCCATCAAAACAATTGCTGCTAGAGGTCTGAATTCAGTACGTTACACACAACAGCTTCCTGGAAGGAGAAAAATGACACTTACCTGTCTTCAGGCGAGTCCCTTTCCAGTTGCCTGCAACATCAGCGCACCGCGAGATGTGGTGGCTTTGGGGGTCGTGTACCTCTGGAGTTGCTCTAGCGGTGCTGAGCATGTGACTGGAGCTTAAACACTTTTAAACTTTCAAACCCTCTGGGACCATCGATGAACAAATGTTTCTCAGGACACATAAAGCAAACCTGCAGCTGCCTTCAGAAGTCTACTCGACCAGGCACTATCAAGGAAGAAGTGACTGCGCACAGCTGCTCCTTCATCCCCAAATATTGCCTGACATTGATACAGCAAACCCAAAATGCTCTGATGGTCCAGAATATCTCTAAAATTGCCAGGCAACAAGGTTTCATAAGGAAACCTGAGCAAAGGTACAATTATTTAGCCTGGCAAGACAAGCTCACATCAGTGATGTCTGAAATGTGCACACTGCATTATCATGATGTCACCTTACACATTTGCTATTGACACCAGGGACTGAATCCTGGCAAGACCAGGTCTTGGATACATCAGTTTGCAAGACCATGAGCTCCTTTGCTCTTGTATCAGATGTTGCAATATATTCCACCACCTCATCAGCCTTTTCCATGGACAGCAAACATACATCCCTCTCTCTCCCAATTATCTTAACAAACAGCCTGGACACATCTCTGACTCACTTAAGATAACGATGACCTGTCCACAATCAGTTTATTCAGACATCCTGGCAGTTTACCGAGCCTAATGCAACTCCAGTCTGGTTCTCCCTGACTTCTCATGAACGAGGCTGACTTCCAAGAGCGGCTGCACTGCCATCAGTGGATGGAGACCCACACACAGGTCAGACACAGGCTGCTCCCAGAATTCAGGCTGGAGCCACGAAGGCTACTTGCTCTGAAAACAAGCTCTTAACTACTCCAAAGGCCCAGGCAATAGCAGTTTTTCTTGCCTGCAGACAGACCCATTGGGATGGTACCAGTCCCAAGATGGGGTTAAGGACAATCACATGACTGAAGGGCATCTCTGTATATTATGTCTTGCTGCCTGTCTGAAACATTAATTCATCCAAACTGAGAGCAAAACCAGCACCCACCATAGAGCATGAATATTTGAAGAAAAACCTTTGAGAAAAAAAGGCCAAGTATTCAGAAATCATAAGCAAATCCTTACAAAAAGCCAACTTCTCTGCAGGAATCAGGCACAGGTCACAAATGACTCACTAACAGCAGAGCAAGTCATTTAACCAGCACTCAGAACAAATCCCTCCACTTTGTATAGAACAACCAAAATTTATTCCTGCTGATTAGTCAGCAGTTACACTCACAAGTTCAAAATTAATATCAAAATTCAAATGTAGTTGTCTTGTATTTGCACTCTGCTTTACTGCTGGAAAGACTATCATCTTTATGAAGGAATCCTCCTGCAGTTATTTACCGGTGAGGGAGTGTGGGTTGGGATTTATTCTAGCTCTGTATTATCAGAACACATGCTGGCACCACCAAGGAGTCTGTCTGTCATAAGGAAAGTAGGGGGGATGACACTGGAGAAAGTACAAAACATACAGGCAAAGCAAAATTCACAACAGCAGAAGATACATGGTCACTTAACCAGGTAAAGCACATTTACTAGCTCAGTGTGTGCTGGTCTCCTGTCATACTCTCTTCCCTTCAAAACAGCTGTATGCACTTCCACACAGCTTGTTAAACTTCTCTTCTGATTGCTCAGGCTCTGCTGGCACTGGTAAATACATGGTTGATAAGGACTCTTTGACTTATTGCACAAACTGCACCAGAAGCACTTCCAAATTTTAAGAAAAATGAAGTCACTCAGCATTGATTTCTTGTACGGTCTCTTGCTGTTGCTCCTCAAAACCTATGGTTTTTAGCTTTACTACTGTGTATAGGCCTCTTTATCCTCTGCTAATGCCAGGGCTTAACCCTGAGGATCTGCAGCTTGTTCTGGGTACAAGTCAAAGCAGAGCAGTGATGCACTGCTGCAGTTTGCTGAATCAGCAGAAGCAGCTTCCTCTGACTGCCCACAGCTCCCAGGAATTCTGCCTCTGCCTCCCTGGACAGCAGGACACAGATACAGGGAGACAGCGAAGACTTGCTGGCAAATAAAACTACCACCTTCAAAAGAAATTCCAGCTTTTTGGAAAAGAGGGGTGAGTCCTCAAAAGCACATCTAAATAAACAAAAGAGCAGCAAAGAACATCAGGAGTCACTTGGTGCAATGTGGATAAACAGCTGTAGAGACTCAACATACCCCAATCATGACCTACAGCATCACACACATCAGTCACCGCCTGGCAGCAAGTCCGAGCCTGAGGTCCCCACCAGGCCATGAGCTGATTCCATCTTGCAGAGAGCTACAGTGCTAGAAACATACTGTGCCCATCATGTTCACTTCAGGCATGAACTAAAAGAAACATGACTCCATCTTTTTAGAGTCAAAATACAGCAAACCAAAACTTTGTTTCTCCACTTAGGCACTCACAGGCTCCACACTCTACAAGAACAAAGAAGGCAGGGTTGTGGTGTCAGGAGCTGATATGTACCACTGCCTGCACCCTACCAAACCAGTACCCCAAGGTTCTTCAGTAACAAGCTCTGAAATCAGCTAAAGAGTCATTTGAAGCCAGCAAAGGGAGGGAGAACAGGACAGCAATATCAACTCATGGTCCAGCTGTCACAAAGACCACAGAGCCTTCACATGGGTAATTCAGGCAACAGAGATGACCAAGAAGCAAGAATAAGAAGAAACAAGTGCCCAATCCCCCTGCAATGCATTCCAGAGCCAATGAGTATAGTTAAGCCAGCTCCTTTGGAACTGGCAGCATCAGAAACATCTTAGGAATTCCGGTGCAAGGAGTCAGTTGCCCTGAAACACAAAGCAAGGTGAATCAAAGCTGACCATACTAGCAGCCTAAGTAATTGGCTAATCTACTGTTATTTGCAATGTTTCTGAGCTGTGAAATCTGATAACAGACCCTGGAGTAGCAGGGAGGAAAAGGCAGAGCTTCCAACATCCACGTTTGTTGCCCACACCTCAGAAAGGAAAAGTAAACAGGGATGAAATCCAACGCAGCTCAGCTGCTCATCCCTTGTGCAAGGCTATATCAGGAGACAACCATTTGTCTCAGGCATTGTATACATTCCTGGAAAAGTAAAGGTCTCAGCCACCACCTAATCCTGCAAACCACAGTACCCAATCACTTCTAGAGACATAGTCATGAGAAGGGAATTGCAGGTGGAAATTTGCTCACAGCATCATTTTGAGACATTTCATTGAAAGTCATGCCAAAAGTTATAGGAACAGAAGGATGCTGGAAAACACGTTTTTAATTTGCTCATCAAAACTCTCACCAGGTTTTCTAAGAGAGTTCCAGCACCATCCACTGATAGCTCTTCAAACACCTCCCAGCCTCAAGCCTACAGTCACCTGTGTGTTGGCACAGCAGGTTTTAGTTACATAAATTACATCTCCTGTTAACAATTCTAAGACACAACCACTAGGACACATCCTGCTGCCAAGTCCTGCATGCTGCAGAATGGTTCCTTTCTCTTCCTGGAGCATCCAACCACCCAGACATGAACTCCTGATGGGGAACCTGAGTGCAGCGCTCACCTGTACCCCACTGCCTCTACATCAAACACATCCTTGATAGATTAACAGGAGGCTAATTGTTCCTGAGAAGGGAACAACAATCCAATACCCAACAGGTGACCAATTTGCACAGCCAAGCAAGGAGACCTGAAGCAACAGCACATCCTGAAACAAAAGCACTGCAGCCAGAACAATCTTTTACTGTCAAGCTCCCTGAGAGATGAGACTTCTAGTAAAACTTTTTCTGCTAACTATAGAAACTTGTCTTGGAAAATCCTGACACAATCTCCCTGCAGTACCAGCTTGTCCCTGAGAATATGACCATTTTGAGCTACAAAACACAACAGGTTGTCAACTGAGATCATCAACAGCTAATCTCTCAGGCAAGAAAACATCTTTGAGCCTGATGAGAGTGACAGAAACAAGAGCTACACCTGAGCAATGTTCCCATCACAACAGTAACTCCCACCCTCCACACCCACCAAAAAAGAAAACAAACCAAAATCCCCACACATGGACCATCTCACGAAGAAGTAGACTATAGGACATGTCATTCTGAACGTTTATTTATTTTATCTTCAAAGAAGAGGCCTGGTGCAGCTGTTTCGTTAGAAAATAAAGTGTTTATTAAGAAACTAGACATTGAACACCCCTATAGTCTCTGTGAAAAGGGACCGTCCCATTTCCCATTAGCACAGGATGATAGTTATGGCAAGATAAGAATGCTCAAAGATGGAGGAATCTCATTGACAGAAAATGAGGTAATGATTTACAATAATTAAAAATAAAATAAAATTTAAAAAAACCCCATCCTTAGACTTGCTACTTAAAGCCACCAATCTCAAACAGCCATGAATGGCTTTCGTTTTCAGCAGTGAGGAACCAGAGACTTTAATTGGTGTTAAACAAATTGAGACATCTATCACAGTGGGGAGAACTGCTTTTAATTATGTTGTACGGTCCGGAGGATTTCTTCTAAGCAGAGATGGACCTGAGCTGCAAAATTCAACCCTTCCTCTGCTAGGGTGTTTGAGTATAGGCTTCTGGTCCAGGCCCATGGATGTATCTCTACGACTGATACACACAGTTGAAAGCAGAGTCCCCTGAACAGTGCTAGGGAGAGGAGACAGTTCAGATGGACAAGACATCTCCAGGTCAGGTGGGCGACTTCCAGGAGATGGGGAAATTCAGTTCAGACAAGCACCCAGTGATTCACATGCTTGGTGAAGCTCCTCCTCACTCTGTGAATCTGCAGAATTGAGGTGTCAACAGCACACAGCCGTAGGTCCTCTCTGGCAGTGCACCTCTTGCATTTCCAGCTCCGATGCGGGCAGGAAACGTTGTTGGGAGATTTGGTCATGGTTTCTGAAGCCATCCAACCTGAGCCAGGTCTCCTCGTACTAACGCAGATGCCCCCCTAAGGCATGTCCATTAACTTAAAGCAATCTGCCACCATCTCTCCGGTACTCTTCTATTGCACTTTACCTTTTTATGCAAATGAACCAGGAGAAGAAGCAAGAGAATAGAACATTCCCAGGGACAACCCTATGGGACAGCTGATACTAAAACCTCCTAGCAATGTCCAGGGTGGTTCACGCAGGTCACCTGTAAAGGCAGGATGAAGCAGAACATCCCATTCTGAGGCTTCTACCCAGTTGTGGTGGAGAGGGACCATGACTCTTTCCAGTGGCAGTGACCCTTGAGGGCTGGTGAATTTAGAGACACCCCTGATGTGATAAGGTCATCTCAGGCCACCAAGAAGGCAAGCAAAGCTGAGTGGCTGGTGAGCAGGCTACTGGCCCAGTATTCCTCTCAAAAGGATCTGGCCACACCTGAAGCTTTTGGAAGGTTTTTTTGTCCTCTAGAGAAAATCTGCTTTGCTTATAGGTTATCACTGATATGTGTGAGCAAATCTGTATTTCCCATATACGTGACATCCAGAGAGTCCAAGGAAAGCCCTGCAAGTTGCTGCAAGGGCAGCTGGCTTCTCTTGAGAACAGGATAAAAGGGCTTACTTTTCCATCTGAGAGGCTTTGGATGAAGTAAGACAAAAGTGGGATGGGAGAGGGGGAGAGAATACAAATATCAGCTAGAACAGGATTGATACTCCTGTTTTTGCCAGAGAAGAAGCAACAGAATACTTCTTTTCCTCTCCTTCAGTCAGCCAGCCTCAATCTGATGGTTCTGTGTACGTGACTGGGTTATAATCAATCTCTAGTGGGGTGGGAATACAGGAGAGAGCTAAAGGGGGATGGAAAAGGCCCAGCAAATGGGACCTGCGTGCATCTGATATGCTTTTCCACTTTGCTTAATGCTCTAGTCCTGGCAAGGACACAGACCCTCCTGCGCTACGGATTCTCTATCCACGCGGGAAGTCCAGGCAACTCCTCAGATAAAGCTCATCATTTAAGCAGCAGGGAGAGACCAGAGTACGACAACAAAATAGTCAGATCCAACGAGCCGCTCTAACACACACAGACAGACAGACAAACAAAAAAAGCCTCCTAGAATATGTGCACTTCAAAGATAACCACACTCTCTTCCTGTCAGAGAAGTAAGATACTCTTTTTTTTCCATCCTCATTGCTTCCAACATTATTTTCTGTGCAAGAACTGGGAGCGGGGCTGCCTTTGTTCTTACCAAAAGTCTTCATTCTGCTTTAGTTTCTTTCAGGCCTCGGCTCGCTCTGGGAGACCTCCCATGGCGGTGCCACATAAGAGGTGATGGCAGCATTCACTGGGTGTTGCGAAGACACAAGCTTACAAGGAAAACTCCAAGCAGGGAGGACATGACTAAAGATGTCAGTTTGGTTGGCTTGGTTGGTTTTTGTTTTGTGTTTTATTTTAAAGCAAAAGTACAATTATTTACTGTGTTATTAGGATGAGTCCTTTCAATTGGGTTTTAATTCTCTTTATTTGCTCTCATTGCTGCTGTTGTGCCTCGCAGGAATATTTAACGAACACAGCGACCATTGGAGGAAAAGAACAACCCTGTTATCTGGTGACAGAAAACCACAGTTTCAGTTGGCTTTAACGTGTGTACAGGCAGGGCTGTAGAGTCCTATTAGGAGGAGACCTCAATCCATACAGACCACGCTTACTGCTTCCCACCATTTTGAGGGCACAGCCTATAAACTTGACATCAGAACAGGGACTTTTAAGGAGTTTTTAAAAGCCATGACGTCCTTTGCTGAAATAAACACTGACATCCTCAACATAAATGCCTTGGTTAAGAGGTTTGGAATGTCCAGGGAGGCTTATTGGATTCAACATAATTTCTCTGAAACCTAAAGGGGGAAAAAAAACAGAAAAAAGAAAAAAGCAAAATAAAGTAAACGAAAAAACAAAAAAGAGCAAAACTAGAAAAAAAGAGAGAGATATCGACACACATGTAATTATATAAAAAAGAACCAAATGAATAACTAGCAAACAGCTGCTCTTAAATTAAAGCCAAAATGTCTTCTCCAGGCAGGCTACCTCACTCTGTCTTTTCTGTAAAGAACAGGCAATCATTTCATGTGGAGTGTGCAGGCACAAGTGCTCTGAGGACACGGGCATGCAAGCAGTCTGGACTGAGACCCAGGAACAACTCTTTTCTAGAGGTTCCCCCTAAGTCCAAATTCCTAACTAGTCCATCTTTCCCCCAGGCAGACATTGAGAAAAATGGAGATTCCTTCCTATGCCTACTTTTCTCTCACAATTTATCTAATCTGGCTTAACGTTCCTGAAGGCAAAGAGTACCATTGCAAGGCTGGGGAGACCTGACTCTCATAACCTGATAGACCTCTCTTAATCCCAGCTGTCCCATCTACATTGAACCCTGCATGCTGGAGGCATTTTCTCCTTTTCACAACCTCACCTCTCTAAAAGTAATTTGAAGGTTTAGGATTTGCCAGAAATACTGGCCAGATGAGAAAGAAAAATAACAGGAGCAGAGAACACAAACTCCTTCCTTCAGTTCAAGAAACTTACTGGAAAAATACAATTTTTTCAAGGACTGTATGAAACATCACTTCAGTATGTTGGAATGCCTCAGCCAGGAAAACTCACTGCTAATATGTGGTCCTAATGTAGATATAACTGGATATTAACTACCGACCCTCCTGCGCTATGGATCCTCCATCCATGTGGGAAGTTCAGGCATGACAAGAACATTATTGTCTGAAGCCAAATAAATGTGAATACTCAGGACTTGCCAGAGAAGAATTCTCTGAACTAGAGGGAGCAAACCTGCTGTGGAGCACTGAGGGTGAGCTCCAGGAGGGAATCCTTCTGCTGAGATACCCAGTCCCTCAGCCCTCCTCAAGGTCTGACTGAAGGAGGGCACATTCTGGTTCACTGTTCCTGATGTTTACCCTACATTTCCCTTCTTCCTGACTCAAACATTGTTTTCTATCGTCTTTTGTTCTAAGTCCATCAAGTTCTTCTGGAAGAGACCTATGTATTTGTCTTCAGATGTCACCTTACCATTTTTTACATTACTTTCTCAGACACTCATTTGTAATGGTGTTTCTACAACTGAGGCCATCCTAATGCACTGGAAAGAGGTGTGACAGGAATAGGCATAGGGCACTGAAGGTAGCTGCTAAGACTGCAGTGAAATTCCTTTTTGCTCAGTTCATGCCAAATTCTCATTGGTCCAATGGGTTTTTCCAAGAAAATTACCGGGATGTCTTAGCTACATAATAGTTCTGAAGTCTGGAAAATGCTCCTGCTCCACATATGGTCACAGGATCCTCAACAAATCCCCTCAGTCTGCCCAAATTTGGCATCACTAGAGCAGCATGGAGCAGCTTGGATGCCATTAAGAATTATTTCAGTAGGAAACGTGCTTTCCAAGGGGGGAAAAATTTTCTCACACCAAATCCATACCAGCTAGAGCATTTTGTTTTCCTATTTCTTCTTTCTATCTTTTCTTTTATATCTATTTATATTTCTTCCCTGCACTATTCTACTCCGTCTGTTCATCAAACACATGCCTCCTTTGATTGACCTGAGGATGCAGACAAAAGCTGTTTGTTGGCTTTGGAACTGTTTAAACTTGTTTTGGGGAAGCTATCTGTTATTCTGAGTGGCCCTTAAGGGCTGATCCACATGGGAGAGTAAGCCAGGCTCAGCTTTGGTTCATATGTCATAAACTAAATTCATAGGCAAATTCCAAGCATTGAAATATCATTAGTAGTGAGAAAGAGCCTAGCTCAACTCTCATGGTTTAAAGTGCTGAAGCTTGGAACTGTATATGTAAACTAAGTCCATTTCTTATCAGAGTCACTGGGACACAAATAAATATGGCATCCCTGAACATCACTATTTATCGTGTTTTGTTTTTCATAATATAAATATATTTTATGGCCATCAAAGGACAGCTGGGAAAGTCTATCCTCAACAATACTGAGTATCCCCAAGGAGAACTCCAGTCCATTTTATTTTCTTTGTATTTCTTAGCTCTTCTAAATTAAGGCAATTTAACTTCTGCTGGACCACATTCAACAGACCTAAAAATCCTCTGGGGACACACAGTCCCTGGAAAGGGACATGTAAAGATCAGCAACACTTAAGGCTGGGGACACCAAGGGCTTTGCTCTTTTCCATCAGCGCTATGCTGTGAAGTGCAGATGCAGGGACCTCCAGTGACAGCAGGCTCTTTGCAGAACGGGGCTGCAGTAGGGGTTGTCCCACAACAGACATGCAGCCGCTGCTGAGGGACAGTTGGGAGCATGGCAGGAGGACAGCCCACATTTCTGAAGCTTAGGGGCTGAACACACATACCACTGACTTGGGAAAGCAATGCAGCATCAGTCATTTTGGTATCCTCTCCTTCTGATTTGTTAAAGTCCTCAAGGAATCTGAAAAAAAATATGCTTCTCTCCTGACTGGTTTTCTCTCTCTTCCTCACTGCTGTCTCCCATATTGAACTGCTACCTTTAAACCCATTCTCTTGTATGGAGCAGAAACCAACAAGGCTCTTGCTATGTTTATGTCTTCACTGTCAGATGTGAGGTGGATGATGCTCACTGAGATGTCAAGGGTTAAAATGGGTGAATCTCAACAGGTTCAGAGTTTGGATGCTGCTGACAAATGTCATCTACCGTCAAAGCTATTAGCTTCTGAAAAACTGGCTTGGAATTGTCTTTAAAAATGTGGGGGCTTTGTTTTACTTTTTTCTACTTTTCCAAAGGAAAAAAAAAAAAAAAAGATAACTAAAAGTGTTCAGCTTCCCAGAAGGAGTTGGGGAAATAAACAGTCCCTTTTGTAGAGTTTCACATTTGTAAGTACCAGCTGGAAAATGGGAGGAAAAATACTATCTTTGACATTGGTTGTAGATTTGGAGGGAAACTCCAATATGCAAGCCTGAAAATAGTAAGGAGGTAAAAATCTCCACCCTGTAGATTCAAATCAAAAGCATCTCCAAAGACCTACAAAACTGGGAAGGGTCTGACAGATTAAATTTGTGCTTCTCTTGTACTAGTGAGATCACTTTTTAAACCAAAACATAACACTGTCTCTATTAATAGGCATGGTATGGTAGTGGAATAAATGTATGGAGAGTGTTGGAGAACAGGGAAGGAGGAATGAGCTCAGATTTGCTATGCAGCTCTAACAGCTTGAGATGGAGGGGCAGATGGGGTATTTCTCTAAGCAGGCTGGATGGATGTGGCAATGAAAGGACAAGAAAATTGAAGGCAATCAAACCATGCATCAGTTTTTGTCCTCAAACCTGGCCATCCACTTAATCCTCCAGAGCTGTCTTGAGTTTCCCAACACCCTGGCTAGTGGGTCTTGGCCACTGGGCCCCATGCCCATACCAATCCAGCCTACAGACAGTGTCCTGCCAGGAACACACTTCTCCACTGAGTGAGAGCAAGACTAAAGAGACAAACCAGGTATTTTGCCCTGCCTTCACTGTTTGCCTTCTGGTAAAATTGCTACCATTCAATATAGCATGCTTCTTGGGCTTTGGAGACCTGAGGCTGCTCCACATCACCTGAGAAGAGCAGCAGGGAATGTGACACGGGGAGGTGAGGGAATGACGCAGAAAATGATGCACAACTCCTCACGCCATCCCTATCTGCCACAGCAGGAATGGTGCAGATCAGTTCTGAAACACAGGGAGGGAACCTGCTTCTAAAACAGCAATATAAATTGCTGTGGGAACGGATGAGAAAAGCAACGGGATGCCACATAACACCTGGCAAAAATGGGTTAAACAAAAATAGCAAATTAAGGGCAACAAGTTGGCCAAACATAACACTGCTATCCACACAACTCACATTACGCAACAGAGCTTTGAGCTCTCTTCTGTGTTACGGTAGAATTTATGATATAAAGGAAAAGCAATAGGAGACTCCAACAACAGTGTACATTTTATCTTTCTCTATGCACAGATATGAAGTATGAATAGCATCAAAGAAGGCATGAAAACCATCACGGCTGGCCCGCATCCAGACCAAAGGAAACAGCCATTCATCTAGTCAAAGTCAGCACTGGTATGTCTATATCTGAGGAGAAAGCAATACAATGATCCAGGTTTCCTGTCATGGGTGGGTTCATCTGCCAGGCTAGGAAAGAAATCCCTCCTTTTCTTTTCTTCCCCTTCCAGGATATAGCAGGGCAAGATGCAACCCAGCCTGAGGCCTCACTTGCCACAACAAAGCAGGTCACACAATCTCAGCAGCAGCACAGTGGGAGGTTGTCCCTGATGTCCTCAGCTGCAAATAAGCATATCATCTCTCCTGTCCAAGGTGAAGTCAAAGAGCCTAGATCTCCTTTCATTTACACTAGTCCAATACTGTTGACCACAATGGAGAACAGCAAGAAAATTCAGTCCACAGATGAATTTCACACCAATACACAGATCTCAAGCAGATCTCCAAGTAGATAATACCTCTTTTTAGATTCACAGAAAGGCTCCAAGAGCTACACAAACGCTTACAATCATTCATTTTCATGGAAACAGAGTTCTTATTCCCTTCCACAGCAGCTCACCTTGTTTCATTTTTCATTTATCATGGTTTAACCTCAGGCATAAGAGAATCCCACTTTAATCAATGAGACTTCACATCACTGGAAACCTCTTGGGAATGCACTAGACGAAGCTCTAGCTATGGTCTGGGGCATCTTCACCTTCTCCACAACCCAAAATCACAAGCAGGGGATTGCAGCACCACACATGGTTTTGAGGGCAGGAAAGGGAAGAGATGGACTGAGAACAAGAGAAATAGTGAAAGCAAATGGATCCAGATCTCCTTTCCACTTAAATTTCTCTAATGCTTAACTAGAGCAGAGGAAGGGGTAGGCAAATTCTGCAGGCACTCAACAGCCAAACAATGTTCCTTGAGAAAAGGCAGCATTTGCAGCTTTCCACACAGTGAACTCTTGAAGACTCCGTAAGATTCATTAAACCTTTGGTCGGAAGAATTCCAGTATCTGTTGCATTTCTACTGTTGCCGCCATTAATGTAGGCCATGTCCATATTAGCCAGGATCACAAGTTTGTTTTCTCTGGAACTCTTTCATGGATGGAGTAGTTCCAAGATACTAAATGATGTAGCCTGATAGCTCAGGAGGCAGAGCTCCAAGATTCTCCACCAATCCCCCTTAGGAAAAGCCCCAAAGCAGGAAAGCACTTAACAGAGTATAAAACTGAAAAATAAGAAGGCAAAAAGAAAAATCTATTTAAGACCAAGGACAAAAAAAAAATACTATTTTCAGGTCTGAGATGGCCTGTGATTTGAGACAAAGCTTGTCCAGAGGCACAGCCAGTGTGTTTCTCTGGGCTGCATGAAGGTGCAGCTATTTAAAGCCACTCAGAGGCTCACTGCATGATGGAAAGCAGCCAGATCAGTTGGGCTTCATCAGTTTTGTTTTTGTTAGATTGAAGCCAAAGTATGTGAAATGACTTGTAAGAGGACCAGGGAAGGGGGAAGGACTGGGCACCCAGCCGTTTTGCCCACAACACTCAGAGCTCAGTCTCTGCCTCATTTCAGTGGTACTATGTGAGAGATAAGGTTCCTGAGCAAAGAGAATGGCTCTTTTGTCTCTCACAACAGCCATGGCTGTGCAAAGACACGTGGCAAAACTCTTGGGGTTTGCAGGTCATCCATGAGAACAAGCTGCAGGAAAGTGTTTGCAAAGTTCAGTGGTAGCTGACATCCTGGGCATTATCCAGCTGTTGCCCTGCCTCTGTCCCTCTGTATTCTTGCACTGACATCCAGGAGCCTTCTCCTCTCACCAGCTGGGGGGAAAAAAACCTGTCTCCTTGCCTTCATGAGTCCCCAATTCTCATCGCTGTGCACTCTTGCTGCCTTTGCACTCCACAAAGCCCAAGAGACCCGACATGAAAGATCCCATCCCAACAAGTAATACATCATTTTCATCACTTTGGTTTTCAAATACATTCTTTTGTCAATTTTTTTTTTCCAAGTCAACCCTTGGAGTGCTGCCAATTTAAGCACTGTGCACAGTGCTACAAGAGCTTCTCATTTCCACTTTGCCTGACAGGTATTCATGTCCCTCTGACACTGCCTCTGTTCCCCAGCTGCCTCGGATAGCAATAGTTACCCTAAGCGTTTTACAGAGTTATTGAAACCACTGACTAATGTGCCCAGAATTGAATATCCACTGGGAAAGAATCTGGTTGGGCTCATGTTCATTAATTGCTGATTAATTCCAATTATGGTACAGCTGATCCACCAGTACCACAGACCGCCACATCAAAGAGCAAACCAGCAAAGGAAGCCCCTGAGTTAGAACAGCAATAGCCCTGTTGCAAACTTCTTTTCAGCTGGAAAGTGCTTCATAAACATTAATTTGCTACGCCTTGCTCATTCCCTGGGGAGAAAGGAGCTGTTAAATTCATTATGGAGGCAGCGAAACAGTGGCACAGAGCAGGACCATGTTTTCTCCAAGGTCTTCACAGGAACCAATGACAGTTGTGAACATTCAACAGGGGATAGCCCCGGCTCCCAGACTCACATCCTCTCCAGGAGATCTGGGGTCTACGAGACAGAAGTGCTTGATAAAGCCAGTGGGCTGGGGTATCTGAGCAGAAACCAAGAAGAGACACAGTAGATAGGAATGCACACAACTGCTGCAGTCTGCAGCTTAGACCTGCCCTGCCCAGGCACTGCCAGTGATACTCTCCTGCTCTTTAGAGGATGGGAGGAGCTGGTGGAGGAGTTGATCAACTCCCAGAATACATTTTTGCTTGTTCAAGTCTCTTTACTCTGCCATCTGCTCCAGCAATACCTTATGTCATCTAGAAAGGCCGGAGCTGCCCTCCAGGAAGCCCAGGAGCAGTACAAGCCCGAGAGTCTGAAGTGTCAGGAAGAACATCCTGTGGGAAAACATGGTTTCGTGGAGTTTACAAGCCAAGGATGGAAACTGAGGAGCACAGGAGATCTCAGCAGGCAAGGAGGCACTGAGCACTACAGAGGAGTTGTAAATGGGAACAGGAAGAGCTGAGGGCTAAAACACAGCGAGAGCAGCAGTGAGCCTTGAGGAACAAGATTTTGTTGATTTTTTGAGGCTGCTTGGATGTTGCGTTGTCTGGAATTATTGTTCTTCATCTGTGCCTCTCCAGTGCTCCTACTCTGCGGATTGTTTTGAAAACAAAGGCTGCCACCACAGCTCTTCAGCTCTTGACAATTGCCCCACTAGACGGTTCTCAAAATAAGTTGCCTTCTGCACCAAAATATATCAGAAGATTGTACATTACACTTCCAAAGGGAGAGCTCGTGGCTCCAGGTTTTGTTTCAAGATCATGTCTTGGTGTATTCCAGCAATTCACAAACTCTAAAACACGCACCCTAGGGTACAAGGAAGGCTGTGCTCTCCCAGGGAAAGAAAAAGAAATATGGGTTTATACTGAGATCACAAAGCTCCTGCGGGACCATTTGGATAGTGCAAGTCAAATGAGTGTAGGTATTTGTGGTGGCCTTCATTCTGCAGGAGAAGCGGCTTTGCTCCCACACAACACACATGAAACATGGTATGTTCTTGCAAGAGAATGTACAAAATGCCTGAGAAGCTCCTTTCAGCCAGCAAAACACAGGATGAAGTGCGTGGAGAGCCCTCCAAACAGTGCACTGAGGGGATGCTGCTGAGCAAGGAGACCCTTACTCCAACTCACAGCAGAAGACGAGCTTTGCAGAGTGGGGAAGGTCTGGCACAGCTTGGCAGGGCAGCAGTTGAAGGCCTAAGCCCAAAATGTGTGGCTGCTGTCAATTAGGGAGAAAGGACACTTTCTTTCCTACAAGCTTTCCCCAGCAAGTGGTCTAGCTGTGAATTCCTGCTCCAGCAGTCAGCTCCGAGCTTAACAAACTACGTGCCTGACATACCCTCCTCTGACCCAATTTCATTCTGGGTCTGAAAATAAGTCTCCCTCTCTCCCTTCTCCCTCTCACATCAAGTCACCGAAGTGCATAAGGCATTTAAAGCACTTGAGCCCAATCTTATTTCACACCACATCATTCTGTGTAAGCCTTTGTGTGTTTGCCCCACTTGAGCCGCTGGCATGCGCTGATCAAATACCAGCAGAGATGAGGGACAGCAAAAGGGCTGAGCTCACAGGCCTCCAGGTTGGGAGGCACTGCAACACTGAAACTCCTGGGAACATGGCTATCCAAACCCCATTTTCCCTCCACCAGAAGCTTTTACTCTTGAGAAAGAGGAAAACAGCTTCACTTAAAAAAATAAGGTAAATAAGTCTTTTCTGTATCATCCAACATCAGAAGTCTTGCCTTCCATCACAGCTACATCTCCCCCCTCTCTGTAAGCTGCTCCTCAAAGCAAGAACTACTCACACCAAGGCAAAAAACACGCAAAAACATACATTTCTAATAGTACTTTCATATTTGCAACATGTAACTAAATGTGAGAGGTCACAGTCCCCAGCCCTTAATTCAACCTCACTGTCAAAACCAGCCCGTGCACTGAGAAGACCAAGTGATGCCAAAAGTCCCAGCAGAAAGCAGGGAGAGCGTACACACAACCTGCTGCATGTGGGACACGTGGGATGATCAGCTGGGAAGCGTGCAAGAGGAAAGCAGAGAGCAATGCAGCAGCACGGGGCACGTGGCAGGGAGCAGAGGAGTGGGGAGAGGGGCCGGAGAGCGCGAGCTCACACGTGTGGGGCTGAGAGCAGAACGCTGCTGAACATTTACTCTTGCATTACAGATTTAATGGCTTTTAACAGGAGACTTTGTAAGCGATCAAGAATTGGAACAAAAGGAGCTGAGGGAATAATTATTCTAACCAGGGGAGCTAAAGAACATGGCAAAATCCGTGCTGAGCAATCACGCTAATTAAAGGCACCCAGAAGAATCGGGATAGAAACGCCAAATGGTTTTCACTCTGCTGCCCTAATCCACTAACTGCCTCAGTACTTTGACTCCCACCAGCTGTGGGAAGGACAGCTCTGGGTGAGTTGATTTGTAGTAATAAACAACAGAGATAAACAAGTGACATGGGGGGGTTGTTTCCCTCTGCAGTGGGTGGAAGCACTGCTTGGCCTGCCAAACTGAACAGTAGCTGCTTTGCACCAGCAGCCTGGGAGAGGACCAAATGCTCCCACAGCCTCCACCTGAGCAGCAAGGATCCCAACATGTTTCCCAGAAAGCAGAGCAGCTGCTGGCAACTACCAGCACGAGGCTGAACACAGCCCACAGGCACATCGCTGGTCCTTTCGGACCAGTCAGCCCTGCTGCATGATTGCCTCTGCAATGAGCTGTGTTACACAGCTCAACAGAGTGGTCTGTCCTGGGATGTGTTTCCAGGGCCACACCAGAGCCCTGGTAGCACTGAATATGCTGCTTCCTTGTTTTCACAGCTTCAGTTATTACTGGGTTGGATCCACTTATGTTGGTGAAGGGGCTCTCAGAGGTAAGGATATCTTCTCTGCAGTGGGAATCACCCTGATCTTCTCATGCTTAAAATTCCAGCTGGGGTTCTTGCCGTGTTAACATCAGAAAAGCAAGATCTAGCATTGCAGCATGGGCAAATTTTCACCCAGAAATGTGGAGACTTGGCAAATGTCCACGTTGTCGGGAAAGGAAATGAACACTGTTGCTCCAACAGCCTAGAAACTTCACAGATCTAAATAAAAACTCCCAGGCACTCAGTGTACAACCCAGACTCCTCAAGGAGAGCCTTGACCCATTGGGGATTTCAGGGGAAGATCTTTGTCAGACATAGATGAAGTCCAACAGGACACCACGAGACAAGGCAGATGGTGGAGAAGCACAATTAACAGAACAAGGCACATAGTGGTGAAATCACATGCTGAGTACAGAGAAGTCTCTCTCTCTGCCCTTCCCAACCTCCAGGTGAAGGTTCTCCTCAGATAATTGCTTGGGTGAGATGTGAGTGCTCTTCTCCCCAGAAGTGCAGACCTGGGTTTTGTGGCAGTCGCTTGCATTGGCACAGAGTGAGAGCTGTAGCAGGGAGGTGGGGCAGTAGAAAAGCCAATACTAACAATTGCCATCAAGTAACAGCTTTCTATTTAAAAAACAATGGGTTTTTTTGTTAATCAACAGGTCCATTAACATAAAGCAAATGCCTCTCTAATGGACACCCAGAGGATCACAGTCTGAACTATTTGTGTGCAGCATCTTTTGATTGATTCACCATAAAGATCATCAAGTAAATGAGAGAGGATGTAATATTTCTGCAGGAAACATTTCACAGCGGATACATTGATTGCAACACTCAGCCAGCTGTCATGTGCCAGTCTCTTCTTAAAGAGACTTCATATTTGATTCTCTGATCAAATATTTCAAAACCAAGAATAAATCAGGGCTCAATCTGTGCTTGGTTCATGGAGACCTGGTGTTCTGCCAAGCGACCAGTATCCAGTCTCCTCCCTCTCCTCCTGTCCTCAAGGCTTACCATCCCATCCCCTTGGCCCTTGCCTAGCCACAGAGACCACTGCCACTCCACTGCCTTTCCACTGCCTTAGCCTCTTCCCACCAAATCCTTGTCCCAAGACAAGGGAGTCTTGCTTGGTGATACACCAAGAGACATGTTGACTCATTCATTCAAGTCCCATGTGCAGCTAAAGCTGCAAAATCATGGTCCATTGTACCTGCCACCACCTCTCTGTCTCCTGCTCTGTCACCACAACCGATCCATTTTTAATCGAAAGCGCACTGAATGTCCAACAGGACAGGAAAAGGCAGGGCTGAAAACAAAGTCAGAAAGTCCAGGACCAATGAGGAAAATAGCAATGAAACCATCAGCTGAATAATTTGCCCCAGCAGCAATCCCAGCCAACAGAGATGGCCTATGAGCCAGAGCTGAGCTCATGCACTCTGCGGTTTAAAAAAGCAGGTTCTTTTTCCACAGAAGAAATCCTAGGCTGACACCTCCTTTATGAGCTGCTGAAAAAGACCATTTTCTGAACAAGCTCTGCAAAAACACAGTGACACTTCCAGTTTATGAGCAAGCCCTGCCACTGCTCACCAAGCCATAGCCTTGGAGCTGTCAAAGCCGCTCTGAACAAGACCAGTGGGGCCAGCAGACTGCTGGCACCACTGTTGAAGTGGCATGCTTATTTCAAATGCAAATGAGCCACAGAAATTGAGACCAGACCCTCCTTTTCCCCTCTGAGCTACTCATAAATTACAGCGGTGGAAGGCAGGTGAAGGGTCTTTGAGGCAGGTGAAACACAGCGGTACAAAGGACTGAGCATCTAACTGGAGACAAAAGGAGAAAGCTGAACACTCATCCAGGTCCCACAGGGAGACACAGCTAACCCTCCCCTCCTGAGATAAGCTCCATCAAGAGAGCATCCAGCCTGCTGGATTAATGGCTCCTTGAGGCAAATCAGAGGTGCCAACATCCACAAAATGAGTGCCTCTCTGCTGTAGCTTCCATCCTTTTTCCCCTTCAGTACCATCAAGAAAATAAATAAATAAACAGAACAAGCCTGCAGGTCCCATTCAGCTGAACTACCTGTGCCATTACAGCTTCATAGCCAGGCAACAAGGTAAGAGCTGCAGGTATAAGCTTGGCTGTGATGCTGAGCTCCTGCCTCCCCTTCATTTCAAAGAAAATAAAATTGAGTTTGTATCGACTACTGAGAAAACAAGGCAACATTACACAGGACACGACCCTCCGCAATCAAATTAGGTCATTGCAACACCATAACCAGCATGGAATATGTAGGTTATAGGATCAAGGAGAATGATTTTATGCAGCAAACATTAAAAGACAAAAGGAAAATGAATCATATCAGGACATTCAGCATAACCAGACTGAGAAATAAGTTTGGAGTGAAAGGAACAAGCAGCACTTCTGTCTTGAGACTTCCCTCCCAAGCCCTTCCTGTGTCTGCACTCAAACTGGCCTGACACTCTTCAGAACTGGTCACTAAAGACATGGCAGAAGTTGGGAAATATCTTTGCCACTTGCTGCACAGCTTCCTCACTTCCCCTCTCCAGAGCTCTGACAGTTTCCAAAAGAGTAAAGCCACTATTCACAAGAGTTTCCAGCCATGGCCGTCCCTGTATCAGCAAAATGCCCAAGAGCAACATACCCAAGGTGCTGATTTCAGGAGTGCTCAGATCTCTTCAGATAGGGGGCTTAATGTCCTACTTTTGCTGTAAGTCACCACTTCCTTGTCTATATATACATTGCACACAGACCATCAGAAAATAAAAACCAAATGCATGGTCCAGCTGCACAGACTTTTGCCATTATGATTTGGAACTCAGCTCTCCTCCCATCTCTCAAACATTCCCAGTCCATGCTTTGTTCCTCAGTGTACCCCTACACAGACAGCTCTCCACTCCAGCTCTCTAATACCCCGAGCACTTGGTCACCCACAGGACCTCACCTCATTACCCAACTGCTGCGGGATTCAACACAAATATTCCTCTACAAGAGGGGAGACAAGCCTCCAGCAGTCCAGGTGCACATATCTGTAGGTATTTATGGTGACGTGGAGGCCACAACACCCCTGGAAAGGCACGTGTGGGTTAGGACTACGTGCAGCAGCAGTGCTGTTCATCACTGTACTGGGACTGTGAGGATGTGGACGTGGCGCCTGGGCTCTGCATAACCTGGGAGGTGGGTACTGCCACCCCAGGCAGATCAAAAGCCAGCTCAGGACAACTGCCCCAGTGCCTGTTTCACTCCATCAAGCAGAGGAACATGTACCAAATATATTCATCCTTCTACATGTGGGAAGGAAGACACAAACCTTCCTAAAAACTTGATTTACATAGCAGTCTGTGGCAGTGGTTTCCCAACTGCATGATGAGTACATTAACTTTGGCTAAGTTGATTCTCCAGAGATGAAGAGATGGAAAAAATAATCGAAACAAACTGTGATAGAGTTTTTGATTAAGCAGCTGATGATCAACAGAAGTTATCTGCAGGGCACAGAGTGTTAATGAGCTACCATTCCTGGAGCAAAGGAACACCTGAGCCCATGCCCCCACTTCACAAAGCCCACAGAGGTCAGCAAGACCTGCTCCTCCTGGACTGACAAGGCGAGAACATGGGCCATGGAGTCCACAGATCTCACCTGCCCGTTCCAGTTGAAAGGGTGATGGTGCAAGAAGGAAAAAAAAATAACCTTAAAGAGGAACATTCCTCTAGAAAGAGAGTAATGAAAAAGGTTAACAACCTGATTCAGGCTTGAGGTGTTATGTTGGGGGGGGGGAAGAAATTGAGAAGGCATTCACAGCCTTCTCACACAGTTCCATAAATTTAAAAAGGCCTAAGAGCTCTGCAGCTGTAACGCTAGCACCCAGCACCTCTGTCGCAGGGAACAAGAAGGACCAGCCAGTAGGGCTACCTGCCACCAAAGCACAAAGTCACCCACACCACATTCTGCCATTACCATCCCCTTATCCCTTCTCCCAAAATGATGTCACTGCAAAGAAGGTGTTAAATCTCAATACTTCTTAATATCTTAAATTTATCCCCAAAGATTCTAAGGCACTAAAGAGTGGACTTTATAGGGAATTTCTCATAATAATGTAGCCACCTGTTCAATAGCATGCAGCAGCTAGGCTGCACCAGGGTTTCAGAGAACAAATGGAAAAGAGAGCTTCATATTAAAGCTACAGACAAGAGACAAGGCTCAGATCGGCAGAGACATAAAATATCACTGCCTCTGCCTGAATTTAGCAATTTCACTGTAACTAATCATTTTGCCCCTCCAGAAATGTCTGGAGAACTGTTAGTGACCACAGGGAGCTGCTAGGATCTTTCTATTACATTTCCTCCCAAAGTTGCTTCCTCTGACAGCACAGCCCAGCCTGGCCCAGGCTGTCTACAAAAGGGATTTGTTTTCCCAAAACTCACTTAGCCTTCCTGTCCTCAGAGGGTCTAGGGAAAGCTGAGAAAAATCAGCAGACAGGATACTCTTTCTGAAGCGTCCCACAGGGAACAGAAGGGATGAACAGCACATTAGGATTTCTCCCCCAATTTCTCAAATTCTCACGGAACTGGGGTTTGCAATCACCCTCTGCAGAACCCATGTCAAGACAGATCATTAATACTACTTGATGTTGAGGATCTCTTGTATTAAAAAAGCACAGCAATTACTTAGCTCAAATCTCTATATTATTCATAAGATCCATATCTATCATGGATATAGTATTTACACTGCTATGGGGAAATGTAATAAATAAGGCAATAAGCATTTCCTTCCTCCAGGTCAAGACGAAAGCCTGCATCTTAGAGAGCTGCGCTTTCCTTGGGCAGCCAGGTTCATATCCCAGCCTCCCTGCTTAATTCCTTCAGCCAGGAACTAAAGCCAAGGTGAAAAATAACTGCTCTTCCTCTGAGCCCAGCACTGGGGCTCCAACCAACTCCAATGAAGCAGATCAGGAGGCAATGCCTAGGTGGAATGAGATCAGCAAGAAGAGGTCTCTTCAGAAGTAGTCAAAAGAACAGAGCAGAAACATATTAGACTGCAGCTTGGCCCCCATGAAAGCGAAAAGGGAGAGTTTGATCTAACCTATCTGGAAAAGAGCAGGAAAGCTCAGAATTGCTGTTTTCTGGGATCATAATATACAGCTGACAGCTCCAAGAACATGTTTGTCCATCCAAACCCCTGATTCCAAAAGACTGGCTGTGAAAGGGCTTCAGGTGGGGGACTCACACAACATGGTCCAGTGGGCTGAACATGGGCCAGACTGCTAGCTGTCAGCAACCTGGTGTGACCTTGAGCAAATTGATGTCTTTCCAGCTGCCTCTCCTCATCCATAAAATGAAGATGAAGATGCTTGGCAGCCCCTTGATGGGCTGGAAGGAAGAACTCCTCTTTCCTCAGGAAATAGTGGAAATACAATATGCTGAATTACTTCTCCTCATTAAGAAGAGGATAAAATATACCCCATCCCTCAAATACTCAGCTGCCTGCTGTGCTCTCAGTAAGGTTCCCCTGACATTTGGGCTCTGCTGGGATCTGGCACGAGAATAGAACAGTCCCACCCCACCCCATCTCTGGAATTTGCCCAGAATTTATTTTTAACACAGACTCAGTGTGAACATTTGTGGTGGGATTTGTATGAATTCAGGCTGATCCCTGACTCTGAGCTCGTCTCACCCTGACTGTGCCAATAGCCAGGACTGTCAAGAGAACAGACGGCACAACGTCACTCACCCTTCACAAAGAGTCTAACACGATGCAGACCCAAAGTGTCCTATCTCATTCCACATGTAGGAAGGAATCTTTGGGCAGCCACCTCACATGGAGCTACTCCTGCTATTCAGGGGTAACTAACCTTGTCCTAGAGTATAAGACATATTAAACAGGGTTTAATATGGGCTTAAAATAACCTTTCAAAATCATGTAGCCCTTTGCCAAGTTTTTTATTTCTTTTTGGTTCTGGACTGTGAGCAATGGGATAGAGCAGAAGCTGTGGCCCATCTGACAGAAGACTTGAAGATTGGGCTGCAGCTTTCTGGTATGCCAAGACCTCAGGTACAGCTTGAAGCACAAGGTCCTTTGCTTGGGTACACACCTGATGGCCACCATGTCCCTTGCTCAATGCTCCTCATCAAATAGAGTGCAGAGACGTGAAATGACTGATACTTTTAATACAAAGGGCCTGTCATTTATTTATTAGCTGGCGACAGGCCCTGCAGTCTAAGACGGATGCATTATAAATCAACTGCATTTCTAACCATTAAAAATTCATCCAATTCATAATGTAGGATGCCCATAATTTCCTTATTAGCGTTGAGTGTGAAGGATTTTTCTTTCTCCTCCCTTGATTTTACTTTGCCTCTGCTTTTGCAAAGATCTCGCTCATCTGTGGATTAGCTTGGCTTAATCCTGCAAGAGGGAGGTGGAGGAGAGAGAAGGGCTTGGGAGAAGGATGACAAGGACTGAAGTAATTTTGTTCCAGGGTTTTTTTCTAATTGCAATTTGCCATATATACTTAGGAGACTTAGCTGCCTTGTCTCCTGTCACACTTACGAGAGCCAGAGAAACTGCTTGTCCTGAATTTAAAAGATGCTTGAAAGGAAGAAAAAAAAAAGGAAAAATCCCTTTTATCTCACAAAAGGAAAAAAGGAGGTATGGTGGTGGGATAGGGAAGGATGATGCAAAACCTGTTAAAATGTAGTAAGATAAAAACAGGTGTCCATACACTATAAACCAGTACATTTAAAACGGATCAAACATATGAGATTTATATATAAAAATAGATAGGTTTAGTAACCTTCAGACTCAGTGCTCCAATTCTCAGAAGAAAAATAGGTTAGTAGGGCTGAAAGAAAGGTGTGACATTTTTACAGACCCAGAGCTGTGACAGAATACTTCAGGAACTGCTGCAACATCAGCACAAGAACTTGGAACTACCATCAGCTGAGTCTACGTGAAGCTGTAAATCACCACTTAATTTGAGTACTGCATCCCATATTGACCATACTTGGCTGCAGATGGCAGGACAGCCTGATCCTTGATGTGGTACACACAGAAATTTTCATGCTTTCACTGAGTCTGCCTTTGTACTCATCTCTTAAACAAATCTATCCAGGGAGGGGCAGGGAGAGAGGGCTTGCACAGATTCATGCAAGGTTCAGCATTAGGTAACTTGCAGCATGTTTAGGAATGAGTGTGCAGGATTCTAAAAATGGATTATGCAATAAACCCTGTCTTAATGTAGACAAGCCCAGGCATTGAGAGCAATCCTCACATGCTGTGAATTCAATGTACTTTTCACCTCAAGACACTTGCATACAGATCTTACATCAGCTACACATGGAAATGAGTTTGCTGAGTTCTCAAATGGGTATGTTCCATTCAGTAAATCACGTCTTGTTCAACAAGGCCACTGCTTTACACTTAACCACGGTGCAAGACAGCTGCTTCAGGTCAGGGCTTCAGGAGCACACAAGCAGAAGTGGTGCTTCCATTAGCAGCAGCATCTTCCTTCATCCCACTGACCCCCCCTTCTGTCTGCACCCACCAACAAAAGCAAGACAGCCAGAAGGATGCTGAGGCAGACCGGAAATGTTTAGCAGCCAAGGATGACAATTTCTACATTTTTTTTATATGAAGCAATCGTGCTCTGCTTCACCTGCCCCGTGCTGATGGGAAGCACAAGCCATCTCTGGCTGCCCACCCCGTATGCCCAGCACCAGCCACCACATGAGGCTGGGAAACAAAAGCCTCCTTTTACACAAGAAACTCTTTAGCCAGAGTAATTTTTTACATGGATCTTTCCCCAGCTTTCAGGACTGAACAGCCTGTTTTGGGCTCTTTAGCCCAAATGCAGCACTAAGAGCTGTTTTTTATTTCTTTAACCGCTGCTGACGTACAGCTCCTCTGCTACATTTTGGGCTGTAGTTCTTGTCCCACAGGGCAGCACTACTAATAATGTTCCTGCTCTGTGTGCGGTCGTGCAAAACTGCTCCAACTCCTAAACAATAGCAGCTATTTTTAATTAGGAATCACAACTTAACCAAACAATGAACAAAAAACGAGAGCCTGCAATCTTCAAATCAGAGAGACATCTCCTGTCTGATCATGATGAGGCCCCATGCACTTCAGAGTGATTTTAAACCTGAAAAACAGCCTGGTTAGACTAAAAAGTCAAAATACAATTCCTCTGGGATCTTCTGATGCCTTCAGGGGTACCACAGGCACATCCCCCTTGTTCCAGAAATGCAGAAGTATCCCAGCCTCCAGATGCCTTCCCAACAGCCAAACATTATAAGCCACAATAAATTCATACAAAAGCAAGACAAATGTTTAAATGAGGGCCAAAAGAAATCAATACCACAACTCTGCCCACACACATCAGCTATTTTTACAGTGACCCACAGCAAAATTCACACAATCAGTGAGCCATAAGGAGAACACTCTTGAACCTCCTTCATTACCCTTGACACCAGGGCTGCCTGAGTCTGCAACAGCTTCAGGTCTGCATGTAGTTATCTCTTGTCTTGCAGGGGTGAAACCACAGGCATGAGGAGCGTTGGCTGGTGAACAGAGCCTTGCTCTCTCCGGCATGGACAACTCCTTCAGGTTTAAGCACACTAGACGTGCAAATGGATAGGGAAAGGCACCAACACCTAGGCATACAAGCTAGTTACACTGGGAATGTAAACCTATTTTATCCCCATTTTGTCCCACTCCTGCCCTGCTGCAATGAGACTGGACTCACACCCGACCACGGGTGAAAAGCACAACTGTGCTTCCAAGCTCTGAACACCCACGATAAACTGGAGAAGCAAGCACCTTTGTTGGCTTTGGGAAATCCCTGGCAGGGGAACTGCCGGGTCAGGAGCATCATGCCATCCCTGGCTTTGCAGAGGAAAGGCAGAGCTGTGAGGGTGCTCAGCAGAAACCCACATGTCCTTTGGCAGCAGCAGTTGTGAGGTGGAGGGGGTTGGTGTGTGGGTGTCACTGTGCTGGTGTCACTGTGCAGGAAGTTGAGCCATGGGGAGAGAAGAGTTGCTGACTCACCAAGTGTTTTATACCATGCCCATCCCACGGTGTGTGAGTGAGTGGATGGGGAACACATGCCCATAAACGCAGAGAGAGTGGGTGTGGGGGTGTGTGTGTGTGTAGGCCAGAGAATGCTGCAACAGGAGTCAGAGGGTGTGTGAGCCCCTCCATCAAATGAACAGGGGGCTGAATGCAAGGCAGAATATCAAGGTGTGTATACACAGCCTTCATGAGATGCTGCATGTCTTGTGCAGATTGGTCCAACCCAGCTGCTGCAGGGATGAGGCTGCCAGGCAGCAAGAGCAGCCTGCTGTGTTAGAGCCACTCCAAAACCAGGAGGAAACCGAGTCAGAACCTCCTCTCATCTGGCTTGTTAAGTGCTTGACAGTTCACACAACAAGGGCTCCCTTTCTGAAATCACCCCAGGCAAGCCAACCCTGCTTGCTGGCCCCACAGACAGCAGGATTAAACAGTTCAGTGGAGATACTTCTAGGTAGAAGAGCAAGCAGAGTTTTGTATGAGAAAATACTTTCCTGTCAACTCCTTGATGTCTGTATCCAGCAGTACTTCCATCACTAAGGCAGCCTCTCTGCAAGAAGGTCACCATTAGCAGCCCAAAGTCATGTTCTGCTTGATTTAAGGGTTTCTCTTCCTTATGGATCCCCATCACCAGAAACATCCCTGCCCAGTGTATTGTTACCCAGCTCTGTCACTTCCCCACACCAGGGTTGGAGCCTGCTCAGTCCCCTTTGATCCTGGGTGTTGTTACAAATATGTCCAGTAAACACATGATAAAGCAATGGAGATTAGATTTAAAATCCAAACAGCAGCAGAAGATGATCAGGTTGTGTTTAAACCAAGCTGGGTGACCATCCCATCTGAAACAAGCAGGGCTGCACAGCTGGCTAAAACAGCTCCTCCTAAAGCAGGCAGGGGCCAGGCAGAGCCATGTTGCTCTTTCTTCTCATGGTTAATCCATGCAGAAAACATCTACAGAGCTGGCTGAGGGGCAAGGCATACACAATGGATTTTGCCAGCCTTTCCAGGACATCCCCAAAAAATCTCATTTCTGTAGCACCACCATGGCAGGAAAATCTGAAGTGTGACTCAGTGAGTGTGAGGTTGCAATTCAAAGTGCAGGTGCAATAGGTGAGATGGGCACTCCACCTCTGCAAATAAAGGTTGGACTTCTGTAAAATGTGGATATTTCTTCCACTTGCTTTTTCAGAGCTGGGTGAAATGATGCAGAGCAGAAAATAATCACACGTAAGAAAAACTATCTGAGAAGACTGGACCAAGTCGCATTGTCCATGTGGTATGTCTCCTGTTAGTCTGATGCTGCAGTCTGGGCAAGGGACAAAAATGTGATGCCAGGCACAAGGGAAGTCGCTCCAGTGAGGGACAGAAGCAGTAATTTTGGTTGCTCACATGTTTCTTCAGATACGTACAACATCTGCTCCGTAAACAGCCAGCCAGAGTCCGTGGGGATTCTTCAACATACTAATCTTTTGCAGGACATTCACATCAACACTTGGAGCTGAGCATTGAGGTCAGGGCTCTTTCACAGACCCAAGCCACAAACCCAGGCTTTGTTAGGATCAATAAGGAGACACAGAACAGAGTAGCAAAACACACATAAATGAGTAGACAGCTACTCACGAGTCCTCGTTAAAACCCTTAAAACTATCTCACATGGGTTGGGTGAGAAGGACAAGACTGCAAGAGTTCCAGTGCAGAAGAGTCTTGACCCACAAGTGCCTACTTCAGAAGAGTAGTGGTCACTGGGTTCTGGTGGAGAAGAGCCTGGGACTTTCATCTTAGAGGAAAGAAGAGGGAAAGAGAAGTTTGGAGAAACAGCAGAGCTCTGTGGGAGGGGCTGAGACCTGCACAGCCTGGCCCCAGGCTGGGCATGGGGCAGCAGAGTGCTGCTGTCACTTCACACTGGGCTCCACATTTATATTGCATGAAAAGAATATGTGAGAAATCCTCTCATCCCTGAGAGAAAAAAAAAATAAAATAAGAAAAGGAAAAGTTTCTCTTTTCCACTACCAATTGTTTCAGTTTTCTTTTTTAGGCAAATAAACCTACATGCACTTATGACTTTCGTCTTATGTTGGTTTTTTTTGGCAAAAATTGGAACACAAACTGACCAAAAATAGAAATGCTGCATACTTTTTGTCTTCCCATGCCCAGGGTGAACAAAACATACTAGGCAAACATAAAAAATTAACAATGGTAAGGGTAAATATCTTTTTCATTTTTGTTTTCAAGACCTATTAGAAGCTGCGGTAAGGAAATCTATTTAAGAAATATGATTTTTGAAATGACCACAATGTTCCTTTTAAGCTGCACTGAAATACAAGATAAAGACAGGGTACTGAGTGAAAGAGTGCTGATGGCACTTTTATTGTGTGATTTGCCTTGTTTTTTTCTGAAGTAGTTCTATTTAGCCGATTACCATGTATTTACAGTTAGTGTAATTATATCTAATTACTTAATTAGCATGAATATGTGTAATTACTAACTTCAAATATGTAATTATGTCAGGGCAGCCTGTAATAAACGAGGTTGAAAAAAACCCTCATTAGGACTGTACTAAAGGACGTCTGCTCCACCCGTGTGGAGAATGCATCCCAGTCCCCAGACTGCGCCAGTCCTGGAAAACACAGCCAGCTCCAATTGTGTCTGGCAAAAACCTCCCCCAAAATTAAATCATTTGCCCCAAAAGTCTAGCTTCACACTGCTTGTGGGACCTGAACATCCACTGCTGGGACATGGATGGGGATCTGCCCCCAGATTACTTTTCTCCATTGAGGTTTGGCTTTTTTTTCACCAATTTCTGTCGTTCTCCACAAGACCTGTTTAGTCAGATGAGAAATACAAGGGAACTGAACAACTCCAAAACTGTGCTGTGGCATTTGAGTAAAGCTCGAGAGATCAGATCCAAGAACTAATCTGCATCTGACGCATTGTGCTTAGAATTAATGACTACTTAATTACTATTATTAAAGTAAAACAATCTTCCAAAATGTTTTTTTCTGAAACATTATCAGTATTTCACCACAGAAATCTCCAGCTACTCACAATTATAAAACTTGAATTTTGGAAATTCAAATTCTGAACTTCAAGAGACAGAGATAAGTTAAGAAGCTGCTGTTACTGCCAAGTCTGCCCAAAAGGACTGATAGCCAGCTTCTGGACACAAATGAGGGTAGACTGGATCATGTTTTGCACTACTAAAACCTCTGACCATAGGCTGCTGTTATGTGATCCTGCACTCTCATCCTCATCACTTATTCTGACCACAGTGCTTGCCACAAGTCCCATTCTTCTCCTCTCATCTGTTTATTTTCAAATATAGAGAGGTGCAAACTGATCACAACCTGTCACTCCTCCTGCTGGTATCTGCCAAGCAGAAATGCACTTGTTTTCTCTTCAGTGTGCAAAAGATCAGAAGAAAAAGGCAGTTTTAGCTTATTCTTCTAAAATCGACTTCTGGTTGGTCTTTGCACATTGCCAAACTCTGCTTAACCCTCCAGTCAGGGCTGAGGACAGCTGAAACAAGGACTGGAGGCAAACCTCAGTGCTGCCCAGCATGCCATGGAGTTACAGCATAAAGGTGGGGGAGCATCTTCTCAAAGACTCAGTGCTTCATCATGAGAAAACAGGGTGGCGCTGGTTTCTTCCATGGCTCTTTGATAATCCCTCATACAGGAAGGGAGAGGGAATTCTGAGTCACGTTTGTCCCACCTGCTCTGCTAAAAGAGGCAGTAGCAGAAAGGGGGTAAGGGACAATTGCAAAAATCCCAGAGAGTCAGAAGTGAGAGCTGGCTCCTGCGTCCTTCATCCCATAGACATGAGGACAGCACATTCCCAGAGAAGAACACATCTATATCTCCTTGAGGACATGTTAACAAGAAGATCCCATGGGACAGCAATGCGCAGTGGGAGCAAGAGGGGCTGCAGCTCCGCAGGCAGGGAGCTGCTCTCCATATTTCAGCTGCAATTCCATTATGCAGAGCTAAGTGGCTGGGAATAAACATCCGTCATCCCTGCGTGATAAGTGATGCTTGCTAGTATAGAGGGTGACAGAAATCCATATCACATCAATGTACTATTAATACTGCATTAAGCATATAGAGTTTGCTCTCCTCATTGCAGCACAGCAATGGGTATCGGCATGTCCTCCACCCAGACAACATCCAAGAGCACAGGGATGCTTACAGGCGGAAGGAAAGAGAAAACCTTCATGATAGAGACGGAAAATGCTTGCTGAAGATGTTGCTCTAGCAACAGCCCAGTGCAAAGGAAAGATGTCATGGAGCACCTTTGCTCACAGCTGGGCAGCAGCTCTGTGGAAGGTGGGTGGCAGAAGCTCAGCTGGGCATCGAGGCATTGCCCAGCCCAGAGGAGTTCTCTTTAAAAGTGACAGCAGATGAAGGAGTGTTTGTGTCCAAGCTCTGCATAGGAGGAGAGAAAAATCCTCTAGTTGACAGCCATGGGGAGAACAGGAGCAACAAATATTCTCCAGCTCAGGTTTAAGTTGAGTAGAGCACATCAGATCAAACAAACCCCTCTCAGCAAAAGCTCCCCAAAGCATGGTTAATTTAACAGGTGAATTATGAAACTTTCCAGCCTCAAGCAAAGCCCCCAGTGAAGTCAGAAATTTTGTCCAACACAAGTCTTGGGGACTAAAACACAAAACACACACCAAATTCAACACTGGCTGAGGGCTGACGGCACGAGTTTTGCCCCACGAACGACAAAGAAATCTAAAAAATTTAGGGCTTTCAGTGTGCCAACATCCAGCTGTGGTTTGTCTCCTGTTATCACCCAAAGGGAGTGATAACCCGCAAATGTTGTGGGATTTGGTTTCAGCCCCACTACCCTGGAAAACCCAGAGCATTCCACCTGTGGCATCTCTCCAGATGCTATCCCAAGCATCTCTGTGAACTCTTTAGATCTTAATCAAACAGCCCCATGAAACCCTGAGATCAAATCCTTCTGTGAGCAACTTCCCCTGCAACCCATCCAGCTCTGACAAGCCCCACAAGGCAAACACTCAGAGCAAAACGAGATCCTTTGAGGTTTAAGCTCTGCTACTGCACAGCCTCAACAGCACCCACATCTTGCAATGGTCGGCACATAGATTAAAGAGATTTGAGACTACACAGGAGGGAAAGGAAAAAAAAGTAAAGCGGGGGTGCTCCCCCTCCCAAGCCATCAGAGTTTGTAAATCATTTTGAAATGAGGTGCTATAAGAAATGTAAAATATATAATTAACGACACAGAAAAACCACGCTACATTCAGCTTCTCTGCTCGTGCCTAATCACCACCCTCATCCTCCCCTCTCTACAAACAGACCAAATTTAGCACATTAAAATGAAAATCAAGGGGAAGGCCAGGCACATTCATTGAGTACATCCCATCACTCTGGCAAGTGAAGTATGGTGATAAGGGCTTGGGCACAAGCCAGCAGGACCCAGGAGGGTGCACAGCAGGGGCTGCCCAGAGGACACCTCCATAGGAGGAGCAGCTTCAGCTCCCCTTCCCCTGAGGGAGGAGTGGAGGCGAGGAGCAGTGTGCTCCTGCTGAACACTTAATGCCAAATGGGTTCCCACACATTGAGAGATTGGCCTGCACCTTGTTTCCAAGGGCTGAGTTATGTCTCCTGTACTCATGAGGCAGCAGCAGCCAAGGGGAAAACAGGGATGGCCAGCACAGCACTCCCTGCTTCTGGATGGGCCACAGAGATAGCCCAAGTTGAGAGCTTTTCACCTTTTTTTTTTTTCTTTTTTCCCAATCTTTCATTTTTCCAGTTCTACCTGGAACACACTAAAAGGATGAGCAATAGCAGGAGAGGAACATCACTCAAACCACGTGCATTGCTCAGCTTGCATCTCAGAGCTGGAAAAACGCCTGGGAGAGCTCAGCTACCGCCTGTGAGCCGCATGCTGGGGAGGGCTGCATCCCACTGCTCACGTGGCAAGTGGTGCAGGACTCCCAGAAAAGCATCCTTTTACACAGCACTTTTATGCTCAGAATTTAGAAACAGAAACTGGAGAGGACCATTTGATCACCACCTGCTAGTCTAATGAGCCCAGTTCATGCCCCAGATTTATACAGGAAAGATGCAAAAGCTTTACAGAAGCCCATAAAAACAAGACATCCAGCATCTAAAACTCCTGGAGATAAAAGATATCTCCATGCATCTGCTCCACCTATGCCGATGTGTCCTGAGCTTCTCCATGGCCCACTGGGGAGCCAAAGAAGCAGCCCTGTGGCTGGGAAACTGCTGGAGGAGGAAGGGGAGGCAGGTCCTTTCCCCAGTCAAGCAGGGGTCACATCCATCCCCATGCTCTCAGGTGGCTCTTGCTCACACCTGGGACCTCATGCTTGGAGCTGATGAGGAAGAGCCTGGCTTGGAATGGCACTTTCAGGCAAGGGGGGAAGGTGACGGGTGAGTGGCGGAGGGAGGGTGAAGGGAGGTGAAGGTGAGAGTGGAAAGTCTTCTCTGGAAGCATCTACATGTATGTTGTGATTTCTGATATCTGAGATTCACTTTGGTTTCTGGACCATACCAAGACCCACTCTCCTCAAAAACCTCCTTCTCTTCTTCCTCATCCTCTTAACCTCTTCCTCCTCGTCCTCCTTTCCCCCATCCCCCCAGCCCATCCCTTGATCCTCGCAGGGGGCTCCAGCCGGATTGGGCACTCACACGTGTCTGGCTTGTGGCAGTTGTGACCTTGTCGGAAGTACTGGGGGTTCTCAATGACAGGAATGCGGGTCATGCCAATCACCACCGTGTCCGGACCAGCATCCAGGGATGAGGGTGTCGTGATGCCATGGTTGATGTGGTGCAGAGGACTGGCTGAATCCTCCTCTCCACTGATCACTGCCACGGGACCTGCAAACAGCACACACATCTGTCAGGTACAACATGGAAAAGGGGACCAATGCGACCTGCTGATCATGTGGGTATGGATTGCTGTAGGTTGGCAGTGGATCACTACCAGCCACTGGACAGGATGCCTGTTCTAGCAGTCCTGACACTTGTCCCATCCCCAGGGATAGTTTCTCCAGGCAGCTCACAGGGCAGGGAAGTCACCTTAAGTTTTTCTTCCTGGTTTTGGGGTATCAGACTAACAATCTTAAAGGCTTAAGTAGCTACAAGGTGACACTACATAAGAGGTGAGTCATGGACAGAGTCCTCCCCTAGTGCTGTCACAAGAGAGATCAGTTACTGTGGCGCCTGTATACCCTGGCATCACAAGCTTGGCAGAAATTACAACCACACTTAGACTGGAGAAATATCAGCCCCAAAGAGTTATTTCACCCCAAACCCATATTCATACCATTTCTGCTTCCCAACATATTGCCCATCTTGTTTCCCCTCCTCCAGTTTCACCTGGGCACATACTCAGAGCCTTTCAGTCAGGCTGATACCTATAGGGACCCACAATGTACTGGATCAGATCCTGCTCAGTTCATGCTGCCTTCCACCACCACCACACACAATATCATCTCCCCCTTACCCTCCTGAAAGTTGGTAGCACCATTAAACAGGCAAGTAAATGAGGCAAAGTAGTCAGACCCCCAAGATGGGAGCAGTGGAAGGCTCCTATCCCTTCACAGCCTCTCTGGTCTTCATTAACTGCTCTCACAGGAGCAAGGGCAGAGAGGCAGTTTCCCACAGCAGGACCCCTCTACCATGCTGGCCTCATCTGGAGGCTGCAGGCACCCACGGATGACACAGAAGAGAGCCCCCAGCAAGACACGGGGAAGGGAGTGCCACAACAAATTCAGACTCCCTCCTCCTTGTCACCTCTAATTCATGTGCCACCACCTCAAGTATGTCTTATCTCCCAATTCCCCATCTTCTGCTTGCTCATGGGACCTGTTATCCATCCCCACCAGGCTGAGAGCAACCCTGGTGGATAGCTGAAGGTGGTCCCTCTGCACTGATCCCTGTACAATGTCTTAGAAGTTGCTGTCCTGTGAAGGAGTCCTCAGCACAATCCATGTGTCTTTCCCCAGTTCCCTCAAAACCCACTTACATCCTTGTCTACCTCTATGGAGAAGGTTCACAAAACACCAGCATGCCCAAATGCACCTAGATCAACTTCCAGCCTGTAGATGGTCAGCAACCATGTTCCAGCTCCTTCAGACTCCTGCCCAACCATGATTTCTTATACTCAATGACTGCACTCAAGAGCAATACTGCTCTGATCTTGCCCAATGGCAGGCTCGTCCCCACAGACGAAAAGAAGTGATGCAGGAAGGAACATCCATACCTCAGAGCCAAGACCTGTTTCACAATATTCAGCTGTACCTCAATTTTGGGCTTATGTTCTGTTTTATTTTTAGACCTTCTAATCCATGTTGCAGCCATTCTTGCTGCATTGGTGCTGGACAAGGTAGGGACCACAGTGAAATCCTCTATGAAACCTCTTTAATATATTCACATGGGAAGAAAAACATATTCAGAGAAGCCAAACTTGTACCTACATTGTATAGAAAATGATCATCTCCCATCAGTAATCTACTTCTAATTGTACAATTACTTTATTATGTAACACTAGCAACAAAGATGGGAGTCTTCAAGCCATTTTACTCTCCAGAGCTACTGGGAGGACAGGGCTCCATGCAGCCATTCTGCTTGCATTAATCTAGTCTAAAGGCTGCTCATTTTTGGAGCTTCAAGTATTGTTTGTTCTTCCAAGTGGGAAATAACAAAGTTATTGTGTAATTAGCAGAGTCCTGGCAGCTGTGGCAGGTGTTTTAGTCACGAGGAAAAAAAGTCTCTCCCTTTATTGTGAATTCCTTTTGGCAGCTTCTGGCTTTCTTAACATTACTCCTTGGGCCTGTTTGACTTCCAGCTTTTAGGATGCAAAGGCAAAATTCAGCTCTTGTCACAAGATGCCTCTATTGAGACTATGCACACTGTAGTTCTCCAAACACAAAAAGCAAACAGGCAATTTTGGTTTGAATGGCTTTTGTTATTTTATGATGCCAATTCTTTGCAAGCAAACCAGGAGGAGTGCGCTTCGTGTAGTGTGCACATGCCTTCATCCATACCCTGCCCTACTGGCTAGCCCAGCTGTGATTGGAAGGGGAAAGCTTTGCATTTCCAGGTGCAGTTCAAAAAACAAGTCATAAAAAATACCAGCTGGTATAGACTGATGTAAATAATTTGAGAAAAGACCATAAAGATCTCCCTTGCAGTGCAGAGAGGGAGAGGCTATTGAAGGCTTATAGCTTTTTCTAAGCAGCCAAGGTGTTGCTTCAAAGGAAGGTACCTCATCAGACAATGGGATGTGAAAGGCCTCTATAGTGAGTGATGGCCAGGTTGGATGAGGCTTTGAGCAGACTGGTCTCATGTAAGGTGTTCCTGCCCATGGCAGGGGGATTGGACTAGTTGATCTTTAAGGTTCCTTCCAGCTCAAACCATTCTACAATTCTTTGTGAAGGAAGTCTTCATTGTCCTCTGCTGAGAGCAGAAATCACACCTTTATGACAAGGAGCTAAGAGGACATCTCCTATGGTATTAGGCTTTGTAACCAACCACGGGACATACACCTGGAAGACACAGACCCTGCTGGGGACATGGTTCTCAGAGACTCACAAATCCCTGACAGCATTTTTCCCTTGCTGTTCTTGCTTATCCATATACAAGACCCACGAACCCTCAAAAGCCTCAGAGCTGAACTCTGGTGCTCCATGACCATCTCAACCCCTTCCCACTTCTGCAAAAGCGGGAAACCCCAAGAACTGCCAGTGGCAGTCCTGACACCACAGGGATAGCACAACTCAGAAAGGAACCTTGCAATAATCCAGCAATGATTTACTGCCTCCATATCTATTTCCAGATCTTGAAAAAAAAACAAGTACATCCCATTCTCCAGAGTCCTAAGGAACACACACACAATGGACATGCTACACTAGATTTCCAGTTTTCCAAAACTTTTCTGATGACAGTAGGCAATGATCTGACATGGACTAGAACATGTTATTCAGCCAATTCATCCCAATATCCTCCACAGGATATAATTTGATTAAAGACATAATTTTCAGTTGCAGACTTCTCCAAGTTTCTCCTATTAATTTTGTTGTTTTGGAGAGGGGTGTGTGGGAGTAGAAATCTGGACTACATTAATTCCTACAGCACAGTCATGACTCTTTATCACTTTCATTCTCTGATTCCTAACTCTTCTGGCTGGTCAGTGCTGAGACCCCTTCCCTCTAAGCCCACGGCCACTCCGTTGTCACTGTGAGAGTCAGACAAGTACTGGACTCCCTGCACAAGTGTGACAGAAACTTAGAAAACATCGTGAATGTCAAGCAGTCACCGATCACTTTTATAGGTGTGACTACTGCTCTGACTCAAAGTATACACTGCCAAGAGCAACTCCTGGGAATAAAGCAGCTACCTATACTTCAACTTTTTAAATCTATCTTGGCATTAGTATATATTTTTTGCTGTTAAGTAGGTGAAGAGGTTGAGTTTTCTGATGTATAATGATGATGAATGGCTATTTGGAAGAATTCCCACTGGTTTCACCAATGCATTTTCCAGGTAAAGTTAAAGGAAAAAAAATAGAGCAAAAGAAAGGGAGAGTACAGATTTTAAGTTTACCTTCCATTTGACAGGAAAATGGGCAGAGGGATATAGAAAACAAGACAGTTTTGTACAGTAAAAATGCAGAATAACAGGCAGGGGTAGCTTGGTGTAATTCCTAACGTACCATTCTGTGATCTTAAAACATTATATAAAATATTCTAGAGCTTTTCTGAACCATGATGGAGGGGCTGTTTCTGTGAATAACTCAGCCTGTGTTATGGACAAACATACCATGGATATTAACTATAAAAAGAGTTTATTTGTTAATACTTTAAGAAGTCTAGGGCCATTCTGAGCATTGAACATTTCGCATATATGCTCTGAAAGGCTCTCTCATGACCCTCCTTCCTTCCAAGCAGTGGTCTCATCAGCCAGCAGCATCCACACTGTTTGCAAGGACAGAACTGAGCTGTTCTCCATGTCAACCCCATGCAGTTTTCCTGACAAGAAAGCACTATCAGCAACAGTAATGGAGCACTCCAGCACTCCTTTTCTCTGTGGGGAAAGGCTGGGGAGATATTAGGACTGCCCAGGGCTACCCCTGAGTGAAGAAGCAGGCAGCCTCTGCTTCAGCCCAGCACTACAGCCACTGCCAACCTGCCCCTTTGGAACACCAGTGGGAGAGTCAACCAAAACGACCAGAAAATCAGGATCAAATTAATCTGATACTATCCAAAAAGCAGTGAGGCAGCTTGAAAAATTTTACTTTTGGAAATGTCACAAGCAGCAATGCTGTTCTCCCTTCCCTCCCACATCTTCTCTACAGCCAAGTCCTCTTTCCCAAGAAAGACACCTCACTCAAACAACACCGTTCCCAGCCTCATCACCACCCTCTGTTCTCCCTCAGCCTCCCAATCAGGCTATACTCCATCTATCCCAACAATGTTCCAACTCTTCTTACTTTGCATCCATCCTGGTAACGTCATCACTGTAAATACTCCTACAGATTACCACCAATCTCTGCTTTTCAAAAAATCTATCATTCCCTGTTCAGCCCTGTTTCCTGTGGCTAAACTCGAGTTTGGCTTGGTGTTTACCTTCACCTCCTTGTTTATCTGGAAGCTCTGTGAATAGGATATAGCTTTCAGTCCATGTCTGTGAATTGCCTTGTTCATTTACAATGTTATATGGACAACTTGTTACTTATGAAAATAAAGATAATAATAATAATAAATAGCTTAGGGATCCCTGTTTGTGTGATCATATCATAATGGTAAATTATTTATCAAGGCTAAGAGCTATACTTTATGATAAAACACAAGTTCAGGAATATAGGGTACTTTATAACTAACCACAGATTAGAGAAGATAATGGTCACTTCATACACATCCAAAACATAATGAATGCCCTAAGGCAAACAGTTGAAGAAAGAACAAAATCTCCAGCTTGGTATCACAGTAACCTCTCCAAAGCAACAAAAGTGACTGAAGGTGGAGAAAACATGACCTCTAAGGGAAAACTGAAAGAATTATGCTTTGTGTTGAGAGGAGAAGACTGAAGGGACACGTGACAACAGCCTTCAAATATGTAAAAGGTTGCAGGAAAGAGAAATATAATAGCTGTTCTCCACATCCACTGGGGATAAAACAAGAAATAATAGGTTTAAATTACACTGAGGGAGATTAGAGTTTGAATGTTCTCCCCAATGCCTGGCAGTATGGCTGGCTGGGTTTATCTGGAACAGATAACCCAGGGATGCTGCGGGGGCTCAGCCACTGCCAGGCTGGGAAGGGAAAGGTTACAGAAACTTCTTTCAAGGGCAGTTTAGTTACAGAGAATGATGCTGCTCAGAGCCCTCGCAGGCTGCAGCACTTTTCATCTATGACTAAACAGCCCTCACCATCTTCCCTTTCTGATGTGTCCAAAGAAACTCCAAGCAGGGGCCTCTCCAGCGCTGCAGACCATGTTTGGACAGTCAGAGACATTGTGGACACAGCGCTGGGCCAGGATGGGGCCATGGTCTCTCCAATGTGGTCTCACAAAGGACAACTCCACCCACATCCCAGGCCACGTGCTCGAGACCAAAACCAAGTTTGCTGAGGCAGAGAATAGTGAGGTGAGTGCTCAGGGCTGCAGGGCAATCCCCTCTCACCACCCACACCTCTGGAAGCCCTCGCGCAAAACATAATTTTTTGATCAAAAATGATCACTACAAGAGCTAATAGTGCCATCCTCATTTTCCTTTGTAATATAAAGGAGCCATATAATTAACCTACTTAATTAGGAACTGTACATGACCCATAACTAGCAAAAAAACCACTCTCCTAGTAAAAGTGGGTCACTAAACACTGCATAGCAAGCGCTGAAGCAGACCTCATTAAGCTCCAACATATATTGTATAAAAATCCCTTCCTCTTCTGACTCCAAACCCCTGTTGGCACTTCAGCATTTCCCCAATCACAATCTTAAATGCTGTTCTTCAAAGGGTCATATCATCAGCTGGCAAGTAGATAATTCCAAGGCCAAATCTCTCAGCCCAGCTTTACAACTCAGAGCTACACACACACATACATGCGGACAGAAAAATAAACTCAAACTTCAGCTTATCAGGAAAACAAACAAGCTTAAAATAAACTTTTAAAAATTTCCAACCTTTTGTTGGAGCTGAAATCAAAACTACCCCAGGGCTGATCTCTTCTGCACCAGAAAGGAAGAGAACTGAAACTCATAAAACAATAAGTGAAAGCACAACAAATACAATTAAAAATCCAGCCATGCTCAGAGCAAGATTGTATTTACTGTCTCATAAAGAGATCTTCGTCCTTTCAGGCAAACAAAAGGAAATCAATTTCTTAATTTTTATTGTCAGATGTGGGCAGGAGGCCAAGGCAGTGCTTGGTGCCTACAAGGGCCCTGTTTGGAGCCAGTCTGCCGTGGGCTCCAGTTTGTTCCCTGCCCTCCTACCATGGGAAGCAGCCGCTTTCATCCCCAAAGTCACCAAACATAGAATGGTCCATCATGTGACATCTCTTCCTCTGACCCACAGCAGACCCCTCACTTGTACAAACACTGGACTTTATCCAGAGATGCCCCCTAATTCCAGCTCTCGGCACCTGCTTTGTCACCATCACTTCAACCATGTCCAAGCAGTATTTCCCACATTCATAAAGCTCAATTCCATCTCCATGTCCCAAATTCACCTCAAGTTATCCCCGCATCACACCAAGGGATCTGGAGGGCATTGCTGCAGGGGCTGGCCTGTACAGCACAGCTCTTGCTCAAACCCCACTATGGCCGGCTGCAGAGCCTCCAAAAGTGCCAATCCCTTCTCTGCCACAGCCTGTTGGGCATAGACTCTTCCATCAGCTTTTTGGGGAAACAGCACAAATAAAAAGTCATATCCTTGAGCTATGCAGACAGATGAAGACATTAAGAACACAAATCTGAGCTCTCAAAGGGGTATACTCCAAATCCTCAACTTCTAGCCCCTCCAACAACAATGCAAGAGAAAACAGCAAAGCAGCAATCAATTTTCCTCTCTTCTCAATGACATAATGGATTTGAAGCCCTGATAATCTTGAGATGAAGATCTCTGTGAACTTTGAGGTAAAGGAAGAGAGGGACAGGCGCAGGATCTCTGCAACCACCACCACTTGGGTTAGACACGTGGCTCTTCCCCCACTTCCACCTTCCACCCTCTAATACATTGCAGATGCATTATCATATAAAAAAAAAGCTGTCAGATCTGTTGTCAGTGGGCGATCCCTACACAGGCAATCCTCAAAGCACTTTCTTTTCTGAAGCAACACTTTGCCAAAATACTGCCATTTACAACAGCCCCTTTCCCTCTTAATATATTGACATTTCCTTCTCTCTCTGATTTTTTTCAAGTGTTTGCAGTGGAGAATAGGCAGCTGCATAAGGGGATGCAACAGGGCAGAGGGGCCACAGTAGCCCTGCCCATCCCCCTTCACCCTTTCAAAGCTTCAACCATCCTGGCATTCCCATTTGGAGCATCACTCCAATCCCATTTGGTGCAGAGGATGTCCAAACCTCTCTCACTCCTCCCATGTCCTTTGCTTTCCCACTCCCTCTCAAGCTTATTTATTGAGCTTAGACACCAATCCTATAAGCACTCACACTGAGGAATGGAAACATTAAGACCACATCATATAAAACATAAAGTCAATGAATATGACGGCACAAATGCATAAATCCAGCAGAACAAGAAACAGAAAATGCTTACAGTAAAAATGGTGATACAATCTGATAATTAAAAAGGGTAGGATCTGACAAGCCAGAGCCATGTGTGACAGCAAAGCCAGCCAGCACCCGTAGGAAGGCAAGACAGGAATTTTTTACATCTAGGATTAAAGCTTCCAGCCCAGTGTTACCAAATGTCTTCAACTCAGAAAGTGTCTAACGAGCAAAGGGACTGCAAACAGGCCACAGGGTAACCAGGAGACTATTTTAGATCCTGCAACACAAGGATCTGCTGACTCCTGAGGGATCTACAAATCAATGCCTTCTCCTATGTAATATCATATGTATACTGAGAAGTCAGTTTATTTGTCAAGCGGAAAATGTTTTCACTGCTGATATTAGGTGAAAAAACTAGCAAATAGCGCAGGTAACAGGAGAGGAAGAAAGTCTATTTTATTCAAAGTTCACTGCAGGGAGGGAGACAGTATTTAGTCTGGCAATGCCAGTGCTGGCATTCAGACCACCAGTCACCTTCCATAATTCCTCCCATCTAGCTTCCCCCATTTGCTGGTAACAAGCCACTTTTTCCCATTGCTGAGAACGCATGTTCACTGTTGGATGTGAGGAGGAGACAGCTGGGAACCAAGTATCCATCCTTGTAGAGAAACCTCCTGTGATAGCATCTTGGCACAGCAGAGAAACAAGCATGTGGATAGGGCAGGAGGAATGAGCAGGGGCACCCGAGAATGCAGCATCTGTGCATGGCCAACCTCCCTGCAAGGCCCCACTGCAACCCTTCTGTCCCAAGGTCAAGGTCCAGAAAGGGCTGGCGGGGCAGGATGGCTGGTTATTGGATACTGGATGCACTAGGATACATCAAAATGAGATTCCCATTGCCTTATCTTCAATGCACAAGGCCATCATTTCTATCCCTCATTATGGGATCAGCTCCATTTGAAGCCAAAGCCTCATTTTCTTCCCCCACGTTTCCATGTTCTCACTGCACCCAGATCCCAGCTCCAGAGCTGAGCTCCAAATCATCATCATCAAACCATTTATTGACAATCACTGTCTTACCCCATTCTTCCTCTTGACTAGTTATGCCTTTTGTTTTTTTTCCAAACAATGTTACCAAGCTGTCACCTCAGGGGCACCTTGAACTCTGGAGCATTGCAGGCTTTACAAGAGCTAGCCAATGGCTGGGCAACGGCCTCAACAGCGCCTATTAATCTCTTGGCTCACTCATCCCTATCACAGGCACACCGTAAAAATGATATAAGCATTTCATTCAAACAGCGCTGCAGAGAGAGTGGGGAAGAGCATGGGGCCAATTGATTTCCAGTATGTCTGCTTTTTACCTTCAGGTATAAATACAACAGCAAAATCAATCGGAATAACATCATATCAGCTTTCTAATCTCTTCTGTTCACTTTATATACTGCAGCATTTCCTACAGCTTGTCTACAGGAGGTTCCAGCACCTCCGCACGCCCCAAGCTGTGCATTTGCAGTCACGTCCTCACTTTCAGCCCCTATAGTGACAAGCTTCAGGATCTGCAGATCCAAACCACAGTTCTCCCCCTGCACTGTGCAGAAGGTGCCAAGAGGTCTCCCAAAGCGACGGGCCTCAGCCACATAAGAGCAGTGCTAACATGTGTGTGCTGAGCCCTGGGCAGTGTTACACTTGTTAAAAGGGAGATGCTCGCCTGCTCACAGCCTTTCACCATGGATGGCTGCTTGCTCAGCATTGATGGGCATCCAGGCATGCCCAGATTCTGCTGCCAAGCACAGTGGAGGGGGACAGTCCCACTGACACAGGGACACGGGAAAGGCAAGCAGCAGCAGCATTGCTTTCCCCATGCCTTCAGGACCCCACAGCTGCATTTACCACACATGGCCCTGATGGCACTTCACCTCCTCGCGAGCACCATCCAGAGGCTGAGTGACACCACCCAAAGACCCAAGCCCAGAGCAGGGCTGCCTGCTCAGCACTGAGCAGACACATTTCCTTTCCACATTTCCAATTTATCATCAGCCCAAGGCTTTCTATCGTCTCTGCTGGCCTCCAGCCACCACAGAGGGAGACTGTGACAAACTGATAAACGCTCTCCCTGACCCTTTGCTTGGGTGAACGTGCAAATGCATCATGAGAATGGGGAAAGGGCTGTGTGGCAAGGCAGGCAGCATCAAGGGGTCATCTTCTCCAAATTTCAGCTCAACTGAGGCTGTGCTCTCCCCCACCTCAAAACTAGGCCTTGGCTGAATAGCTGCCAGATGGAGAGGAATGCAGAAGTGATTTAATCACAGAATCACAGAATGGTTTGGGTTGGAAGGGATCCTACAGTTCATCTAGTTCTGACCTCCCGTCATGGACAAAGACACCTTCCACTAGATGAGGTTGCTAAGGACTTATCCAGCCCAGCCTTTAATGCTTCCAGGGATGGGGTTAAAGCTACGCCTCCAACTATTCTGCAATTCAGCCTGCAAGCAACATGCATGTGGGTCTGGATCAAGGCTGTGGCAATAGCATCACTTTCAACACTGTGGCCAGCACTGGGAAAGCTTTGGGATGTGTTATCTAACCCACTCAATATGGAGCTCCCTTGGCACAAGGGGGCTACCAATGATATTTGTTGAGGGGCCTGTTGGCAGCTCTACCACCAGCATGTCCAGCGTGACCTGAGCCAAGAACATGATGCTGCAGGAACCTGTGACTGTGCCAGGAAATATTTAAAACAGCGAGAACCACTGAAGGTCTGAAAGTCAACAGCTGGGACCACTACTGCCCTCCTGCCTAAGGCTTTTTCTGACCTTTGCAGAGAGTGGTGCCCAATGCTGCCTAATAAACACCATTCATGGAACAAATGCCCTGCCAACAGCAGCGCTGCAGCACAAGCTCGGGCAGCAGAATATGCTTCCCACCAGCCAGGACAATCACAGGCTGAGGGGCAAGCATTACGCATGGTTCTCATTAGCCCTGTGTCCACCAGCTGCCTCGATCAGCCTCCCACCACTTCCCTTCCCATGCCTTGGCCACTGCAAGATCAGTCTTCGGTCATCTTGATCTACTTGGAAAGCTTAGCCACCATGAGAGCAAACCGCTTGTCCTCTGGCTCCAATCTCTTACTGAAATTAGTGCCAATGGAAGTGTCACTATCAATTTCATAATGTTATTGGATAGACGTAAAACTGGGCCAAGTCCCATATCCCTGACAGGCCATCAAAGAGGTGGGGATTATGGGTAAGGAGACAGGCAGCCCTGGCAGGAAAGGCAAAGGCTCCAGATCAATTAGCCTGACAAGGCTATCTTCCAGCCACATCACTACGTGCTGACACCGGCTCCTTCTCCCCGGAGCCCAGCTGCCCCTGCACCGAGAAGGTTTATTTTCTCCAATGGTAACCAGAGTCCCTCCAAGCCCAGGGAGCTGCACATCCCCTCTCCAAATATCCAATTTATGAGACTCCCAAGACACCAAGGGATTTTGCAGTCATTATAGGACATTAATTTCCAGGCCTCCTTATTTTGGTTTTATATTCTGTCAAGATTAAAAAAAATCAGATGTTAAAAAAATATAAATAAATGTCTCACTCCGTATTGCTCAGAGGTTTCAATTAGAAGGAGTGCTCAAAATGCAAAGTACCTGGCACAACACATGTTTTGTCTTTTCTCTGTGTTTTTCTTCTTGGTTTCCTTTCAAGATCCTGCTTGGACCATGAAACTAAACTGGTCAGTACCATCTGGTTCTTATGCAGTAATTAACAGTGCTTGTAATTTTTCAAGCAAAAATAATATTCAGTTGTTGCTTTTTTGGTCAACTTTTGACCTTTGTGTTTTTAAATGAGATTTTTATGAAAACGTTAAGCCGCCATCAAGGCTGCAGACGCCAATGAGTTCACTTCCAGCAGACACCTCATGTGTCCAGTCCCTGCCAGCAAGCAAGCGGCTGCATTTACTCAGGGTACAAATTTGTAGACCCAAACTTAAAATCAAACTTGTGATGTTTGCTTTCAGGCCAAAAGATAAATCCTTACATGGTCAAAAAAAAAAAAAAATTAAAAAAAATCCTTGCAGTCTAGTTTGTCTCTGTTCATACATGAGGGCAATGAAAATTTAAAACTTTTGCTTCTCAAAAAGTAAATGTGCTTTTTTTTTTTTCACCTCCACAGCCCTCCTTGAGATGATCTCCAGCAGTGATATCAGTCTCTCAGATTTATTCTATCCCAAGATAAATAGTGTGTTGCTTACAGAATCAAAAATGTATTTAACTTTTATAATCATTTAAATCCTGACTCTGGTCCCGTAATATTATGAGACTCTTCTGGAATATAAAGTCCATGTCAGAAATATCCATGAACAAATAAACAAATCTTTTTTCCTTCATGCTGAGCAATTGGGAGAGGAAGAAGGGCTGGGGTTTGGGCAGCCCTGGTACTCCTGAGCCTATGATGCTCACATCAATAACAGTGTTGTGTGTGTTAAGCTTTGCTGCAAGTCCTACAATCAACAAGAAATGAAGTTTTGCAGGTTTTTCAAAACCTTTGTAGACTTATAGAGTTAAGGGAAGACCCTGACATTCTCCAAGCAGAACTGACTGGAAAACAACCGATGAGCCTTTTGGCTCAACTAATACTTACTGTTGCATTGATACACTGATGTTTTCCAGGTTGTTATGCCTTTCTCCAAAATTTATAGTCCTTGGTCATAAAAGTGATGGTTTTGTTTATAAATCCCTTAGAGAAAGGCTCTGAAATTAGAGTTTTTGCGGGCTGATAGCTCATTTGTAATGTGTTTCAGATTTGGGGTTTCCACTGGCCTTGCTGGGACCCTCATCACTTTTGAGAGGGATCCTGCAAACAAGGAGATAAAAAAAATGGGGAATAAAGAGTTGGGAGATGTGGAGAAGGACCGAAAACGTCTTCCTGCTCAGAGACCTTGCTGCATTGCTGATCCACCAGCACAAACAACCCCTTTAATAGATTAGAGAGCTATTCATTGAAATGGCTTCCTCTGTCCCCACACTGACAGTTAATCTGTAATTCAGATGAATCTGTCAGAAGGCAAAAGTCCAGCATATAAAATAATTAATTCCTCCAAGGCTTGGGGAAATTTCCCTTTCTAAAGAGCACAGCACACTCCCCTCCTCACCGGTGAGCCACAGGCATGGACGTGGCTCCCATCCGAGGTCAGCGACGAATGCCCCTCGCATCTCAATACAGACGCTCACAAATGCATCGCTTGCCACCTTGTCACTGGGCTGGCCCCAGGTGGGACTTGTTCCATAGACCTTGCAAGGAGCTTGCCTTGTACCTCTCAATGCTTCCTGCTCTACAAGTCCTCCAGCATCCAACTAGAAACTCTTCACCTCTTGCACCTCCATCAGCCTGACACTAATGCTTTTCAAGGCCAGTTTTTCCTGTATTATGAGTATAAATACTCAATTTAAACAAGTAGAAAAGCAGCATGTACCGCTTCTGGTTGAGAAACAAGCAGCTGGTGCCCAACAGGAGTGTGAGGATTGGGGCAGAGCACATGTCATCTCCCAGCTCCCCCAATACAAGTCACTCCCTGATCCACCTCTCTCCTCAACAACATCAGAAGATAATCAGGGTGCTGGCTTCTGGCTGAAAGACATCAGTGAAACAGAGCAGCTTTGGAAAAGAAACGAAGGGTGGGAGTCAACCAGATGGACACACTGCAGTGGGTGGTTGGGGAAAGGGGATAACTCATATGAAGCTCCATGTGAGACCAGCTGCACCTGACCATGGTGCCAGCCCTGAAGGCAGGGGAATCAAAACATCTTCCTCCTACCATGACAGAGGCATGAAGAAGGGGAAAAGCATAGGATACAAAAGATTGGGCATTACAACAGTTGTCCCCAGGCATGGCTGGCACAAACAATAGCCTGGCAATGTTAAGGAACATTAAGGAAGGATCTTCAGAGTCTCTTTTTGATTCTGCTGATTCTTGCAACCTCAGTCACCAGCTTTTAAAGCATAAGAGTATAAGAGGCATCACCAGCCAAATCCCTGTCTCCCAACACATTTCACATTCTTCTCACAAGCTATTTCATCAAAATCCTGAAGGTAGGTGGGAGGGAAGCTGCCTCACATTAGCCTATGAGCTACGAGGGCAGAGAAAGATGGGGTGTTCAGCATTTACCTCCATGACTAAGCGCTATCTCCCTGCTGCACACCCCATGCCCCCAAAACACGTCCCTTGCTTGACAGCTTTGTAGCTCATGACAAGTGACACAACAACACATGCACACTGGGAAGCCAGACCTGAAGATGCATGGAGGTCAAGTGACTTCTTTATCTGCACCATCAAGGGAGCTGGAAGGAGTATGTGGAATAAACAGCATCCTCACCCACAGCATGGTAATGAGAGGCGAAAAAAGAAATGTGATCTTACACAAGGCTGGTAGCTTTCTAGCTGGGAGCAACACGTGTTTGCTGAGCATCAGGACAAATGCCCCTTGCACAAAACTCACTTCAGGCTGCCTGAGCATCCTGCAGCAGACGCTGCCAAGCCCACTCCCAAATTCACCTGTCTGGAGACACCCATTAGGCTGGTAACCCCCTACAGACCATGTCTTGAGCATGCAGACAGCACAAGCATGCAGCTGGAAAGCCGCACAAGGAGGGGAAAGCTGCAGTGGTGGGGGCTCCTGGACCACAACCAAGCCCCTTCCTAGAAGCAGCTATCAAGTCTCTGCAGAAGTAGTGGAATGGAGCCACTTTTCATCCTACCTCTCAAGGAATCATCGCTGCTGTTATGCAGACACAATTATGTCTCCAGAGCCTTTTAACTACAGCTCTTTAGGGATGAGTGGGTTGATAGAAATCTATTCACAGGCCTGACATCGCTTGGCTGGGTAAGGACACTGACACTGAGTCAGTAGCTGGGGAGGAATCACAAAAAAAGACTGGTGATGGGGGAAGTTCTAGGCAATGTCAAGGCAGCATTTCCTGGGGGACCTACCCCTAGTCTTTTGACCACAAAGATCACCCAAATTTCTCATTTTATTGTTCTAGAACTTTCAAAATAAACCAAAATACTATCTGGGAGCTACCTGCTTTTCGTCGGTTCATATGCTCCCCTTTTGGAGGGGATCACCACTTGGAGATCTATGGCTGCATATGCACGTCAGAGGCAATAGGGCAATGCAGAGCAACATAAGGCTGTCTCCTCCCCAGCGCCCTTACTCTCCAGGTAGCCCTAAACAATGCCAGGATCTGAGCAACTGGCAAATGAGAACAGAGGAGCACAGCTTGGTCATCAGTCTCCTGGTCACCTTGCCAAGTCCGTGTCCAGAGCAGTGGGATGCAGGAAGCTCTTACTGTGGGACCCTTGAACTGCATTGCAGAGCCCTCTCTGAGCTTGGCAGAGCGTCCGGGGGCTGCTTTATCATATCCGCCATCTGCCTGTTTGTTTTGCCATCCTCTGCTCCTCCTGGCTACACTCACAGACTCCTACCTGTTCTTCAAAAGCTTTGCCGAGTCTCAGTAAACAAACCACAGGCAGGGACAAGAATAGGGAGGGGAAAGGCAGGGGAGTGGGAAAGAGGGGAGAGAATCAAAATTTAATTAAAGACACTTTTGCTTCAGGGCCTCTGAAAATTACAAATTCATAAATCTCTTAGTAAATGCCCTGAGCGGTTGCTATGCCAGGCTGCATACCAGTCCCACCAGGAGGGCCATAAAGCATGAGCACAGAGCTCACTAGCTCTCTCCCTCCCTCCACCCTGCAACATCAGGCAACCTTGAGCAGCTTGTCAAGCCCCTGACAAGTGTTTCTACAACCAGGAGCTATCAATCTGCAGACCCATTAGAGGCAGCACAGGGATCTGCTCGTTTCTACTGCAGCTGTGGCACTATGAGAGTTTGGAGAAGGGTGGGATGTGGCGAGAAAAATCATGGGAAGATGGGACCAGAAGACCCCCAAGATATATTGTGGGAAACACTGAGTTCTTCAAAAGAATATTTTCTAATGACAATGGCCAAAGAACCCCCACAAAAAAGATATGGATCCAGAGGGACTCCTGCTGGCAGTGCCCATCTGAGGGCACTACAGAGAAAACCCATCCTCTCTTAATTTCCAAATGAATCAGCCTCTCCTTCCATGGCTGAGAGGAATCTTCACCAGGGGTTGGACGTACGTATGTTGTCCAGCCCCAATGCACTTCTCACAAGGACTGTATCTTCTGCCAAACAGTGGCAAGAGCAGGCTGCTTCACCACTTTCCTCCCTTGGCACACAGCAAGGAACAGACTGAATGTCCGGCACACAAGGGTGTTGCATGGCTCTGCTATATTTAACAAAGCTCTCAGTACAGTCCCTGGTACTGCAATGAAAAAACATATCTTTGCCAGTAGCCTGTCAGAGGAAGGCTTGGAAAGCAGGAATCAGGAGTATTTTTCACCCTTTACTCTGAACTTTGAAGGTGGGAGTAGAGTCTGTTCTCAGTAGTATGGTCAAGTCTTGACCTTTCCTGCTAAAAAGCAGGTGGTTGGTAAAACAGTAGCAAAATCTTGCTGGTTTTTCTTTAAAATGGGCATCATTGGGTGAGAATGGAAAGCTTCTTGCACAAGAAGAGACTGATATGTGGTGAATTCATTTGCCAAGCTATATCATTGTCTAAATCACAACTAGTCAGAATCACTCAACCCACCACAGGCCACACTTTGAACTGTATCAGCTATTGACCCATCTGATAACACCTATTTTCCAAGAGACTGAGTCAACTGTGATAGACCAGTGTTGCTTATACAGGGAATCCAGGGCAGACAAAGGGTCATTCTGCTGGAAAGGAGAAGACAGAACTGCTTTGGAGAAGCATCGTCCACATCAAATTTCTGCCATTTCTAAAGACAAGCTGAATACTCAAGTCTTTCTAGGAAAACACAAGAATCTCACATCTCTTCATTTAAGCAACTACTGTACTGCTGCTTCAGGTCATGAGTAGAAAACAGCTGAAAACTGAGGCAGGAGTATCTGTAATGGGAAAGCATTGGGCCAGCCAGTTGCCCAGACCTTCCCAGCCGAATTCTCCAAAGTGTGGTCTGAAACACCTAGGACAAATACAGACTATTTCAATAAAATTGCTAACATCTTACAAAGGAAGGATGTCAACAGTCCACTCTGAGACTTTACTTTGCATTTCTAGATCATCTGCTCAAGGATGAAATGCCACTAGGCAGAGGAGGCAGCACAAAGACTCCATTGCATCCAGCAATACCCGAGCACTGAAAGAGCACTAACAGCTGCTGTTTTACCCAGAGCTGTGTTACCCAGCTCAGGTCCCCTCATCATGCTGGACCAGGAACCCACAGGAGCAAAACTGGAGGCAGGTCCAAGTCAGGCTGTTTTCACAAATGGATTTTCCTGACTTTATTAGGCTCTTTATTCCAAGCCTGCTCTCCAGATTGAAGATGCAATGTTTGGAAATCTGTAGAGTACAGACTAGCAATTAAGCCTTCACAAGAAACAGCAGCAGCTCACAATGCAAGTGACTGCCTGGCAGGAGTGTCAGTGAAGGGGACAGACAGATCACAGCAAGATCAGATCAACATAACTAATGTGCATTTCCTATTCTGCAAAAGCATCTTGATATCATCCATGTCTATGGACTGGTTGTGCACCCATTTGTCTCCATAATTATCTACAGTATCAAAGTATTTATCCTTTTATTTATCTAAGCAGTGTCGTACTTATTCTATTTCTTTTCCTACAAAGTTATAATATTTGTCTCTATTTTAAGACAATAGCACTTCTTTTATAAAAAATTTCCAAAGTAGGGCAGTTCCCAGGGGACATGGCTCCTTCCTCCCATGTCCTCACGGCAGTTCAGGGAGGCTCACGTGGGGGTGGTGGGGTGGGATGGAGATGGGACATGTCCCCACAGGGCAGCAGTGCCTGTGGAAAGGTGGGCAGGCAGGAGGACTCATCCCTGCATGCATGGGGATGTGTGTGACAGCAGGCAGGGTTCAAGCTTAGAGGTGTGGAATATGCTGCCACAGGGTATTTCTTTTTTGGTATAAGCTGGGATGGCAGCTGACCCAGCTTTCTCCTTCTACCTGCCTGGTCAAATCTCTCTCTTTCCACCGCACTCTGTAAACACAGGAACACACAAACCTGGCAATGCTCTGCTCTTACCCATGCTCAGATAACTTTGCTGGGGATGACCACGCCTGGCACCTCTCAAGGTTGGGCCCGTTTTTCCCTACGGGCAAGCTCACACCTCATATCAACACTCCTTCTATCATCACTCCTTCAGTGTGCAGCAAGGGCAGATCCTTAAGGAGTCAGCAGCAGAGACCAACCCCCTCACCAGCATGAGCAATGAGCATCTTCAGACCCCACAGATAAGGGAGGTGGTGCTCAGTTCTGCATCCCTCCCACTCCTTTACTTGTGGCAATACCTTCTGCCTTATCCTTCTCTTCTTTCCCCTTGAAGAGTGAAAAATGCAAATAAGAGCTTATAAATTATCAATTCTTGATTGATTTTGCTGAGAAAAGCACATAAAACAATCACACAAGAGGAGAAGAATAATTTAGCATTTCAAATGGGGAACAGTGAAGCTGCTGGGATAGCTCTATGTAGGCAGAGCACTCTTGAGCCACCCAGCAGGATCTCCCCGCTCCAGTCTCTTCTTCCTGTCCTCTGAAAAGACACAAACAAAACCATAACCTTATCTAGCTGATGTCTTAAGATACAGAAATCCCTATTTTCATTAGCAGGACGGTGCCCTTCCAACACAATTCCAGTACATATGCACAAACAGATCTTCATGCACACAGGCTTCCACCGAGATCTCGTGGTTTGATAGCCCAGGACTGACCCCCTAGCCTGTGAACTTATTGCCAGCAGAGCAAGACTTATGTATGAAAGCCCACAGTTTCCATCCAAAAAGATGCATGCCAAGCTAGGCAAGGCTATTAAGAGCAGGTCTCTTGAATCAATCTGTATCAACAACTTGCCACTGCAGATGATTCATGCAATTGTGGTCCTACTGTTCATGCCTAGTTGCATACTAGTAGACTGTGTGGAGCTCTTTATCACCTGTGGACTCCTTATAAAAGCTTCTGCCAAGTCTTGGCTGCTCTAAAGCTTCTCCAGCATCACATGAAAACTTTATTTTCTGAGTCTGTGTGGGAAATCAGAGTTTTTCCCCAAAACTGGGTGATAGTAGCACCCCACTGTCTGCTAAAAGGTTGCACATGTCATGCTTCAAACTGTTTCATCAAGACTACAAATCACACCATACGACGTTCCTTAGCCATACATGCAGCTTTTAGGTTCTATTTATGGAATTAGCACAATATTGTGGCTAAAATGTTTTCCAGATAGCTGATGAAACCACCCAGGGACTACCTGCAAATCAGAGCCATGACAGAGCAAAACAAACCAGTTCACATCCTTCAAAGAGCTGATGTCTGGGGACTGAGGCTCTCCAGTGCCAGTGTTTCTATTGCCACAGACTTAAGCGAAAGTCAGCCATGGCTGGAAGCCATGATTTAACAGACATGAAGAACAGGAGGCCAACACCTATCAAAGCCTTTACTCTCTGTCATAACTCAAGGAGCCCTACAAGTCCTCAAGGTTTCTGTTGCAACTTCTGCTCATAAACCATCACCTTTCCTGAGTCCTTCTTAAGTATCTCACTGATATCTGGAGTGCTGCAGACAAGTGGCCCAATCTGGTGCTAGAGCTGATGCTAAACATGCAACACCCAAAAGTATTATCTGTGTCTCGAGTTCTACTGCTACAGCTGCAATGGTGTCAGGCTTTGGTGCATTTGGGTTTTTTTTCCAATATGTTCACATCTTCCCACCCCTTCTGTTCTGTAGCTTTTGGCCACAGAAGCCCACTGTGCTAAACAGACAAGTACAGCAACCGGATTCCGGACCATAGAAGAATATTATTTGGTTGGCAGTGAAGATGTTTATGCATGTGTCTCTCTCAGCACTAGATTTCAAATCAGCTGGGGTCTCCACACAGGTTTGGTTCTGAAGAAAAGAGCATTTTACACACTATCTAAACCTGCCTTACTTCTCTGCTTGCCTTTTACAGAGTGATTTCACTTTTGATCACACACACACACAAAAAATATATATATATGTTATTTAGAAATAAATAAAGATGCTGAAAGATGCGATGGCTTGTGGATGGAAAATTATATTCCTTCACAGCTGCAGTAATGATCTGATTAGGATCCAATCCCTCCACATCCTTCACATGCTAAGTCATCTTTACAGAGGTGAAGTGGCCCAAGGGTAAGGGATGGAAAGAGGGAGGCACGTGAAGGGAGGCTCTGATATGATGCAGTACCCAAAGGATTGTGCATTCACCCTCTGGTCACCTTACAAAATGAGAAATTTCCTTCAGCACTGAGGCACCTTTTCTGTTGATTTTTGGCAGCAATGTCTTTTAAAACTACAGTTTCATCCCTCAGCAATAATTTATGTGCATATCTGGATCCTCTGCATGAGCTACAAATCCATCCATCTATCCTTTTCAGTCTGTTATTTCCCCTCTCTCCCAGACTTAGAACCCTCCTATCAAATCTGCCTTTCAGCTCTCTCTTGCTCCTGTTTCCAAGCTGCATAGGAAACCAAAAAAGTGTGCCAGTGCTGCTCCACCAAGCCCTATTCCATCTGCTTCTGGCTCGATTTTCAGGATATAGTAAGAATATAATTTTTTTCCCTTATTACCCTTTTCAGAAGTTAATTTCCTCTGATGCAGATGACACCCTCAGCCCAGACAAACTGTTGAGGAATTTCCCACCATTAGCTGCCCTCTTCCAGGCTTCATGCTTGCTATGGTTTAGGACAGGCCAAAACCCCGTTAAGCTCCGCATGAAGTAATGCCTGAGCATGTGTGCCAATTGTGGAACAAGCCATGGGACAAGGTCCAAAGGTGACCCCAGAGCTACTCTGTCATTCTCCAGGAATGCCAGATGGAGAGAGCATCGCATCCCTGCCAGCCTGGGGGAACTGGCCCTGTCCTGGGAGGCTCTGACCAGGACAGAGGTGCCACACCTCCAAAGGGCTCAACAGCTCTGGACTCAGCTTGTGACCCAGCACAAACCTATCTGACAGGATGATACCAAGGGGATGCCCTGGTGCCAAATAGGTTTGGAAGAGGCTCTGCCCAATTTCAACAGTGGCACGTCCACAGGCACAACCTCAGTCCTATATTAATCTGGGCCTGTATGGCTGCTCCACAAATATCCCCCCTTCCCAAGTCCGACAAACAGCAGGCACTCTGAGCGTGAGGAGAAAACAGTCCCCCCTCCTTATGCAACCATGAATGCCTCTGATCCAGAGACATGGTGCATGATTTTTTGATGCCAGGCTGTTACTGCTCCTGGTATGCATGCTCCCTTCACTACTACAAAAATAAATTCAGCTTTTTTTTTTCCTCCCTGCCCTCTTGCTTTCATATTGAGTTTTTTGTGGCCAAGGAAATATAGCCCTAAAAATGATGCAAGGACAGAGGAAGTAGAGCAAAGGAGACCAAAGATTCCAATTTACTCTCCCACGTTTTTTGTAGGAATTGGAGACTGGTCACCAGTAAAGCTTTAATAGAGGCAAATAAAAGGAATTTTTTTTCACAATTATCAATGTGACAAACATACAAAATCACATATGCAGGACTCTGCCTGCTGACACCCAAAAAGAGGTTTCTGCAGATCTCAGACACAATCGCTGTCCAAGCCATGGCTGCACTTACAGTACCCAGAAAACAGGGAGCTTTGTGGGGGCTGTAGGCACCCTTTGCTTTCACCTCACACAGGTGACAGAAAGGCTTGAAACCTGGGTCAGCTGCAGGGCTAGGGGCCCAATTCAGGTTTTCTAATCCACCACCGCCTGCATATGCTTTGACACTGGGCTTCCTGGACCAGAAATCTCAGCCAAGCACAGCTCTAGTGCTGCCACCTCCCAGGGATGCAGGCTATAATGATGACTCCATCTCTTCCTCACCCCATCCCAGCAGAGCAGGAATATCCTCACAAAAATTCAGAAACAGCCAAAATGGACCATTAACCTGTTTCTGCAATTCAGGAGCTGGGATACTGGATCAAAGGAAACCCCAGGCTAGGCTGCAGACTTGTGCAAGCTAAAGTGGCAGAGCACAGCTGTAATTTGTCATATGCCACCTAAAACATGGTTTGCACAGCCAAGATGATTATTTTTTTAGAGGCAGTGACATAAAGGGAAACAAGCTCAGACCCAAGTGACTCCATGGCCAAAGATTACTGGCTACAGCCTGCCCAGTCTGTGCACTGCACTGCAATAGCCTTGGAGGACTATGCTTAAAGCTGTGTATACGAGAACAGCAGATTCTCTGTGTGCAGCTCACTCTCCTTATCAGAATCATTTGGCTCCAACAGATCTAAAGACAGATTCAAATATCGTAACTATGGTGTTACAGCAGGGAGCACAGGGCAGAATGAGGCCGCAAACTCTGCAGGCTGGGAACAGCATTGGCTCCAAAAACCTCCAAGAACCACTTGTTTTGTCCGTCAACACAGAAATAAATCATGCACTGTCCCACTATCCACACACCATCTTTCTTATTTTCTTCCACTTAGTAGTTCAAACTCAGCCAAATTCATTAGTTTCGTTTACGTTCATGGATGACGCATACTGTACAACCACAAAACAAAAAGCAAGCTTGGTTCTTGGGTGCAAAATAATCTTCTGTGTCCATTGCAGCTGAGGTCACAAGAACAAATTCAGTAAGACTTAGCTGGTGCATACTACAGCTTTGTTTCCAACCACAAAACATTCCTCAAAAACAATGTCCAAGAAAGAGCTGTTGCTCTTTAAATGTTACATTTCCCAGGGGTAAGTGCTGGGTTATTGAGTGTAGGGAAGGTTGGGAAAAGCTTTCGTTCCTGTTGGGGATTCATTTGGCTGCATTTCTTTCCTCATCATAAAGTTATGTTTTACTTCTATTTTATTAAAGCATCTAAAGGCCTTTGGGAACAGATGCCCAGAAATAGGGGAAAAAAAAAGAAAAAAATAAAACAGGATTGCTGCCTTCTGCATGTGGATTTTGTTCAGACTCAAGGCAAGGCTCAGCCTGACCACCCCTCTCCCTCTGACACTATTGCCTTCACCTGCATTACTGGCCATCTGCAAATTCTCGTCCTCCTCACCCACTACCCTTCTCCTCTGAGCTGGTGGCTGCTGCCATTTCCAGCCTCTCAGACCTGCCCCACACCACAGGTCTGAGCAGTGAGACAGCACAAGCCATGATGCCCAGCACAGCATTGTGTGCTCTTGGATACATCAAAAGCTGCTGCATGAGTTCACATGCTCCCCTTAAACAAGCAATGTGCAAAAAACCCCTCCTCTCCTGCTGCTGAACACAGCTGAGTACAGCTCCCTCCTCCTGCCCCCTTTGCAAATTACCAGGATATTGTCACTAATTATCAGGCTCAACAAGTGAAATTGTGCAATTTGCTACAGACATGCTGGAGAACTGATGCAAAAAGAGGGGCTTGGAGGAGAGGGGAGTGTGAAGAGTCCTTGGGACAGGGTGCCACAGGGCAGCCCATGGGTGCCAGGTCCTGGCACAAGAAGGAGTCCTGCTGGCAGTGGTGTTGTGTTTGTATTTCAGAGTGTTTGCTTTTTTATTTTTTATTGTTTGATGTTTACTTCAAGCATCGCACTCTGAGGGCTTATAAAGAGGATTAAGTGGTGAGGAGGTCTCGCAGAGTTAGGAGGAATTAATCAAGCAGTAATCAGAAAGGAAATTAATCTGAAGAGTTTAATTAATCAGTCAAGGCAGGGAGACTGCAGCCAGTCATCCCTATCACACCTGCCAGGTTGCTATTTCATGCACTGGCACAGCAGCAGGGAAGTGAGAAGGTAGCCCGGGGTGAGGAGGGATGCCCAGCCACCCCTCCACACTAAAGGGAAAGCAGAAGCCCAACTTGGCCAGTAGGTTTCCATACCACCATGTGGGGACCCACATATCATGGGGTGAGCACTTGTCCTCTGCACCCCCTCAGCCCAACTCAAGTTTCCAAAGGCTGAGGCATCTATTTTGGAGACTCATCCATGCTCCAAAGAGACAAGAGTCTCTTTCTTTTGGAAAAGGGATCTAGATATGCAACCCATAGGTATTTGATTGTTTAACTGATTCTATACACCCCATGTTTTCCTTCCAGCATCCTAAATAGTTTTTTTAGTTCTTCACTGTTCAACTCTTCTAAATATGCACCACTGGGGATCACTTCCGTTCACTCTGGTCTAGCTGTATTTTATGTATTTAGCTTTTCTCTTTGTTAATCTTTTCTAACAATACAATCCCTGCAGGACCTTAATCATTTTAGTTGCTCTTCTGTGAATTCCTTCCAAAAGGCATCAGGCAGAGCGTCTTACAAATTTGCTCTCTTCCCTTCCAGGCTGCATTTTGACTAATGCCTGTTTCTCTTGGGATAAGACATACCCCACCACAGGCTGCCTGATCAGGGATGCTCAACCTTCCTCAGAGCCTGAGACACTTGGGCAAGAAAAACTCCCCAACTCAGAGAGGCTGCAACATGACCTGTCTTTGAACTTACAAAACCTAGGCCAGTTTGAAAAGACATCTGAAATCTCATTAACTTCACCATTATTATTATTAGATTCTTTTTATGCACAGAGTAGACATTTTAATTGTCTGGATGAAGACAGCTGCTTCTATTGTCTGTTTAATAGACTGCAAGCAAAGATTCATCTGTATGTGCTGCCTACACCTGCCTTCAGGAGGTACAGCCACTTCAGATCCAAGGTTCACAGGGTTATCCAGCAGCCCCAAAACAGCTCCTTCAAAGCCCCTTCTGCAGAGGCTTATTGGGGCTGCTACGTTCTCAAACCTCAAGCCAGCTCAGCTCAAGTAGATTGCATTATCCCACAAAACCACAGAGTCTTCCCCCAGCATCAGCAGCCCAGGTACCTGCCGTGGTGAATAAGGAAACCGCAGTTCATCTCACTGAATTAGGGCCATCTCTTCAGTTAAGGGGCAGAAAGACACCTCCATCTGCAATGTCAGGGCAGCACAGGCAGAGTGACCTGCCTGGTACAGGTGGTATTATTGCCCAAGGATTTAGGACATGACAGAAGTGCATATTGTAATAGACCAGCATTAAACATCATATTAAATACACAACCTTCTTCCAGCCAAACTATGTCAAAATAAAAAGGCAGAAAGCTGCATTTCACAAGAAAGGAGCTGTGGGACTGAGAGCTGGTCAAGAGTGTTATGGTGTGTAGAGGTGAGGAGTGACTGGAGAGAACTGAGCTACAGTGAGGATGCTGGGTGGGAGCAACAGGCCATTCTCAAACAAGGATCTCCATCAGCAGAAGGCCCCAAAAAGCAGCTAGAGCAGCCTCAGCAGAAACCACATCCACTCCACAACTTCAACAACCACTTAAGCTGTTAAAGCATTCATTATTCATTCTTGTCATCCCAATCCCTTCACACCAGTTTACTTCTAAGGAAGACTGGAAAGGGCTACCTCCTCTCCTTGAGCAATTGCCACACTCACAGAAAAGGCTCACACATTACCCAAGGCTGTCCCTCCCCCTAAGCCATGAACTCATCTCTTTTTCCCTTTATACATAAAGGGTATTTGCACACATCCTCTAGAATGAAAATGACATCAAAAAATAAAGGTGAAAAAGCAAAAAAAATCTGCTCTTGCCTAAAACAAAGCTAATCACTGCAGAGTTTAGAGAGAATGGTGAGCTCCCCCTGACACAAACACATTTCTGGTTTCTCACCCAGAGAAGCACCTTCCAAAGACAATTTTGTACGGGGAAAATCCTGCTCTTCTCTCACCCTGTCTACACTGCCTATCTGTAAACAGCTGGACCCATTCCATTTTAACTTGCTTCTACTCTGGCTGCCAATTATAGAAAATTGATTTTAATAATTTACAGCCTGTCCAGCACCACAGCACTCTAACCACCAAGAGGTATCCAAACTGCTGGTTCTGATCTGAAAATCTCTCTGTTCAGGGCCAGAGCCTCAGATACCTCAGCAGTCAATGTGCCTCAGTGTGGTACCCCAGAGCTGAGATAAAAAGAGATGCTGCTGCTCCTCTCCACACTAATAACGGCACAAAGAGGGCACATTAGCAGACAGAAGCTTCCTCCTTTGAAATCCCCCTGCCCTTCTGGGTCCAACAGAGACTAAGGAGTGAAGTTCTATTCCCTGGTGGGCTTGCCACTGTGTACTGATTTTTAGGGGTGCAATGTTTTTTATTTTGGCTTTTTAGGTGGCAGTTTAAAGGATAAGGCATTAACCCCTTACCCAGCATCTATACCCACTACAGAAGGACCCCAAAGCATCATCTGCAATACATTCTTGGTCCCACAGAGCTGGAGATGTATAGGTAGAACACTCCAGAATGAAAGAATAAACACCACGCACACAGACACAAATATGTAAACTTGGATATAAATATGCACAGACAAATGCACACCCTCTCAGATGATGTTATCAAATGCATTACTCCCCCAAATCCCTACAGAGCAGTAGACCATCTCCAAGGTCATATTAGCATGAAAGTAATGTAATTCCATTACTCAGGCTCCTTTCTCCTCTCCTCGTTTTTTATGTTGATGTTTGCTCTCTTAATTTTAAACACCAGTCGTATATCTTGTGGCCCAGCCAGGGACCGCTTTGCTCAAGTGGTAGTAAACACATGGCTTAATTCACTCATTCTCCACGACGGAAAAAAAAAAAAAAAGAAAAAAGCAAGTTTTTCCTGCATGAAACACCCGTGTCCTCTAGTGCAATGATCGACACAAGGAGTGCTGGAAGCTGCCGTAACTAACTCAGGCTCAGGGAACAACCAGAGCACACAGGGTGGTAAGCGGAAAATCCGTACATGCTGCTCTTTTCAGGAGACAAACATCCAAGTGGCTGTAGCTCAGCTGCCAACAATGTGCTGTGTGAGCCTCCCAGTGCAGGGATGCAGCTCTGTGCTTGTGCTGAAAAGGGTGTTGGCTGATTCCCCAGGTGAGGGATGTGGTCAGAAATTGAAAGCTGGACCAAGTGCCTAACACCAGGGGGAAGCAAGGCAGGAGGCTGAAGCTGCCAGAAGGCAAGCTCGGAAGAGAGAGAGGATGGAGGAAAGTGCAGGCAGGAGCCACCACAACCACTCTGTCCCACAGCCAGCAGTACTCTCCACACAAGCCCTCTGCCAGCTTTCCCAGGGAGTTTATCCTTCACAACAGGGGAATGTTTAGAAAGTTGGGCCCCTGGGGTCATAGAACACAAAACTTCTTGGAAACCTGGATCCATTTTTTCAATCCAAGCCCTAAACCTCCCCATGCTGGACACCATTCTCCTCTATGCTCCCAAAACTTTCCTAACCCATTTACAAAACTTACTGAAGTTCAGGCCATTGCTCTTTGTCTGTTAACCTTCTGAAAACATCTGTAATCTCTCATTTTTTACCTTTTGCTCCCTGCAGAAGGCTGGGATAATGTAATCTCCTTCACACCTCATCTCTTCTAGGTGACACCATATGAAGTTTAATAATAACAATCTTCAACACAGAGCATGGGAAGCACTTCTCATCAGCAGACACCAGAGATCTGCCAGAAACATGCACCTCAAAGACACTTAGACTGCTCCCAAAACCCACATGTACCACTTTGTGGCAAGCCCATGCTGATCAAAGGCCATGCAGGTAGTCAACACTCACACCTGCCCTTCAAAGAAGATGCTCAGAACAGCAATTCAGGACGTTTTCAATGCTCAGAACAGCAATTCAGGATGCTTTCACTCTCAGCATGCTCCATCTTTGGGTCTCTCAGTCTTTTATCAAGTCTGATGGATGGCCCTGAATCTCACTCTGATACCAGTGGTGAGAGAGACACAGCTCAAAGTGCTTCTGCATACACCTGACAAGGAACCTACCCCTCCTGAATGGCAGTGGAGGGAGTCTGCAGTGATTAGTTTCATCAAGCCCCTGCAAAAGCCACTCTAGTATCAAACTGATGAACTGCCTAGACAGACGTGTTAACAAAAAATGAAAACCCAGCCTTGGTATTTTAACAGTCTACAAGGTGTCATTTCTACCTGGATGACCCTTAACCCCTTGCATGCTCTGGTTGGCTCATTTATCTGCCAGTCACAGTAGGGAGCCTGTCTCTGTCCCCAGTCCCATCTCAGTCCCAGTCTTCTTATTGACACCATGCAGACTTACCCACTCTGAGTTACTGTAAAGCCCTCTTCCTCCAATGAAACGTTTTATTAAGTAGCATCCCTAGCTCCTGTTATATATACCTCAGTACTTGTTAGACATTAAAACCAGGATTGATGAAGGATGTTAGAGGAATTTCAGTAGGATTTGTCTATTAATTCCCTTTGCTACTTTTTAAACTCCTATGCTTAGAAAATACTGGCACACATGTCCTTCTCAACAGGTGGCCACTAATGAAATTATCTACCAGCTGCTTTCTCAGTAAAGCTCAGCTAATCTGGTCAAAGGAGCATACATCCCCCAAAAGGTACCACTGAGATGGTGGGGCTCAGAGCTGCTGTAACAGCTGATGGAGGCTGTAACAGGAGTGCAGCCCTGGGTCCTCAGTCCTCCAGAAGTGCACACATAGCATCTACCCAGCTCTCAGCCTACATTTCCCACATTTGAAGCAGAAGGTGCAGCCACAGCAAAAGCTTAATCTGTGCATTTGTGATACACCCCAGAAATAAGAATGAACAACCTCAAACAGATGAGAATTGATAGGTTTTTTTATCCTCTAGGAGCCAATATTTACTAGAAACATTTCCCTAAGCCTACAACTTCTAGGAAATTACAGCTTGATATCCTGACAGTTTTATTTGGTAGCACGTGTTTGACCCCCTGCACCTCAACAGCTGCAGCACAAGGCATGAGCACAGAGCCTGCAGTGCTCCTGTTTACTCAAAACACATGCAGGGGTATGCACACCTATTTCCAGGCTCTGAATGTATAAGCTTAAATTCAAATCTTCAGGCCTGTAATAATTCAGGAAGGTATCGAGATAGCTTTGTTGAGTCTGATCTGAGCATGATGGAGACACAAGGTTAATAACTGCAGGCTTCCGTGCAGTTCCCCTGCTCTGCACGAGCATGGGTTTGTGTATTTTGCATTTGTTTTATCCCTTCTTAATCAAGACAGTTGTATGTACCTTCTCAATAATTTAAACTGACAGAACTGTGCGGGATTCTATATCAACCAAATGTCTTTATCAAGACAGCATCTTTGAGTAGAAAGTTTCAAGGACTCCAACATGTACAGTGGAGCCACATCCATGGGTAATGCATCTCCCATAGTTACTGTCTTACTAGATCAATAAAAGAAATCAAAATTCAACCACCAACCTTCCATCTCCCACACCACTAACCAAAATGGGAAATGCTTGCTGCTCCCTCCTCTCTCCAGCCTCCTCCCCTGCCTTCCCCATTCACACCCCAAAAAAAGCCAGAAACACTGCCTTCCCTCCTCCTCCACTGATCAAGACATGCCAGCACGCTTGGGAAATCATTAGCGCAAATTCCAGCCAAGACTATTTAACCTTACAGAGCCTGCCCTACAGCAAGTCTTCTCCAGCCACTCCAGGGCTCTGCAGCTCCATGTAGATAAATAGGCACTTACCACCAGCTAATAACAGCTTCATAAAGCATCTCCCCACCTTTAGCCTTGCCCTGCAATGCCTTAGTTCCACGGGGGAAGGTAGAGGAGTTCCCTCCCTCCCCATCTGCTTTGGTAAGGGTGATATGAAACATCAGGCTGTCAAATACATGCCTGGACTGCTGTATCATCCTTCCCTCATCCTACCATATTCTCATTTCTTCTCATCTCCCAAATGCAAACTTGCAAACATCTTTGTATGTCATAATTCACTGTAGATAGCGATGGTGCAAGGGCCAAGAAGTTTTCAGAAGACACACATGCCATAGAAGAGAGCTCACAGGTCCCAAAGCATGTGAGGTTTTGTATCCCTGTGCCAGCTTAGCATGGATATCTGAAAGTAAAATACTTGGAAAAGGGCTCCTGGGAAAAGCAGCTGAGTTCAAGACTGAAGGTCCTCTGCTAAGAATGGAGGATGTTAGAGGACCTGTAAGTTATCCTGAATTTGCATAAAAGCGTGATTGCTTTGAAAACCGCACATCAGTAAAAACAGAAACCTAAAGGTAAATCCTGATCCAGGAATAATGCACAGAATTTTTACCAGTGATTGGAAACGAGGATTCATCCTCAAGGCACAGTTTCAGGCAGCATGTTGCCTCCCTCTCTGCATCCAGGAAGGTTTCCAAAGGTAGGTATAGGTATCAAAGCAAAGCAGCACAGCAACCAGGAATTTGAACTAATGTACCTTTTGCAAAAAGAGAGATCACACAGCTTTCTGCAAACCGTCTAATAGTAAGTAAATAAATGCCAGATTTTGTCTCATTCAAAAAATAAAGTATTTAAAATAGAGAGGCACCTGTCAGGCATTCAAAAGGCCAGTAGCACGTGTTAGTAAAAGACTCAATTAAAAAAAATGAAAAATTAATAGCGCCTCTCCTCTTTTAGCAGAAAAGCAGAACCTCATTCCTTTTTGGCAGATTAACACAAAGCCTGCCTGTATGAATGGTCCCAAAACTTGGGTTTGCTCTGGCAGGAGCAAACCCAAGTGAGATACCCTTTGCTGATGCATCCCTGAACCCAGCACAGATTTCAGCTCCTCTGTAGGGGTGCACTTAAGAGGAAACTACTTCTTTTGGTGCAACTTGATCACGACGAGTTCAGCAGAATTTAAATCAATGCCTTTACCTATACATATCAAAAGCCAGGAAGGTTCCTTGATTTACCCTTGTAACTTCAGTTTTAACATGCCAGAGTGGAATACATGTGCTTTGCTGATCAGGGGTTTTGGCAGATGCTGACATCCTATTAACTCCAATATCATGTTAACAGACAGTAGCAGCCAAGAAGCATTACTTGAAATCTTTAAACAGAGAGAATAAGCCCAAATCACTTTTAAATACACCAGCAGCATAATAAATTTATATAGAAGATAAACATGGTGAAGACAATATGTTTTGTTATGAAGAACTAAATAACAATATACAAAAGGGAGAAAAATCAAAAATCCAGTTGCCCTGAAGCATCAGAGTGAAAAGAGATTTCTGCAGAGACTCAGAAATAAAAGGCTGTATCTAATTTCAATTTCTATCATGATTCTTTAGATCAAGAGAGATTGAGAGCAAACATGAGACAGAAGAATTAAGACTCTTTCAATATAAATAAGGCATAAAACAAAACACCAGAAAAAAAATAAAATTAAATAATGGTCAAAACAGCTAAGACATTTCGTATTGGAAAATTCTGCAATATTTCCTCTCTTGGTCCCACGCATTAAGGGAGAGACTAGAGCAGGATACTCAGCAAAAGCACTTAGCATCCCAAAAGGCATGAAGTCTCATTACCAGATGCTGATACCAATTTAATTCTAAGCTGAGAAACTTGTCAAGAAAGCAGCAGCTCTTTAAATCTGTAAAGACTCTTCTCTCTATATACAAATAAATGCACGCAACTTGTATTTGCTCTCCTGGCTGGTGTGCAGAAAAAATTAATAAAACCAACTTTAAATTTATAGTGAAAAAATCAAAGTAAATATTTAGAAAAAAATTATTTAAGAGCCTAAATGATAGTGGAACCAAGAAGATGAAGCAGTTGGTCTATAAAAACAAATCATGCTGAACTACCTTCAGTGCCTTATTTTCCCCCGATTGAATTACGAAATTAGTCAATGAAGACTGTAATATATTCAATAGTATCTCGGAAAAGAAACTTTCTTGAAAAATTAATTCAGACTGGCTTGGATATGAGCACTGTCATACTAATAACAGTAAATCTGATTTACTGGGCTCTTCTATCCTAGTGCCAGTCTGGGTGGTATAACTATGGCAAGGCTTTAAGCCAGTCCCCATGGTGATGTGTGTCTGTCTAGGGGGCCAGGTAGGGCCATAATAATTTCAGAAGCCACTACTCATATGGAGGCTCAATTACTGAGCAGAGCTGATTCCTTCTCACCAGCTCAGCTGCCTTCTCCTAAGTCAAGAGGTGTCAAAGGCACAAAGTCACATAGGGACTGTGCATCCCTCAGGCAGCAAACACAGTCAGAATTAGGAAAACTAAGATTTAAGCTTCAAAAATATTAAATAAAAACAAGTTTTGGTGATAAATCACCGATTTACTGGGAGGCAGAAACCTGAAAAACGGTTAACTTCCAGATGGGCTGCTGGTCATTGCAGGCTACAAATAGGTTACAAGCCTGCAAAGGATCAAGACAGCAGGACTGTGCTCTCCACAGGGAAGGGGTGTCCCCATCCAGCACCAGGACACCAAATCTGGGGTAATCCTCAACCCCTTCTGGGCACAGGGCCAGGAGCCTCCCATACACCAAGGAATTTCAGCAAAGGGCTACAGCAAAACAATGTGATGAGGATGCTGGAAGGACTGAGCTGGGATGAAAGAGGGTTTGCATCCATGCCTTGCTTAGCAATGCAGGAAGAGTCAGCTGCAATGGCCCCAGGGATGAACAGCCAGGGGGATGGGGTGTAAAAGCATGCAATGAATTAAATAAACAGATGGGGCAGTTCTCTGGCTGTAGCCTGCTCTGCCCCTGGGTCCAAGCCTCAGAGCACCTTTCGTGACCAGCACAGAGCTCCACAGGAACCCTACACAAGTCCTCCTGACAGCTCTCAGCAGCTGGTTTCCCACCTTTGCACCTCACCAGTAGAAGGGGTGTCTGCCCTTTCCTGCTGTGCCAGAGCCCCTTGCTGGCTGCTCAGGTCTGCTGCAGCATTCCACTGCTGTGCGCACAGAGATAGGCATGGGAATTTACCCAAAACCCAAATGAAATAAGTTAAAGAAATTGATTAAGAAATCAAAAAGAATAAATATTTATTCTAGACCACTGTTGCCTCAAAACTATGGGTTTTTTTCACATCATTAATATGACGACTTTGGATAAAGCCATGCTTTGTTTTTTTGCACAGACTATGAACCTGCTGATTGTGAGAAACTCAGCTGTTTTTCTCTTCCCAAAGCAAGAGCCTACCGGAAGCACCACGCCCCTAGGTTGGACCCAGGAGCATTCGTGGATGCTCTGGAGAAGATGCCAAGAGACTCCTAAGCAAGCAGTGAGCAGATCTGACCTGCAGCTCCTGCACTGTTCCGCAGCCTGGGAAGAGGAGAGGCAGTGATTGGCCCATCAGGAGAGGAATCTGCAGCTCCAATCATAAAACTTCACAGTGAGAAATGTGTCTCAGCCCAAGGGCAGCACTGCCTTTACCTGCCCCCCACCGAATGCCGGTTCCACTTAGCGTAATGATTATTAAGCCCTGTCAGCAGATATGAAACCAATGGCTGCAGCTCCACAGGCGAGCGCTTAGAGAGCCGCCGAGACGCCCCTGCTCACAGGTTTTCATTATCCATCTGGAAAAATGTGGATGTCACAAGAGTTTTCAGAGCATCAAGATGAAATTGTCTTGTCAGCAACAAAAAGGCCAGTTCTCCCCTGCCCCGATCCCAGCAGCTGTCTCAGCACCACAGGCTCCCTCGCAGGCAGCCGGTGTTCCATCAGGACACCAGAGCTTTGCTGGGCTCATGCCCATGCCATGTGAACCTTACAATGAAGAAAAAACAGGGTGCAGGAACACAATGTTTTTCCTCTCACACTAATTCACAGCCTCTTGTCTGACTCTTGATTGAGTTAGGCTGGCGAGAGCTTGCAGTTTGCTGGGGAGGATGAAGCATGCACTGGGACAGAGAGAAGATGGAGATGAAGGTTCACCAGCAGCAGCTCCTCCTATAGCTTGTGCAGAGGGAATGAGAAGCAAGACAGTTTTTAATCCAAAACTGAAGCAGACATATCCCTTTTCTTTGCTGTAATTTTATGATTTTTCAACTTCTCCTGTTTTTGAAGCTGTGCATTGCTTTGGTTTGAGTGGCACCAAAGGCAAGTGTGGCAAAGCCACCTGACCAGAGACCATGCTGCTCAATGGGTGTCTCATCCAAAATGGGTTTTTTCCTTTTTTTGGTAGGGAAAATCCCTTGCTGGTCGCAAAGTGACATCTTTCAGCAAGACCAGAGGGCAGCTAGCAGAGCCATAAAACCTCCCTCACACCAGGGTGCATGCGCTGTGGGACTACAGTATAAGGATCCTGATGTGAAACAATCTCTTCCATAAGAGGCTGGTAACTCCTGCAGATGCTGAGCCAAGATGAAAAAAAAAACGAAGAAAAGCGTTTCTGGAGCTACCAGTCTCCAGCTGATACAGGGAGCAAGGAGAACACGAGACCCAAAAGAGGCCCACGAACATGAGCTCCATGTTATTCTGACTCCACAAGCCTGAGAGTGGGGGCTGAGGTCCTGCAATTCAGCCTGAGCGTGAAGCGGAGCACACTGACGGCTGATGACTGGGCTGGGATGAGTTTTTGTGGGTGTACTGAGCAACATTCCCATCATGGTGCCCCTCAATGCACCGTGACAGCAGCCATGTATCATACACAGAGGCCAAAGGGAGACCTGTGGCCAGTTTATGTGGCCACAGGCAACCAGATCTCCTGGGTCCCTTCCCTGAACCACAAGTCAGGTTCAGGGTAACAGAGTATCCCCTTTATTATAGTCCATTATCCAAGGGCATGGCATAAACTGAAGAGCACTGTCCCAAATAGAAACTGGATTATAATCCTGCTCCTCAGATATGAAATATGAGACTCCAAATGTGATTTATTCCTCCTGTGCACGAAATACTACCCAGCTGCTTTTGTGTACAGACATTATCTTCTGGTTCATTGATTTCTAATAGCATGGTTGTAGATTGAAATTAGATGCCTGAGCATCCCACTTCCATCAACAGACACTAAATACTGGTGCTGCTGATGGAGATTTTTGGAACTGTCCTAGACACAGGCAGGCTCATTACTGCACCACAAGAAATACAAGCTGGAGATGGAACAAGCCCATAAGATGCTCCAGTGCCCTCTATAATTTGCTTCTCCAATGCTTTCACCAGTTGAAACTTGAACAGCCCAGATGACAGCTCTTACCCATTCCCTTGGGAGGTCATTCCGCTGCCTTTAAATTTCTAGGCACTCCTTCAAGCACACTCAATTCAGGTTCAAAACCAAGCAGCACCATCCTCTTTCTTCTCTCCATTTGCCTTCACAGCTCCCAAACGTTTCCCTTGCCACAATCCTGCCATTTATATCACAGTCACCTGGCACTTGACAAAGCACAAAGCTCTCTTGCTCCAGCATTTAATGTTCGTGACAGATCTCTGCATCCCTGGCTAAACACCACATAAATGAACAACAATCCTACAGCAAGTCACAAGGAGGAAGAGGTGATGGACTCACCAAAGATATCCTCCCAGAGGACCATTTATCAGCATTAGCAGTAGCAAATCTTTTTCAAATAATAATTAGATAACTGCAATACAAACTACAATTAAAATATTAATTAAAGCCTTTTGCTTCTTCCCACACTGCCCTACACCTTATTAAATTCACATAAAAGTTGAGATTCAGTTGTCTGGTTGTTGGTAGCCGTCAAAGAGGCACAAGAGAGTGCACTGGACACAAGGCTTGCAGAGATGGTTGGTCTTCATCAAACTAGTCATGTTAGTTAAAAATAAATATCCTGCTGCTGTGTGTGGTTCCTGTTCTGGAGACCAACAGAACTGTTCTGGCTTTGTGCTGTCATTCCAGCATCTTTCACTAAAGCAAAGTCACATGAAGACAGACAGACATGATCAGAAAAAGCAGCAAACAGAGGTTGGAGCCACAGAGGCAAGGAATGGGCAGGCAGGAGCATCACGGCTGTGAAGAGGAGCCTCATGAGGATCAGCACCTCCTGCATGGTCCTTTGGGGAGGCTGCTGAGGTCCCTGAGTCTGGGCAATCCCACAGCTGTGGCAAAGAATGATGCAAGAAGTTGTATGTGGAATTGAAGGAATTGGTGAAGGACATCTTCCCAACCCTGCAGTCCAAGGGAAGCAGCCGTGTCTCATTCTCACACTCTCCCTCCTCCAGGCTGCATCCACGCATGCATGCAAAGGCAGAAGCCAGCATGGTGCTACAGGCAGCAGCAGCCCCCGCAATGCCACTTGTTAATGCTTTGCCAGTGGAAAAGCTGACACTCTGTGACCAGAACAGGGAGAGCTTAAAAAAAAAATTAAAAATTAAATAAAAAAATGTCAACCTCTTTCCAGCATCTCAGCTGGGAGTTCACATGATGCAGAATCACAGCTAAGGTGAAGGTCACCCTCACAGCTTTTGACACCACAACACGAGAACCAATTGTGAAAGTCAGTGATGAGACACCTGATAATCTGAACTGCCCCAGGCACACACCAACTGTGCCATGGGGCTCCCTTGGGGCAAGAGGTGCACCGGGGGGTCAAGCACCCACCTGGGGACCAGAGCAAACACAAGCACCTGTGAGGGAAGGAGGTCATGCATGGGGAGGAAAAGCCTGCAGCAACATGGCATGAAGGAGGCTTGGGACTTCTAGGGTCACCTGAAAACTACTGATCTGCCTTTTTTTTTTTTTTTCAAATTGCTTTTAGTAGTTGCCTAAAATAGACACCTGGGTTTTGTAAAAGCAACTGGAATAAATAATGGCTGGTCAGTGCACTTTACATTTCCTTTATAAATAACCTATTAATACTTCTGGGAGTGGGAAAATGTTTTATTTCTAGATCTAAATAAATCCTGACCTTCTGCTAATCAATTTTTCTTCCAGGTGATTTGATGCATGTCTCCAGCCAAGGGTTGCTCTCTGCTCCTTTGGACAGTAACAAGCAACAGCATCACCCCATCTTTTCAAGCCTTCCCCTGACTAACATCACCTGGGACCAAAGGCCAAGGGGTTTGAGCATTTAACTGCTGGAGCAAGAGCAGATCTACCTTCACAGAGAGGCAGAAGCATTGTCACAGCACCTTAGGGGACAGCTGGGGTCTCAAAGGTTTGCCAAGGAGCCCAGGGCTTCACAGCAGCTTCCCTTGCTGCCACCATACCAGTTACACACTGCATGATGTAGCTGAGGGCAAAGTGCTTATAGAATCATTAAGGTTGGAAAATACCTCTAAGATCATTAAGTCCAACCATTAACATAACACTGCCGGCTCTACCTAAACTGTGTTCCTAAGTGCCACATCTACGTGTTTCTTGAATGCTTCAGGGGTGGCAATTCCACCACTTCCTCGGGCAGCCAGTTCTAATGCATGACCATCATGTCAGTGGAAATTATTCCTCATACCCAATCTACACCTGCCTTGGTCCCATTTGAGGCCATCTCCTCTTGTCCTGTTTCTTGTTACCTGAGAGAAGAGACTGACCCCCACCTGTCTACAACCTACTTTCAGGTGGTTGCAGAAAATTATATTCATCAGTGTTTTTCCACCTTGAAGGCATTAAATAAATATAAAAATTGTACAGCTTGCACTTCAACAGTATAAACAGGTATTTATAGAAAGAAGCCCCAGTGAAACTGCATGCCCTTTCAATCTACTTCTCAGGCAAATAAACCCAAGTAATACTGAGGACCAGAAGTATATCAAGGGTACTTTCAAACAAACAGAAAGGTACCAGCAAGGAGAAGCACCGAACTCCACCAGTCCCATTCAGCCACTCTGCTTGGGTGTTTCAGGGAGCCCATCCCCTCAGCACTGCTGGGCTCTGCACATTGCACACCCAGGCTCAAGGAATACAAGACCAATAGGTTCCTATTTCCAGGTCATTAGTATGGTGAGCCACACACCATGGAATCCCTGTGGTTAGCCATGGCTGCTTCTCTCCCATAGCCATGCCAGACTGATAGTACTTTGCTCTTTCTTCCTGCTCCTGGTACATGGCAGGCTCCCATGAGGAAGGAACGAAAGGGCCCTGATCACAGACTTCTCCTGAGCAGCTAACCCTTACTGTGCAGGCTTTCCAAGCTGCGGAGGGTTTGTTCATACCCATACAACTTCAAAAAACTAATTTGGGGTGGGAAATAAAACCAGTGTATCATTATAGCCAAGTCTGGCCAAAGAAATGTGGGACAGAATTAAGCCTCATCTGAAAGCAGGCCATAGCTCTCATATATTATTTTTCCCCCTTTAAAGCTGCAGTGCTAATTGCACAATGAAGGAGAAAAAAACCCACAAAAATCCAATAATATAAAAAAACAAATCAACAAAAGCAAAAAGCCAGGAACCTGAGATATCTTTGCATGAGCTGATTCTCTTGAATCAGATCTCTGGAATTGTTCTGCAATCGACTCAGCGGACAGTTACCATCTGTTTAGGGAAAAAAATGTTAATAACCCCCAATCATAATCAAATAGGCAACTGCTTTAAGTACTTTTTAACTAACACTAAATTACAATGGAACAGCTCTGCAAGTACTTCTGACATCCACAGGCACATCAGCAGTGCCAGCACTTTGATCAGGGCTGTTAGAGCAAATATCAAATGAACTGATAGCAATGTGATTTCTCAAACATTACATAAAGCGTGGGCAGTATTTATTTACTGTTCATTTCTTTCTCCCCCACCTCCTTGCTGTTTCTGCCTATTCAGAAACAAAACATATATGCATGTGCACAGATGTGCACACCACCCACCACAGCAAGACCCCATGAAAGCTTCATCCCCCGTGTTTTGTTTTTCTGTCCAAAGCTGAGCTTCCAAATGAATTCTCAAACGCCCAGAAAGGTTGGAGGCATTTTTATCAGTGGGGCATCACCTGAGTTGTCATTCTGTTTAGCTGCCCTATTTCCATGATGCCTGAAAAGGCATCTTTAAGTCCTCTCTCCTCTCCTCTGGATGAAACTGGCCAGCTGATCTAAAAGCTGCCACACAGAAAGGGAAAATCCAGGCAGGCAGAGCTGCACACATACATTTGCGAGTGCGCAAAGATGCAGCATGATCACACGCCTTACTTCTTTAGGAAATCAGATTAAAAATCAATTGACCCTTTGCCAACTGTAACCAAGTCTGAACCATTAGCTGGCGCTGGCTCCACCTGAGGAAGAAAACCTCTTTTGGAGAACGTAAGTAGTTTTTAATCTCAGAGCCCAGAAAACAGTTCATCTCAGCAAAACAAGAGCTCTTGTCTGTGGATTTTCTCTAGCACCTTTCTCTGCATATCTCAGCTAACTCAATTTGGTTTTTATTGAAGTTGTGCAGCACCAGGAATACATCACACATATATGCATAAGCACACATTCTTTATCCCAAGGCACTTGCAAATATAACAGAAAGCAAGTAAAAGGAGAATATATTTGAGTCCATCAACCTAAGCATTTACACTGTCTCCATAGCTGTGCCATCCAAATGTTTTGCAAGTCCCAGAATTTTTCTGTGCCATTGTTCTTTTATGAAATTTAATTTTTGTTAGTCCCGGGACTTCCACATGGCTTTTTTTGTTATATTACAAAACTTAATTTTGTGTCATCTACTGGGATTAAGCTTTGATTGGAAGACACAGTTTACAAGGCTTGCAATGACAAGCCTCACCCCAGAAGGTGAGGTGTAAAGCCCTTCAGCATGGGTGGGCAGTCAGGGAATATGTGACACTGAGGCCAGAGTTGGAGCAAGCACCATCTGAGAGAAGAATATCAGGCTCCTTACTCCCAGTGTGGTCTATCCCACCTTAAAAAATAACATCCCCTGGGACACACAGTAAACCAAAAGAACTCCAACTCCCAATTTCTTCTTTGGCAATACCCTTTTCTTTTCCGCCTCCCCCCCCACACACACACTAATACAAGGCTTTAAAAAATATCTCAGCACCCCCTCTGGATACACTACCCTTTAGCAAGTGGTTGCAATCCATTTCTGCAATTTCAACGTGTCTCAGTTTTAACATTCACTTTTCCCTTCACTGCCTCTGCATTTGCCCATGTAACACCACTTTTCACAAAAAGGAGCTTTGTTTGCCATTTCCCTGCTGCCTCCACCATGCCAGCTCCAGTGATCTCCCAGCTCCCCCCCAGCTGCCTCAGCCCACCCCTGTTCCCTCCCAGCTACGGGAGCCAAAGTCTACAGGAGGCCAGAAATGGGATCTGACCTCCGCCATTCCGTGTTAATGAATGCCCTCACCGAAGGGAGAAGGGGAAGGCAAGGGGGGTGGCACAGAGCCAGCCTCCACAGGCTCAGCCGAGGAGCACAGTGCGTCAGAGCCCCTTTCAAAGGAGCTTTTGTTGGTGCCACTGCTCCAGCCTGTCGACGGCACACTTGGCACCGCAGGCTTTCCGACCGCTTGGCTGCTGCTGTATCAGTAACTGGGTCGTAACCAGAGCAGTGGCTCTGACAGGTCTCTGGTGCAATGCTCCAAGGGTGTGCTACCAGCCAGAAGAGGACAAATGTGGACACACCATCCTGTCATAGTCCTCCCCTCCTCCTCTCTCTGTGCCTCAAGATACAACAATTTTCTTTTCAGTGAAGGGGGCTGGGATGTTGGATGCTTGGCAGCCCATTAGTCTGGTTCTAAGGCTGGTGGACAACCCAGCAGACTGGCCCAGGGGGCCTTCCAAACCCAACATGACATCCAACCTTGTCAGTCCAAGTTCACCTCTCTCTAGGAAATAAACCATCTGCTTAACACTAGGAGAAGCAGAAGGAAAAAGATGTGCTCCGAAAGACTCATGAGGTGCTTTGGGTAACGTGTCCAACACAAGTACACAATGTTCTGCATCCGTGACAAAAACAACAGGAAAAACCTGCTTCTGCAGGCCTGCCAAGCTGGGATTTCAACAACAAGTGGCAACATATCAGCTGGCGGTGAACAGCTCCTGACTCAGGCAATGATGCACTTTCCCAAAAAGACTCAGTCTGGATTTTTTTTGTTCTTTTGTACATGATACCATGCTGGGTGCCATAAAGGACAGCTCCTGTCCAAGAATTAACTGATGAGGAACCCTGAGGAAAGTGCTGCCTAAAGGAGTTTGTAGGCGCTTGCTGCACTGTCCCATGCAGGGTGTCAGAATAAGGTAGAAGGGGTATGTGAACCCCTGAAAAAGCAGCTCAGGACCATTCAGATTTAATGATCTGGATGAGGGCACCACTCCATGAACAGGAAGCAAATGAGGGAGAAGAGGAACAGCAGCCCATCAGTGAAGCAAAAGAGGAAACACTGAGGAAAATGTCATTCAGTACACACAGGACAAACTCAAGTTTCAAGGTACCACTGCCAGATTGGGACAATCTGTAACAGGTCAATTGAGACTCCAAAGCAACCTGAGGAGAGAGCAAAGCTCTGAAGTTACCCACCTGCTGAGCAGGGAAGGAGAGCTTATAAACTGCCTTTTAGAAATATGGAGGAGATACTGATATTTCTAGGGGTGGTGAGAAACAAGTCAGCTCAGCTGCCAGGGCAGACCATAGCCAGAGTACCACCAAACAGCCCAGTCACTGCAGGGGAGTAGAAGAGCTGTATTTGTTTTATGGATGAAAAAGTGGTGAGGTTTGGTAGCAAGCTTGATGCAAAAAAAGGGAGGCAGGCTAAAGATGCAAAGCCTGGTGGCATAGAAGCTGACAATGGCATTAGGGCTAAAGAAAACAGCAGAGGTAGAAGAGATGCTGGGGAAAACCAGGAAGCTCAGAGCAGGTTAGGTCATGTGCTATGAAGACTGTCTACAGGGCAGGAGGATCCCCAATCTCCAACAGAGAGCAGAGTTTGGGCAGTGTGGGCAGGCTGCCCATGGTGGTGCCTATGACACTTGTACCTCGTTAAAGAGTTACTCCCCTGTTTTTAAAGATCGACTTAACTTTTGTCAACTCCATCTCTCCAAGTAATGTCAATAAAACTTGTAGAAACTTTGCAGGGTTATGGTTTCATATCAGAATTGGAAGAAACAGAATAATGAGGAGGAAGGTAGGCCTTTCTGGTTAAATAATTTTGCCTCCCTAAAACCGCACATACAAGGGCCCACCACGACACCCCTCTGGTTTCTGGGAACGCAGAATACCCACTGACATGCTTATCCAAACACCTCTAAGCACATATACACATCTGTTCACCAAGACTCATTACTCACATCAGGCTCACTTCACTCCTCTTTGATTCTTCCATTAGGGTCAGATGTTACTTTTCCTTTTTTATATTTGTATCTCTAAGCTCCATCAGTGGCAAAAGCCCAAGCACTTCCAAAGTATTCTGACAAATCCCTCCAGAAGGCACGTAACATCATCCCAGTTTTACAGATGGGGAAATTAAAGCAGAGGCAGAGGTTAAGAGAGCTAATTGCCTATGGACACTGAGTCAGTAGAAGAGCTGGGAATTGATCCCAGGAACCGTGTCTTCCATTTCTCTACTCCACCCACTAGTCAGTACACCCTACCAGATGGTTCTTATCATTGGACATATGGGCTAAATATTGCTAAGTTGGTGTAGAGGACTCACTACTTAATTAAATGTCCTGTCTTCTATCTCCATAGAATGCATAGGAGAAACTCCAGCCAGAATCCCATCTGGACCCACTCAAGAAATGTCTACGTAAGGCAAACAAAGCCATAAGCAAGCACATGAAAGATTCCCAAACCTATCAACCTGCCCTGCAGTGCAGGCCACAGCAAGGCCAGGAAATAGGCTCTGACTTGGGAGCTTTGAGAGAAGCTCACGTTTGTCCAAGCCCATCTTCAAACTGTATGCACCAGCCATCAGTTAGGCTGGGAATGACTTTGTCATGTGAAGGCTCTTCCTCCAACCTTCAGTGGGCACCACCAATGCTGCCCAACTGGAGATGATAGCAGAGTTGCAAAAAAGCAGATGGCACAGAATCATCTACTTCTGGCATTACCTCTGCCACATCAGAGGGCTGGTGTTGGTAGGACAAAGAGACCAGTTCTGTCTGGCAAACATCAGACACCTTCTCACTTTCCAGCCACTATCAAGGACACTTGAATAAGTTTTAAAAGTCATTATTCATGATGCAGAGGAGGAAAGCTTTCATCAGGGAAGCAGCAGAAACTTTCCACACCCCTATCTTCTCAGTATGGACATCACAAATTGACAGCAGCATCTCAGTCCCCACTCACCAACAGGCACAGAGTGGGTGCACCTACCTTTTCAGCAGAACCCAAACCAATTTCACATCCTCCTGTCCCCTCTTCACACCCTGAGCTCTGCAGACAGTGCAGAGGAAGCCCATGCACCACCAAGTCCACAAAAAAGGTTTCACCCAAGACTATGCTGCCCTGAGTACAACTCCCTCAACACATGGCTGGAGAGAGCAGGCTCAAAGCTCTTCTGGGCAACCTGTAGATACAGTTACGTACTGATAAGGAAGACACATGCACAATTCTGCCCACAGAAGCACATACTGGTGAGAACCACCAGCCTGCTTATCTGTTACTCTCTCAACAAACTGAAGAGGGATATGTTCTGTTTAGGAGGTTTTGCACCAATACTGACAATGTAGGAATGAAACCACAACACCTTTCCATGGGAGCTATAAGAGCCGAGCAATCCTGGAAGGTGCCTCCTGCTAGAGGAAAGTGACTGCACCTACCTTTCATTCCAAACTTGGACCGTCGGCCATACTTGTTGATCATAATAAAGAGGACGACCAAGAGGACACAAGCAAAAGCTGCCAGCCCAACTGCTATGGAAACCTGAAATGAAAAAGCCTTAGAGTCAAGACAGACGAATTTAGGAGTCTAGATTGGAAATACAGTACCTCTTTGCCCACTTAACCCTTCTGTAGGCTCATACCATCTGCTGCTGCCCTGTGGGTATCAGCTATGGAGGAAAACACAAGCTAAAGCAGGGGGCTCTGAAACAGCTTGGAAGGATCACAGGCTGTTTCCAGGACGGGGAGGTCTGGGATCTTCCTATCAGTGATGCTGTTCTAACACCCAGCCTCTCCCTCCACATATCTGCAGCAAAGAAGGACTTCTGTTCCAACGCCTGCACTCTCCACTGCATCACATCCCAGGCCTCAGCTGGGAACACACAGGAGCAGCAGTAAATTCTTTAGAAAGAGCAATTCTGTCTCCATCCAAACACACCTCAGAATGAAGAGTGAGGAAAAATAACATAACACAAAAAGAAAACATAAGAAGTTAAGAAGCACTGGTTTTTCCTCCCCTCTAAAACTTGGGTTTCCAAAGGCATCTAATGTTTCCCTATTTATTGTAATTTTTATTAGTAAATATTGATACTACAATAGTGTCCAAGTCCTTCACTGGAACTGTGGCTTTTTCTGTGCCAGCGTACAAGCAGAGGAAAGAAAACCTCCTTGCCCTAAAGGGTTTACAATCCCAGGCTTATTTTAATATTTATGAATATTTATTCCTTCAAGTCTTTGCTCGAGATACTTTTATTGCATTGATACAAACAACAATTTCTCTGGCATTTGTCCAATTGTTCTGTACCGGGTCTTGCAACGCATTTAGACTTTACTTCCTTTTACAAAACTGCATTCTACTATAATAGAAAATATATCATTTAACCAAGAAAAAGTAATTTCATTTTGCAACCCTTTTCCCTGCTCTCGGTACATTTGTTATGATATTTTTAAATTTTTATTTTACCACACTCTATTTTCATCCCCAGCTTGTTTTCTGTGTTTTATATTTAATAATCAGTGCACATTATTACTCCAGCTATACTGTTCAAAGCTTTCACTTCAGTTATAGGATGTTTCAGTTGGATGAGAACTGAAACCAAGGCAGACTGAGTTTTGTTTATCCTGGTGGGTTTCAGTATCTTAAAACTTTCACATAATTAGAACAATTGTGTTATATGCTGATTTTTTTTCCTAATACTTATACATACTTTTTCTACCTGCATTCTGCAGAAGACAGGTAAGATTGAGATTTGATAAGCCCTAGGCTTTCTTTCCTTTTTCATTTTAGGCATGCCCTGCACAGCAGGAGAGAGGACAAACACGCATTGACAGAATTGAACCAAGCTAAATCTGAGTCCCTCATCCTGCTCAACTTAACAGATCAATAACAGTCTGAAATACAAGATTGCCTGTTTGTTTGTTCTCTGGGTGCTGCTTTTTTGGAGAGAATTTCTGACCCTGCCAGCAGCAGCTTCACAGGATGCCTTGTTTTCAAAGAGCTCCTTGGTTCCACACCGCAGACCCAAGAGGATCAGATGGTTCATGTCAGTATTTCACCTGTCTGACACAAAAGCCACAAAATCCTTCTGATTGCTGTCTTGAGTCATAAAGGAAGAGATTTTCCTTGCAAACACTCAAAACAGCAGAGGAGAACAAATACTGACTCATCAACTACTAGGAATGCATGCAAAATAGTTCTGTAGAGAAGAGACCAGGACTCACCCCAAAAGTGTCCTCTTCTGGTTTATGGGTCACAGTGATTGGTGGGGTGGGACTCACTTCATAATCATCAACTGAAACCAAAACATCAAAGACAGAAGATTCATTGTGGCTCCCATGGGAGTCCCAAGGCACCCAGCACATTCCAGTGGTAGTGCCTGACCTAATGAAATCCAGTTCACTCCTAAAAGAGGCTACAGCTTTCTGTATCAGAAGGCACAAATCAACACTGTGTGCATCAGCAGAGAAAACACAGACCAGCACTATGCTGATGTGATTCCAGCCTTAAAAATGAGAAATTTTTGGGAGCCTTGTGTCTCAGGGTGGGTACCCTTCACCCTTGAGCCATGTCTAGTTTTCAGATATCTACTGGGCTAGAAGAATTAAAACATAAGACTGACTCCAGCAGAACCTGATTGGAAGAAACAGTAACTTGGATGCTTTTTTGGGTAGATTTTTTTGAGGGGTATGAGAAGGTGGGAAGAACATCTTGTGGAAACACTACATAAGTTGACTCCTGTTTCTCATCCCAGTCCACCCTAAAGAAATGTTGTTACTGTGGACTGGCCAGCCTGCATGTAGTTAAGGCACTTTCTGCTATATCGCAACCAACTACCCTTTACAGAACCTTCTTCAGGAGATCATTAGGTGGAAATGAACATCTCCTGGTCTCTAGAGATTACTCAGCTAATCAAAAGCCCCCCCAGCCACCTTGCTCATTCATGGGGAAGCATGTGCAATCTCCACCAAACTGTTTCTGGCTTCCTGATTTTTCCTCCAGAAGTATATAAATTACAGAAGCAAACCAGCCACAGTATGCAAAAGGCAAGGAGACACTTACTTGAGACAAAGTTATCCGTACTCTCTGTGGAAATGACAAAGAGAGAAGCAACACAGTCAGGAGCACAGCAGGAGAGGGGTATCATTCCCAACCCACCTCAGACACATTCTACCACCTCAAAGAGCCCAGAAAACCAACTTTTCATATTTTTGCCTCCTGGGCAACTGTAACTGGAAATTGCAGTGCATGTGCCACCAGGACACGCTGGAGGTCAGGATGGAGAACCTTGGGCTGAAGGAGGAGGGGAGGGATCCTACTGTGAGGCCAACACAGAGAACAAGTGGCAGCACACTAATTGTTCTTCTGAATGATTGTTAAACAACTCTGCTTGCAGCAGGTTGGCAAAGCTCAGCAGACACACAGGGCTGGGCACAATGGAAGTGAAGAGAAGCAGATTCTGCCTTACATGGCAGTGTTCACCCAAGGAAAAAGTCCTACAAGGACCAGCTCCCATGAAGGAGAGCTCAGCTTGGGGGAGGGGTTTAGAGGAAACCTTCTCTAACCTCCTTTTCATGAGCTGTTCATAACAGGTAGAATCTGAACTGGATACGAAGGCAGGGGCTGTCCTAGAGCTGCCTCTTCCCCAAGACAACCATGCCAGTCCCTGTTGTCAGTCTCTTGACTGCTCCAGTCTATTCAGTAAAGCTCCTTCAGTTCCAAATGTGGTCGAGGCCCCAGACAATGAGGTCTAAAGCCCTCAGTGACACTCAGTTTACATTGTGTGAGAATAACGTCAGCTTTCAATTCACTCGCCCGTGTAAGAAACTGAGCCCTATATTAACTGGAGTTTACACAGCTTTGCTGGCAGAGTGCTCCTGGAAGGATGCTGAAACCTTCATGCTGAAGCATGGGTGAGGTTTGAAAGGGAAGCATAAAACAATCCCCATGTGACAAACACAGCTTTCTAAACCAGGGTTAAAAACCTGAAAAAATATTTTTGTTTCAAGTTGAGCAGAAGCGTAACTTTCCTTGGTTTTTCTAGGAAGAGAGGGGAAAAAGAAAGAGACAAATATTTTATTTGGAGACTTTTTTCCTATTAAGGCAGAGAGAGTCTAGTCATAAAATTCTTGCTGCTTCTACATTTTCCTCTTTCTCTCTGCTGGGCTAAGCAAATTCAACAGAAACCCACAAAAAGGGTTTGTTCATTGGTTTGTTGTTTTTGTTTTTGTTAGGTTTTTTTCAGTAAATCCTATTTTCCAACATATAAAAAATAACTAAGAAATTTCAGCGAACTTGAGTTCTGTAAGAAGTTCCCAAAGTACTGAATGCTCATCACAGGTACACTAACCTTTGTGGATTAAATACAGAGATGGTTGCCTATGGCAGAGATACCAATGACAACATGCAAGGAGATTTTTACAGGATATGACACAAATCTGTTTTGGGAGCCACTGCCCTTTCTTTTAGATTCACAGCATCAGAGAGAAGGGGGATATAACATATAGCATATATCTCCCAGCTTCCACCCAGCTTCTAACAGTACCTTGCTCCTCTCAGCCTGGAACATACACTGTGGCATGGCACCAACTAGAGGTTTTCAACTAGAGGGTTCTAAAATACATGGTGGTCACATGCCCTTTTCTATGCTGATATGAAGTCTTCCAGGCACTACACTTTCATTAATTAAGACTAATAACCTCATCCTGGGTACTGACAGCAAAGTACTCGCACATTTGCAATAAGGGCTTGAACGAACCACATTGGGGAACCTTTGATGTGTGGCATTTTCTGAAAGAATCTACCCTCAAATGGGAAATTATAAACGTCAGCTGCATTGAGTGTATATGTCAGCTGTGGTAGTGGATGAAGCAACAAGCTTCAAGGAAAGTAAATTACAGCCTGCATTGGGCTGACAGGGGCTGCCAGGGTGAGGAATGGCTTGGGACTTTGGATCAGAAGAAATAAAAGAAATGGGTCAGCTTCTACTGCAAGATAGTTCAGGGGCAGCACACATAAGGCATAGGTGAAGATGCACTCACAAGGGCAATATTTTACATGTGTCACACAGTCCCATTCTTCCAGAGCCTCTAACATGAGATGGTCTTCAAACATCAATGTGCTTTCCCACAGCACAGCTCAGATCCATTTCTAAAATCAGCTCTCCAGAACAGCATATCTGTCTCCCTTTTCTGGAGGTCCAGCACCTACTTAAGAGCTGTTCCCATTTTACAGATGGGGAAACTGAGTCACAAAGGTGGGACCTGACAGAGCTGAGACTGCAAACCTGTCTGCTTCTCCTCACCCACCTATATTTGATAAGCTGTTCTTGTGCCCTGACAGGAGGAAACAAATAGGTCAGATATCCAAACAAGGCAGCATCCTTGAAGTCAGAATACAAATTCTCCACTCCCATCCATATCAGCTCATTTGTTCAATTGTCAGATCTTCAAGGCAGAGATTTGGGTTTGCATTTATGATATTTGACCTCCGGGAAAACTCTGTGTACATATATGGTGTGATATAAATAATAAATGAGAGTACCGTTGGTATTTTTCTATATTTAGCAAATGCCCTATTTTGCTGGATTTTCTTGGGCTGCAGGGGCCAATTTAGAGCTGCCACTTTCTCATGGCATCATTCCTGAATGCAGCACAGATCTTAACTCCATGGTGGCCAGTGTGGTGCTGCAATGTCAGAGAGCAGACCAAGACGATCCTATAAAGCATTCTGGCCACCACAAAAGTCTATACTCCACTCTCCAGAGCCGGATGTTTATGTCCTCAAATGCCTTTTTTTTTTCTTTGCAGCTAAGCTCTGAATCACCAGGGAGTACAACAGGGAACTCCAAGCAATCAGTTAAGAAATGCCAGCAAACTGATGCAAAGTGACTAATTGAGCCATTGCATCTTTTGTAAACCTGTCATCCTGAAATTGCACATATCACATTCAGAAAGAAAACTACCCTGACACTGCTGCATCCAGCTTTAATCATTTCACAAATGCAAGCTAAAAGTAAAAAAATGGAAGAGCTGCATCACTTGAAAGGGCTTTCCTTTCTATAGATTATAACTATCACATAGCAGAATACTTTCTCTCAAAAAAATTGAGCAACCTCTTTGGGACATCCAAGAGAAAATCCAAAATAATTGGCCAAACTTACATCTTATTCCCACTGAAATTCATAAAGATATTTAAAACAAATAAATAAATACACTGCAAAACATATAACACAACAAAATTATCTAAATCAGTTACTGTCTCTCCCAGCATCAAAAAGTTGATATGACACCAATGTACACTTGAGTAGGAAAACCACACTGGTCAGAAGAGGCAGCTTCCAAACCTCTTCCAACTTGATGCTCAGACAAAGGCCAGCTTGGGTTGTCAAGGCCTTGTTTAGATGCAAGGATTACTGGTAGGGCTGTAGTAAGACCTTCAGATTTCAAGAAACCCTAATGAGATAAAATGAATATCCTACCTGGAAAGGGCTTTTCAAGGAAGTGTCCTTTGATAGTTTGGTTGGCTGAGCCCAGCTGGTTGGTGGCCACAATCGTGTAGTTGCCATTGTTGTAGTGAGTGGGTTTGTTGAAAAGCAGGCAACCCTCAGACACTTCCCCTTGTTGGTAAAACTCCATGTGGATGATCTCTGTCTCCCGGAGGACCTGGCCGTTGTGCAGCCAGTGGAGGGTAGGAGCTGGGTTCCCATGCACTGCAAATGCAATGCAGTGCTCCAGGCGTAGCACCGGCTCCTCCAGAGTAAGGATGCGAGGGGGATCTAGCAGAGAGAAACACGGCAGGCTCACAGCACACCTCCACCCAACGTCATGTCTTTGTGCACCATGGAAACTAAGGTTATTGAAAACCTCCAAAATCCCTTGCTCCTCCTAGTCTTCCCATGAATGTCTGCAAAGAAGCAGTGCTGTCACAAGAACCACTCCAAACTCCCTGAAAGGGGGATCTGAGCAAGAGCCAACACTCCTGGTCTTCCAAACAGGGGTACAAACTAGTGGCAGGGATGATCCTTTCACCAGCCCAGGAACAATTAAGCTTGGAGCTGCCCAGTCCACACACCTACTGCTGCTCTCCTCCTCCCAAGGATTCACAGGGAGGCCGCCTATTCCTCTTAAGGAGGACACCACAACATAACACTGTTACTTTACACATGTGCTAGGTGCCCACGGGAGATCTCCAGCCACACCAAGCAATTTTGAATTACACAGCTGTGGAAGCAAACATCCCTCAGAGACTGCCTGTCCCTGGGGGTTCTGACTGCCTGAATATCCCAAAGGAGTTCTCACTCGCCGAACAGCCTCCAGGGGTGTTTTAATTAAAGGGAGTAGAGTGGGAGAGGGATAAGAAAAGCAGAGACTCCACCTGCAATTTATTGCATATGCATTGTCTTCCCCTGGGACACCCTGAGAATTCAAATGTTGCTCTGCTATTTCTTCTGAAACCCCATTTACAACGCCCACACATAAGGTCCCAAACCCCAAGGCTGGCAAGGTCTTAACTAAAAGAACAAGTTTTGTGCAAAGATAAAGGACACAAAGATGCAAGTCATCCCTAAAACTCCTGTTTTCCTGGTACCATTCAACTGCAAAGACAATCCATGGGGCATCCACAAGGAAGAAAACCAACACATCAACTTAGACACATCTTTTGGAAAAACAGAATTTTTCAGGCAGTGAATGTTGTAGAAGAAAAGAAGGTTAGAGCTGAGCAAAATTCTCCAACCAGCACTCATTTATCCTGAACAACACAGTCGTGTCCCAGCCACCTTCTTTCACTCTCAAGCCTAGATTCGCATGTGGCTTGTTCACATCTTCCTGGCAATGAGGATTCAAAACAGGCAGCCACCTACACATAAAAACTCAGATCTTCTCAGTGTGAAATTACAGCCCTGAGTGATGGGTCTGGGCAACAAGAGCAAGAGTAGCAGAAACTGTCAGCAGCTTAGAGGATTTCATGGGTGAAAACAGGCATAGGCATGGTGCTGTTTAAGATGTGGAGGAAAAGATGCTAAAACACTGTGCAAAAATTCCCCACCTGCTGACCAGTCACATCTGAGCTAAGCTTTAATCACCTCCATTCTTCAATCCATCAATAGTACTTACTGGGAGGAAGATGAAAGAACTAAAGCATCACACAGCATGCACAGGTTCACCAGGACTACTCAGAATCCCACATGGATCTCCACTCTACCTGACAAGGTTGGGGGCAGGGGGACAAATTCTCAAACTACAGAGGCAAACTAAGGCCTACTAAGGGCAAATATTACAGACACAGCAAAATATAGTAAATCTCAGCAGCTTGAGACCACAAAGCTGTGTAAACTTCCTCTTAAGGTCAGGTTTGTGTTATATTAGAAAGCACAAAGAAAGTTGAGCTACTTGCAGATAAAAGTGAACAGTTGAAATGTGTCACATGCATGTTTACATGGCATTTGCAGTTTAACTTTGTAGGAACAGACCTGGGAAGAAGAACTTGGGAGGAAATCAGTGGCAAGATTTACACTGTATTTAGCAAGGGTGTCATTGAACCTCTCACACAGCATCAGGACAAGCAACTCTGTGTTTGTAAACAAATTTTTAATCCCTCTGGCTTTTTCTTACTCTACTGGATCTTACTAGAGACAGGTGGAAAGATGCCTACCACCACTGGAGTACTGCTGCTCTTCCTCTGCTCTAATGCTCATTTCTGGATTAATGGAAGTGTCAGGAAAGCAAAATTAGTGATACTTGAGAGCGAGCTGTGTGAGGATCCACCTCCTCCTGGCTGTGCTCAGTTCTTCCTAATCCTCACCCACAAACCCAGTATGTCAGAGGTAGCAAGTGGCCATGCACTCAAATAGCTCCCAGGCAGCCCTTCCAGCCTCTGTATGGACAAGGTCTCTCCACTGGTACTTACAGTAGACGGTGAGCAGCACACTGGCATTGCTCATCCCCACCACATTCTCAGCAATGCAGGTAAGCAGGAATCCATTGTCCTCACTGGTGACATTCACCAATGTCAAATTGATGGCATGAACATTGGTCCAGTTGAGGTTGGTCTAAAAATCCCAAAGAGAAATACAGACAGAAGTCAGTGTCTGGCAGCTCCTTGCCTCCCTGCTACCACCCCCAGAAGAAGGGGATCACAGCCTCCACGTAAGATGTGAGGAGGTCTCCAAAATCCAAGGACAGCTGGAATCTGGATGAAGGGAGGTGTTTCCTCACCTGACTAAACACATCACATCTTTTAAGAGGTATTACTGGGAAGGGCAGAGCCATAGCATGGTAGCACTGATAAATGTGTTTTGCCTCTAGAAAAATCTTGCTTAGCTGCTTAATTCAGTCACAGCTATTGCAGGCACCTCCGCAAACAAGTGGTTTCATTAGAGGAGACAAGCATTAATTCAATTAGGGATCACTTAAACAGAAAGCTCTCTCCTCTTCCCTTTCCAGATGTACAGAGGGAAGGTTTTGCTCCCTTCGGGCAGCCATCAAGTTCTCAGAGGGGAAGGGAATGGCCCCAGTATTTTTATTTTTGATACAACCACTTCACATTTTTCACAGCAATCTCCACCATCTATCTGATCCTCTGCCCTGCATACACAGACCTGGGGAAGCCCTGGCAGCTGCTTTGATCTTGCCAGGCAAAGGCAGCACTGAGGTCCTGCAGCCCCTACCTGGTGGGTGTTGATGGAGTGGAGTTCAGCCACCGTCCAGTCGACATCTGGCAGCGGCGAGCCTGACCCGTTACAGGTGATGACAGCATTCTCCCCTTCCCGCACCGTCAGATTCACATGGCTCACACTGATCTCAGGAAGGTCTAGAGGAGCCAAAGACCAAAGTGCTCAGGTGTGGTGCAGCACTTGCTATAGCCAGATGCAGAACACTTGTGTGGACCCAGATCCCATGCAAGCTTTTCCCAAATCAGCCTCCAGCACCCTGAGCTAAGTAGCAGGAGGTAACAGGATGGCCTTGCCCTACCCAAGGAAGGAGGGATGTTGGAGATGGGGGGGAAATGCAGACTCTGAAAATGTGCCAGCTAAACAGACACCCTTGTTAGCTCTGAATCCAAAAGCTGGTCTCCAGTTTTGGCTGCCCTTCCCTTCACACAACTCCCATCCCCATCTTGCTACTCCCACAGAAGCTGCTCATGAGGGCAGTCATCTGGCATGAGAAAACTGTACTGGGAGAAGATCTAAAGCAACCCCATCCTCAGGGACAAGGCACAGAGGACCCAGCAATCCAGGTGAGGAAAGTGTCCCTCTAATTTATAACAATCAAGATAAGATGACCAAGGATGTGTCCTCATGTTAACTGCAGCTCTTGTAATAAAAGGTGCCCTTGTTCTTCCTCAGTGGTAGCAAAGGGATTCACTGATTTATAGTGGCTCTGATTTACACCACTTCCTTACTCACTGCCACAGGCACCAAATATCCTTGAAACATGAAACAAGACAACACTGGTTGCAAGAAGGGCAAACAGTCTTCTTGCAGAGGGGAGGTTTCCTGGGATGTTTTTAGAGGTAAACTGGGAAGGCAGGGCAGAAGTAAGTCCCATCCCATCATAGGGCAGCAGCATCCATCATACAAATGCAAAGCCATGAATGAGGACGCATATCCTTTCACTGCCATCAGGGAGCAACATGAGGAGCGAAGGAACATTGTACTGATTGGGGGGATGCCAGAAGAAAGGTGGCAGTGGTCAAGGCCTGGCAAAGCTGCGTAAGTGGCAGGAATCAGCGAAGAGGGAGATAGTAGGGATACGTATGGTCTTCTCGAGACTGAGCTGGTATCAAGCATGGCCACAAGAAGCCACATCAGCCCTCAGTATCAAAGGGCAAAGACTGTTGTGCTGTTGTTACAACATCCCTTGAGTTTTAATGCCTAAACTGAAAGACTCTTCTTGGGAGGGAAACAGATCAGTGTGGCTCCCTCCCCTCCCAGGAGATTGCATGGTCACAGGAGGTGCTCACCCTGCACATTAACACAATTGTTTTCCCAAATCAGCACCCTGCTAGAGTCTCATACCGCCATTGATGGAGCCACCTCTCTTCACGTCCCTGATTCCAAAGGATTTTATTTTTTTTTCCCCCCTCTAATCCCTGCAGCTTATTCTTCCCATGTGGGGCGGAAATTACAGCACTCTCAAATCTTTTTAGTGTATCCGCATGTAGGCACACTTTGGCCAATATCCAGAGTTGGAAGCAACATAATGAACTTGAAAAAACAAACACACCAAGCAACAAAAAACCCCAAGTTTGCAAATCCAAATGTCTGTTTGTCTACTACAGCTACAAGTATCAAACCCAAATTCCTAGTATAGAGGATGATCATCAGAAAAAGAAAACATCTAGTTTTCATCCTTTTTTCAGCCTGTGAGTTTGACAGCTGCTTGCGTACAGACAATTTAATTGCTCTGCAGAAGGTACATCTCTTTTTCCTTACTCTGCAAGGGATGCTTTCCAGTAATGGCAACAGCAGAGCAAAAACTGACACCAAACAGGCAGCTGATGCATGAACAAGGTGAAAGAAAAAGGGATAACTATTGAACATGCCTCATGTTGCTCCTGGGGCCTCTGGCCTCTTTTAAACATCAGCAGGAAAAAGAAAGAGATATAAAGTCACTCCTGGCTATTCCTTACAGATACGGGATTTCAATTGAAAAATAAAACAAAAGAAAATGAATAGAGACATGCATTCCCTAAGAGTAATTATAAAAGATACAGTAGCAGTGTCTTTTAACAATATGCTGTTTCTATGATTTGTTAGACCGAGGAAGATCAACATGTAACAGACCTTTTCAAGACAACACACAGACTCACCACAGTCACTTTGTCAAGGACCAGCACTGCAGTGAACACAAATGCCCCATATCACTCAATATCTTTCATACACACATTAATAGCAGCCTCACATTTACCCAGATACTCCATTTAAAATCCACAAATGACCCAAATGAGCTTCAACCTTCTTGTTCTCAGCCACATGGTGGGATTCTGCTTCCCCAGGTTCCCCAAGCAAATGGCTGAACCAGAGGTGCTGGATAGCACAGGGATCCCCCTCCTGGCCTCCCTCATGCCCAGTCCCAGGATTCTTACCACACTGGGTGATGTTCATATCCTGCAAAGGGATGATGGCTGCATCCATGGTCATGCAGTAGAGATCCTGGTATTGAAGGTTTGCCTCGCCCTTCTCTTGCCAGAGCTGGATCCAGCGAATGTCGCAGCTGCAGTTAAAAAGGTTCCTTTCTAGTCTCCTGCAGGCAGAGAGAGGTGAAGAGAAGATGGTGGGATGGGGAAGCATGAGCAGAGCCATCACCTGGCTCGAGGCTCCTGGAGGAGGACAGCCACCATGCAGGTGTAAGAGCTAAAGTAGAACCTTCTCTGTGTTATTTGGCTGGCATCTTCTGGCATTTATTATTCCTGTCTTTTCCACAGTTAGTTACACATCCATGCATTCACAGTCTCCTTCATGTGTACACACAAGGCTTTATACCTCCCAGGGCAGCACACTGATAAAGGCAATGTCTTTCACCACAAGACCATCTCAACTGCAGCTCAGTCCCACAGTCACCTGGACACCCAAAAGAGTCACCCCTCAGCAAAGGAGCAGGCAGATCCCCACTGCCCTAAAATATTGATTCGCAGCTTCAAATCCCACTGCAGTGGTGCTCCAAGACCCTGCTGGGCAAAGCACATCTCCAGCTCCCACAAGTGCTCAGAGAAGCTGGCAGCTCTTCTCCCAAGTTCCTTGTACAGACACAGCCTCTTGATGACCCAGAACATGAGCTAATGTGCAAGGTAACATGCATTTTAATCAAATCAATCAGGACTGCACTGAGACCCTGCTGACCTGGCCAGGAGAAATGGAGAAAAGCACTGCCTTTAATGTACTTCATTTTAACCACACTTACACATAGTTTATATACCAGGAATGTTTATTATAATTGATTTTCCAACTATTAACTGTTTCATTTACATTTTTAAAGCTCTGCAGCTCTCTGTGGGCATGCAAGTCCTAGAAGAGAGAAGAGCCCACTGCTCAGCCAGGGCAGACTGAGTTACTAAAGTGGGTTGCAATCATAACTTGTGCAAAACAGGGGAGAAAGCCTGAAAAAACAAAATACCCCCCCCCCATAACTACAAAGCAAAGAAAGTAGGGATCAGAGAAGCCAGCAGTGCCAAAGACAAGCTCAGTCACCCCAAAGAAGAATGTGATCTCCAAAGGTCAAATCATTGCTTCACACAATATCTAGATCCCCCCACCATATAGGGGAAAGCTTTTTTCCCTGCTCTGTTTCACGTGTTACTGAAAAATTCATGCTTGCTTTTACAAAATTAATTTCACTGAGTAACAGGATTTGGAAACAACCTTCCAAACATCTGCAGTTGCTGTTTTGTCAATACAGTGTTGCAAAAGGAGAAAGAAGTGATCTTGTGGTAGCCCCCAGGGTTGTTTAAACTGAACCCTAATGATGCCACTTCGCATCTTCTCATACATCAAGATGTCACCTGACCTTTTTCTTTTCTTTTTTTTTTTTTTTTTAAGAACAAACACTGGAGTGAACTTTCCCCTCTGGTTTTTCATTAGTTAATTTCTTTCCCACCAAAAGCACATAAACTTCTGCAACACAGGTACAAGGCTCTCACAAGTGATTCAAAGGCCAAAGCACTACATTAAACAGACCAGAGCAGATTAGCACAGTGATTTGGTGGTATTTGAGTGATGAGACATTCCCTGCATGTTATGACAGGTACTGCAAGTGGTTTGCACAGGCTTTGCATCCTCTTCTACACGGCTGTGAATCTACTTGCTTCTCAGGATCTGCCCAGGATCACTGCTACCAGCAGAACATGAGATGGCACGTGGGTTAGAACTATGGACTTGGCTAATGACAGATCAGGTAACCAGGGATGCACCCTGGGACCTGGCAGGGAGCTGGGGGAGTTCAGATGCAACAGGGAAGAAATTCTGCTCTGCTGCAGATACCCTCATGAAATGAGGCTGCAGAGAGAGCTGCTGTCCTAGCACTTAAGGGCAGCTCTGTAAGTAATAGACAGCAGCTTTCCCAGCCCATTGCTAATTCATGAACACCTATGAATAATACAGGAGCCGCGGGCTTCAGGGCAGAACTTCCCCACAACCTGCCCCAACATCAGCAACGTAACTCGCTCTAATCGAGACCCCCACAGGGGCTTTTGCACAAATTAACTCCCATCACAGGCTGGAGTGGCACTGGCAGCTGGCACAGCGCTGTGGGTACAAGGGGCACAGATGTGTGCACCCATTTTCTCTAACATGCATTGCAAAAGCACTCCTGACATGTGAAAGATGCCCTCCCTCCTTGCTTGGTGCCTGCCCTGCCAAGTCAGCTAGCTCTCCAGAGTGGTGCATAAGAATTTCCATGCTCTTGCTGTCCTGTACCTGCCCAAAGACCTGGACTTCCAATTCTCTCCTTCATCCCTTGCAGGGATCATTAGGAGCTGTGGCTCATTCCAATTCTTCTTCATACATTTCTGTAACACACCTCCACTACCTATGACCATCTGCTTATGGAGAAAAAGTGAACCTTCTCTCCTCTGCAAAGAGGAAAAGCACCTTGGGAAACAAAAGGCAACAAAACACATTATTGGGCCAGAAGACACAGCCATGCACTGCAGAGACATTTCCCATCCTATGGGTGCAGCAGCACCACAGTGAGAATTCAGGCAGGCTCCAACTCATGGGATGTATCCAGCACAACTTACTCCTGGGGTGGGCAAATAAACCCAAAGACCATTTTTATGAGCATTTTCATGTGGCTTGAAATTGTTGCCAAAACATCACTTGGTTGCAGGTGCTCAGGAGTGGTGCACACTCCCACACTTTCTTCAAGTCTCCTTAAAACTGAAAATGCCTGTGAGAAATAGCAAGTATCACAGCCACAAGCAAGTTGGACTCTCTGCACAAGCAGAGCTGCTCAAGGAGTTGGCCCAAAAAGAGACCAAATCTGCACATGAGCCAGAGCCATCCACCAGCCCCAGGCAAAGCAGAAGCCTGTAGTAGGGTGTGCTCTGGACAGCAGTATAGGCACACTATTTTTGGAAATGAGAAAAGTTGTGACAATCATGCCCTGAACTGTCATTTGATGTAACCACGACCCATCAAAGCTGAAACTCTAGGTATATTTAGGCACCGAGTCAACTCTTCAGCAACAGTGATGCTGCAGGTGCGTGGCTGAGCTCACCTTTGCTCCCTACAGAAAGCTGTACCCACTGTATCCCAAAACTGACTGGACAGCCTGCACCAGAGTGAACCAGTGTGGGAGACGGACGCCATCAGCACTCCAAGTATGTACTGAAAGAGACAGGACTTCACACACACACAGCGGGGTTTTTTCGAGACTGTGCAGATAAATGAGACACATGCTCTGTCCCATGCTTCCCCACTCATCAGCTAAAGCAAAGCTGTCTGCAGCTAAAGCCTCTCAGAGGGCAGCAGAGATCCTTGCCACACTTCTCCTGTCTGTTTCAATTCACATAAAACTGCTGCTAAGATTTTGTACATTTGCAATTAAAACACTCTTCCTACCTCAGGACTGAGGCCACTTCCCTAAGCTTGAGAACCAAAGAGTGCTCAGCAGAGAGAGAACAAAATCTAATTTTGTTTCTCATTTCTATTTATTTCCCAGAACCAGGGCTTCTCTTGGCATTCCAAGCAGAACTGTTGTTTCCAAACGCCTGCCAGAAAGGGATGGAATAGAAAGGGAAGGACTCAAACAGGGAGTGATGGTCGGTGTCTGACAGCTGGATTAGCTAATGCAGAGAGCAGGAAAGTACCCACTGTATAGCTACAGCTCTATTAGTGTGACTGTTGGTGGCAATAAGTTTCTAAGCTAGAGGCACAGACAATGTTAACTTGGACTCATAACATTAACAGAGATGCTGCTGTGCCCCATCCCCACCAAAGCCTCTTTTTGTAGCATTGCAGAAATTTACTGCAGGGCAAGCTGGCAGGGACTGCTGGTATTAGAAATGCTGATGGGCCAGGCAGAGTGGCAAGATGTTCAGGACTACAAGGTTTTATACGACCAAAGACGTAATTGGATCCAGAGTCTTAGGTCTTGCCGGGAAGGAATTTCTTGAAATATCAGCCCTAAGCTCTCTGAGGACATGACAAAGGAAGCCAAGGACATGACAGAGGAAACCAGCTGTGACTTCTGGATAAGAAAGGCTCCAAGTCCAATGTTTATGAGCTGTTGCATGTGTCAGATGCTTCCCTGCACACACTCAGTTTCAGACTTTGGAGAGTTCTGTGCTCATTAGCCTGAGCCCTGCTGGTCAAGGTCAGCCCGTGCTGTGGGAATTAGGGCTGGAGTTACTGGAAACCATTCCTAGCCTTGTTTCTGTCCAAAAAGAGCAAGAGATAATATTCTCTGGAAGTGTGCCTCACTTTTGCCATCCTTTCTTTAGTGAGTCAGCAGGGGAAAATCTCAACTATGTTGAACAAGAAATTTTTCTTTAAAGCAATACCACATTCACAAGCTTACAATGCCTTGCATGCAGCCAAGCAGCAGTTTCAAGCACCAAGTTCCCATCCACCTGTCTGCTCTTTCCATTAGTCTTCTGCTCTTTCCTCCTCGTTGTTCACTGTGAGTGGCTTTGTCAGGTCTCATTTTCCCTGGCAATCTCCATGCTGCAATCAGTTGTAGCTCCTCTCTTCCCAACAGTCTCCTGAAGACAATCCTCCCATTGGTTCCCTCACCACATGCTCTGCTGCTTTGAGCTGCCTCGTTGTAAGTCACAGTTTGAGCTTTGATGTCTATCCTCCCTCTGGATCCATGATTGCCTGGCAGTACACAGGCACTGACTCAATCTAAGGTGCCCCTGGTGAGCCAATGCAGATCTACACCCACTAGTCCAAATCAACCCTCCACACTGACCTAACACTCTGGAGAAAAGCAGACTCTTGCCAGCATCTATGTGCCCCTAGAGTCTTCTGGCCTCTCCATTGCCGTGCACAAACACTGCTGCTCAGCCTGTCTTCCTCAGGCTGTCTCTGTATCAGTCTCTGCTGCTCACCACCTTCTCCCTCTCCAGAGAGTTTTGGCTCAACTTCAAGTCCTCAGCTGATGTCAGTCTGCAACTCCTTTTCTAGCTTCTACCAGTGTTTCACACTCATTCTATGTGGGCCATGTATTCCATCTTCTTCCCAGGTTCTGGAAGACTCTTTGAAGCTCAGTGTGCCAAAAAACTGTCTCTTACTCACCCATCCTCTGCATTTCTAAAAAAAAAAAAATAAATACTGTATTTCCCACTTTTGCACATCCATTAGTAATTTCTCACCATCTTGGAAAATTGCTTTTACCCACCAAGAGGTCCGATCCTTCAAGCACTCAGGACTGTAACCACCATGTAGACATGTCTTTACCTTAATTCCCAGCATCTTTATGTGAATGATTATTCAGAGCACATAGCTCAGGCTACACCTCTGTGCTGCCCTTCTTTCCAACAAATCAGAGTTTAGCAGGACAGTTACATGGCCCCAGGAAGGACACTGCAGGCACGTTCCCCTACCCCTTAAACACTGAGACCCCAGTGAGTATCAGATAAAATATCCCTCTGTCACATTTGGGGAACATGATCATCTATTCTGGTAGTCTCCATTCTAGCTGGGCTTACATGGTCCTTAGTGACAAGGAGCTCAGAGAGGAACATTTGTCAGGAAGCACCAGTGACAAAGTAATTCTTCAAGTAGAATAAACTTGACCAGGCTCTTACTTCAACCCAGCCAACAGCAAGGCAGCCCCTGTGGGCAGACACATTTGTAGGGCTAAACTGCTCATTGGAACTGGTGCCAGGGAGGGGTTTGCCAAGACCCCTTCCACAGCTTGGAGCAGGAAAGGTTCAGCTGAGGCTCCTGCCCCACACGATGCCAAACATCCCTGTGGGACACCATGGACAACACACACCACATCAGTGTTGCTTTCCTATCCCACCACAACTTCCTACTAGCCAGCCCTGTGATCTCCCACAGTTCTATGGGCGTTATTTCTTTCATTAATTGGGGCTTGTTATCTTCAAGGAAACAGCTCTGAGCACAACTCCAACTGGAGCCAAGTAATTCAGCTCCTTCTCGCTTGCCACGTTGTGGAGTGCTGGCCCGAGTAACTCTGCCGACACCAACAAAAGCCACCCTGTGCACACCAGCTCCCTGCCAGGATCATCGTATCGGGACAGCACAGATGTATTCTTCATCAGGTAAAGTACCCTTTGTCGCCTGAAAAGCAGCTTCTCAATTCTCTTTGTGCTTGGTATAGGTCTTTTGAGCCTGACTGTGCTGGCAGACCTGGGACGTGCCAGAAGAAACAAAATATGACCAAATGAAGCAAAGGCACATAAAAACGAGCTCCACTGGAAGTATTCCCATTAATCTGCAGGCTCACCATTACCCCAGGCCCTGCCAGTGCCACTAGCTCAGGACTGCAGCTCCATTTGCTCCTCCACTCTTGGGTCTCTCTTGGGTAACAACCATCAATTTGAGTTTTGCCAGACAGCACAATGACAATAAGTAAAGGTCTAAGAATACAAATGACTCATGCTATTAAACTGGAAACCTGAGCCAGACTTGAAAAATATTTAGAGCTGTAATCAGTGAGGAGACAAATTCCAAATTCAGCATTTTAACTCTGCAAGCCAAATTTCCCCATCAGAAGGGCGTTTCTCTGTTTTCTAATATCACTATTAGTATTTTTCATTTAACAATTTGACAGAAATAAAATACACTGCGGTAACACTGGTGATAACACACTTACTCCCACTTGAAAGACTGTCTTTATTCCTTCATAAGTCACTTCTAGCTTACAGCTCTATTGATCATCAGTGAGGATGAATGGAGCTTCCCAGGATCCTCCGGGACAAATCCTACATATATATTTTTTTATACCCACCAAACAACTATTTCTAAAATTCAACAAAACAGGTCATCAGGGCAACGCTCCATTGATTTCGTGTCCACTTATTCTTCAAGCACGATGCTGAATCCTCTATCAATAATTCAGCAGGCTGAAGGCCACCAGGGCCCCAGGAGAGACACTATCTCACCATCTCCCACATCAGAGCTGGGAGGTGCTTCTGTTGCTAGAGAGCAAGGGAGTAATTCACCTAAAAAGTAGGGGCATCTTATATAGCATACCTACTAACTGAAGAAAAACTGTTAGTCCTACCCTGCAACAGATGAGGAGCAAATATTTGAAGAAATTCACTCAAAATCTGACCTAGTAAGTATTTCTAATGTGCTCCCAGAGTTAGTCAACTGTTTACTACCCCAAGCATGACTTGTTCATCATCCCGACGTTAATTAGCCAGCTGCTGTGAAGTTAAAAGAGAAGCAGTTCTGCTCTGGTGCTTCCATACCCACGAAACCCTTCCAAGGAGGGTGTTGCCCACTGGAGTTTCCGGTAATTATCCACAGGCTACAAAATAGCTCTATTTGGAAATCATTCCTCCTCTCAGTCTCACCTCTTCTCAAAAGAAATAGTCACAGAGTGGGACTTACAGTTCAAACAGTCGCAGGGTCTGGAAGAGTTGCCATGACAGAGTGGTGAGCCGGTTCCCGGAGAGGTCTCTGAAAATTAACAAGAAAAAAAAAATAAGTAGTCACAGTAAATAATTCTTCCTGCAAGTGACCCTACCACCTCCACAGAGCTCACTGTCCTCCTCAACAGCAATGCTGTCAAGCAGTTTAGGACCCAAGTTCAGATTTAATAATGAGAGATTTTAATGAGGACAAATCCAAATAAAGTTTCTTTTCTCTTTTTTAAAGGGGAAAAATGATTTATATCCTGCTATAATGTTAAGAAAAAAAGAAATCAAATGTCTGATTCTTGCCCATGAATCTGGAGCTCAACCAACCATAAGCAAAAAGAACAAGTCTAATTTCAGAACTTGAACTAAAAATTAAGTACAAGCCTCATGTTAAAAATAGTAACAGCCAGGTTCAAATGACAGCACAATGATTACCCAAGGTGTTATCAAATGATCTGCAGTAGCTGTAAGCTCCAGGTGTCCCGGTATGGCTGTGTGTTGCTTGCACCCAGGGGTACCACTGCTACAGCAGCCAACAGCTCCCCATCCCTCTCTCCATCTGCCCAAACTTGCAAAAACATAAATCTCATCTACCTGGGAGAGCTTTGCAACCCAGTAGACATCTCTTCAGCTGAAAGCCAGAGAGGATGAAAGAGTGAAAAGCAACTGAATTAATGAAAACAAGAGGAAGAAATGTGTTTGGAGTAGAGTGAGCAGAAAGAGGAAAGCCATGCATTTCTAACAGAAAAAGATGAGGGTAATAAACACATTCTGTAGTGGGCAGCCTTCCCAGGGACACCCAGCCATTCTGAGAGCTACTGACTGAGTGACCAGTTCACTGGGTGAGCAGAGGGATAAGCTGTAGGAGAAAACCAAGTGTTCCAATCTCTTTGCTGGCCTCCAGAACACACAGAAGGTGGTGTCTCATGTCCTTCACTGAATCCATACCCACTGTGAGCCCACTGTGAGCCAGGCAGGGCAGCTCAGTGCAAGGCTGCAAACACCCTTCTGCCTCAGCCCTGCCCACCAGGAAGAGCGAGAAAGGGCCAGAGGCACGAATCACCTGGAAGTTCATTCAACTCTAGGCTGGCCAGACAGTAGGTATGAGACAAGGTGGCACAGCAGTGACAGTGGGCTACGCAGCTGTGCCACATTCAGCCCCCAACGCGTTTGATTTGCAGAAACATGCTAAAACCAAGAGAGCAAACCCTTGAATGGCTCCTGCTGGCATAGGTCTGATGCATGAGGATTTGGGATGACAGATTCATTTGTTGCCTTACACCAGGGTGCAGCAAGGGAAAAGCAATTGTTTTCTGTCCCACCTGCACCAAGCAATGCTGCGAAGCCCAGAACTCCACAATTAGGAGTGGGAAAGCTGCTCACACAGCAAAGCATCATCCCAAAGGCTCTCCACAAGCCTGGCAGAAGAATAATCCCAAATACCACGATGGCACAGTGCTGCCTCATTAAATTCTGGCTCTGCTTCACATCAGACTACCCCGCTGTGGAAACCACGGCAAACCACAGGTACCTCATTTCACATGACTATGATCCCACTATTCCTATGGCTGTACACAAACTGCTTTCAGCCTCTGATAAAGGTGGCAAAAATGGCAGGTGAAGCAAAGCAGGGAGGAATAAAAATATTACAAGACTCTCTCTTTTATGCACCCCAGAGCACTGAGCACCTGGAAACTTTACAAAGACAGATGAAAAGTAGGAGGGGAAGGACCAGCTCACTGTTACTGAAAACTCACTGTTACTGAAAAGTGAGACAGTAAACTCCCTCCCCCAGCCCAGGGAGAAGAAGGAAGCGTAAAGGGGATGCATGAGAGACGGCAAGATGTGGGAGAGAGGCAGAGATGCAGAGGAGGGAGTGAATCTCACTGGAATGTCCTTTCTCAAAGGTCATGTTTTGCTACATTAGGCAGAAATGTCAAGAGAAAATTGGATTCTGAAAGAGAAGAGAAAAAACAACAGGCTCTCCACGCAAATAAGGGAATCAAAAATAGCATGATCGTGTTATTACAATTTAGGACACAGAGAGATGAAAAAAAGGATACATCCTCACTAAAGCAAGGAGCTTTGGCCAGGCAGATGTGCTCTGCTTCTCATCTCCTGCAATCCTTGGAAACCGACTCTTACCACCTCCTCCCTCCCCCAGACAACAACCCACAACAAGCATTAGGCAAAGAGGAGATGGGTCTTTCATTGCATAGATCTGGCAGGAGATTCTGCTCTCAAAGGGCAAAGCTGGTGTTCAATCTGACCTGACCATCAACTTCTGCAGGGCTCAGGGGACACACCCACAGCTCTGTTTCCGAACAGTCAGAACACACACAGGAAGGAACATGTTTGTCATTGGAAACAGACCCCTCGGACACTTCAAAATGTCAGAAAGGTCCAGCCTCAGAGACAGACCTCAGCACAGAAACAGAAAGGGGATGCACACAAACACACATTAAAAATACACCATTTTGGTCATAAAAACTCCAAAGGTCAGAGATGCCAAGACTGGGATTCCACAAAGGGTACAGGTACTGACTTTTACTGCAAGAGATAGAGCTTCTCCAGAGACACCTTACAGCACAGCACTGGTTTCTCCCCAGGAAAGATCCATCCAGCATGCTGGATGGGGAAGGTTTCCCAAGGAAGGAAGTATGTGATTCTGTAGTTAGAGATAGAATCACAGTACATTCACACAAAGAGATTAAATTATGGCTCTACAGGTAAAGCTCTGAGCTCCAGCACTTTGTAAATCTTGTTTGGTGCTTGCAAGACTGCCCCCCAGGTTCAAACCTCAGCTGCATGCACTAAGTTTCCCAGTGTTCTTTACTGTATAAACAGAAAGGATTGGGGAAAAATCAAGGCGCTCTCAACCAGGACTAGTCTTCTCTCAGTTCCAGTTGCTCATTCTGCCTTTTGGCAGCTGTTTTAATGGCTGAAAGTCTGTTGCCACCTCCAAATCCCTGCTGTTTGCAGTGAAAAGGACCCCCATCCTCCCATGCCATGGCTGGGCAGTGCCAGCTCTCTCCTTCCTCGCCCAGTTGCATCTCCCTCCCAACAGGCTGAATCACACTATTCATTGCTCTCCAACTACTCCCAAATACTTCTCAGCCTCAATTTCCTTATCCATGCACTAATTTCCTATGATCTTCCCTACTTTTACATTCTCCCAGCCCAATCCCAGTGTCTCAACAAGAACTGCTGCTCCTCCTCTCGCCTATCTGCTCCCAAATATCCCTTATAAAACTTCTTCCTCCAACTGGATCAAAAGCCATTCTGCTAACATAAGATGTCCCAGAGCAAAACCAAGTCTTCCAAGCTAAATCTGCCCTTTGACAGAGTTTCTTCCCCTCCACAAAAGGAGGATACAGCTGCTCTGTTACAAAAGTATCCCCAGTATTTTCTAGCCTGAGCAAAACAGCTTGTTTTCTCCCCCCCCTTCCACCTCCTCAAGCATTTGAGAAAATTCTTTTGTGAAACTAGAAAGAAATAATAATAAAAAGTAGAATTCAGCCAGGAGCAGACACCCAACACAGAAAACTTCAGCCTGAGCAATTAAAATTTGGCAGAATTATAGGAAAGTGGAAACAGTCCTGCAGCAGAGCATGCCAAACAACTTTTATAATAGCCTATGCATCACCTCCACCTGTAATAAAATATGGCATATCACACATCGAGGAAACACAGGCAGAGGGAAGCAAAATGCCTTCCCTGCGTATTTCTCAACTACGAACAGGTCTCTTTCAGGACAGACCTGCCATCAGCGCTCCTGGAACATATTCAGACTGCTTCTTTGCCATGGGACATTTTCTCCATCACTCACAAAATGCTCTTTTCCACGGAGACAGTCTTTAGAAATAGCTGCCAGGGGCCCTTTTTTGGCTCCAGAGCAGGTTTTAAAGGATTTGGGTAGGGAGAGGCGGCTGGATGGCCCTCAGATCAGGTCCAGGGCAGCAGCCAGCCAACCCACCCCTGACTCAGGCTCAACACCACTCCACAATCCTCCTGCTGTAGCAGCTGTGCTCCTAAGACTTCTGCTTTGCAGGCTGCTCATCACACCATATCCCCACTAGCAATCACCCCACACACCTCAAACACAGGCTGTTATCACTGAGTGACAGCTAAATTCTAGTTCTTGCTCTCTCCGTCCATCCTCCTCCTACGTTCCAGAAGGGGACACACCATGTCCTGCACACTCTCCCACAGCTCCTGCAGGCACTTGCTGGTGACCAGCAGTGAAGGGGAGGTGACCTTTGCCATTTTGTCCCAGCACAAGTGATGGATGAGGCCATGGAAGTACATCTCCTGAAAAAACCCCTGGGTTTAAAAACAGGCATGTGGGTGTGGGACAAAGAGGAACCTGGACCCATGTGGCCCAGAACAAGGGGACTTCAGTGAAGAGGGGACAGCATGCTTCTTTTCCCTCTATTTCCCAGCAACCAAAAGTGTTTGCACTATTAAAGGAATTTTTATTCAGCTAAATTAAGCCAGTTGCCTCATTAATGACACCAACAAGCAGGAGCCCCTGTAATTAAACTGTAAGTTATTTTATGTAGTTCAGCTCAATGCAATGGCAGAAACACTGCTGCTGGGGAGGGACCCTGCATGCCTGTGCCTCCTCCACATAGTTTCATCCTCCACTCGCCCTTGTTTCCAACCTGACACATTTATTTCTGCATAAGAGTTTTTCACACATTTTAATAGCATGGTGCCGCTCTGAAAATTCTGACTGGGGAGGATTAACTGCACAAAGCAGCTGGGGCTGGGGGAGCACAAGTGACTGCCTGGCAGAAATGAAAGGAGAGATGCACATCCTTAGCTGTGGTCTTCGGTCCTGGATACGTTGATGGCACTGCCTTGATATCTGGGTGATTCCCATCATCTCACAGCTCACTGCAGCCTTAGCTGGGCACTGGTGGCCACAGGACAGAATGTCAGCAACCTCACATGCTGCTGTAGGGGCAGCTCCATCCAGGCTTCATATCTGCAGCAAGTAAGCTGCTAAAGCTTTGGGTTTGAACCAGAAAAATGATGGAAAGTTACTCTGGGGCTTGCTTATCCCTGCCAGATAGCTCCAGTGACCTCTAAAAGCAATATTACACTCCCCATCACCCGCCCTGCCTTCCCCATCCCCCTCCCCCTTCCTGTTTAGTAAGCAGCTTTGCTCATTAAGGGAAAAAATGTACTGTCCTCCCTTAATGAATGTGCTAAAATTACCCCAACAAGTCCCAGAAGCTATGGCAGGACAGGTCTCCCCACAAATCAGGCTCTGCAAATATTAGACTCAACTGAAATCTCTATTATGTCAGCAGCAAACCCCAGCAGGACATGCTTGAGACAGCCTGCAAAAGGACCAGGTAATGCCAAGCACATGCAAACCTTGCACACCTGGAAAGCAGAGTGAGCAGAACAGGATGTGGAACTCGTCAGCCTCAGATTTTATAGATGCCAGGAGTTCTCCTGGGTCTGCTCCCTGTCAAGGTTCATCACCAGGATGTATATACTGGTCCTATAGATGAGTGAGACATTTTACAGGGGCCCTCAGCCATTGTCTGACATTACCTACAGCCCAGTTATGCTCCTCAAGCAACCTCTCAGTAACCCTCATGCCTTTAAGTGACCTCAAACATCCAGAAACAAGGAGACTGCAAGGTTCAACCTTCCTTTGTGAATTTGGTCAGCATAACTAACTCCTTTCTCCTGTCCACAGGTTCTGTCCTATGCCTTGTAAGGCACAGGTCACACAGCACATGCCATCACATTATCATCTCATTCCCCATTCTAGGGCTAGAGTCAGGAACTGCAATAATTTCTCAAACTCAGAGCATCCAGCACCAGAGGGGAGTGAGAGACCATCATGGGTGACACACAAGAAGAGACCCTTTCACTCCACATGCACAGCACTGGTCCTGGAGAAGGAACCATCAACTCCTTTGCATTTGTAAATTCCTGATCTGTAAATTCCCAACCGCCACTGAAACAGGGCTGAAAGAGACGGAAGGGGCTGGTCTCATGCACTGTTCTTTAAACAATAGCATTACAAAACAAAAGCTGCAGAGAAAGTGGGAAGGCATAAGGCACCACGCCTCTGTCACAGGGCTCCCACAGCCAGTGCCAGCAGCACATATGCCCCACGCCTCTCCTCCCACTGCCTCTGCCAACGCAACAAGCCATGTCCTGCTGCTGCCTTCAATCCAGCCCATCCTTTAATTTAAAGGCTATTTTAAGGCCATCTCCTACCCCACAACACTTCCACACCCTCTAAGTCATCTCTCCTGAGCCATCTCCCAGCTGCACAAAGCTTTGTTTGGAGACAAATCACCCCTCAGAGTTTATTGTTGCTCACAGTTTCAGTTCAGCACATGGTACAGATGGAAAGGCATCACCAAATGTGGGTAATATTGTCCCCTGTGCTTCAAGGAAGATCAGATGCAGGAATCTGGCCCTCTGGACTACACTCATCTTCCCCCTGTTGTATGCACTTTCCATTGCTCTTCTCCAAAGACATTCAGGCTCTCAGAGGACTTGAGCAAAGGTTAAAAGCTGGGTCAGCCCTGCAGTTGCTTTCCCTTTGCCTGCCAGATTCCCTGCAGGGCAGAGTCCAGCAGCATGCACAGAATAGGCCAGTCTTTTGCTCAAGGAAAAGAAAAAACAAACTGAAATAGGCAAGAGCCCTTCCCCATGGATGACTTTGTGAAGCCAACAGGTCCTCAGGGCTGCACTGCCCACACCCTTTCTCTTGTGCAAAACTGAAGTAAATTCCAGGTCCAAAATATAACTGTACACTGGGCTTTCCTCCTGCTTCAGCAAGCAGAAATAACACTGAAGATTGCTGCTGACCAAGGATGAGAGTTGCCAGCTGACAGCCCCAGTGAGGGGTTGGGTTTACCCTGCCTGTTTGCTCCAGATTGCATCGTTTTTAGAGCTAGAAATGGGGACCAAGTGGCAAATGAGTCCTGCTCACAGTTTTTCAGTGAACCCAGAGCAAACCCGATCGCTCTGTGTGAGAGAAAAGACCTTAGTGCTGTGGCAAGGCACAGCTCGAGGAGATGGTGTGGGAAGGAGATCCATGCCCTCCTGTTTCCCAGCATCCCTGAGTACACTATAATTGGACTTGAACTTAGAGGTCTTTTCCAACCTTAATGAATCTATGATTCTGTGAACACCAGACTTCCAGGCTCCCATGTGCTTCATACCACCTCTCCCTTGAATACGCTGAGGCAGCAAGGACAGGTGCACAGGAGGTACCACCCCAGATGAGGGGGTCACTTCAAATGCCCCGGCAGACACTGGGAGAGCTGGGCAAGGTCCACACAAGGGCCTCAGTGTCAATACATCAAGCACAGATGTGCTAGGAGAGGGTCTGGTTTTCCCTCTCCCTCCTGAACAAGTGCTGTGCTCTTGGCTGTTAGAGGGTTCTTGCATCAAATTTATATTAAAAAAAAAATTTAAACACTTTCACCTAACTTGGACACCCAGAAATCAATGAGCCCTGAATAATCTCAAACATTGCTCTTGCAGGTGGTTAGTAAAGAGAAAACTAACAGCTGGGCCGGAGCTCCAGTTTGCCTGACTCAGGGAAGGGTGCCAGAGGATGTGATGGACTGGGATAGTATGGAGAGCTCTGTAGAGCCTCTGAAGAAAGGAAGGGGTATAAATATGAATATATATATATATCTCCAGCAATAGCAAAACAACAGGGCATAAGGCAGACTAAGCTCTCGGCAGACTCTGCTAAATGGTTTCCAATTAATTAACTGATTACATGATAGAACAGAAGGGGATTCAAGTGAGTGCTGTTGACCTTTAAGAATAATTAATATCATCAGGATCGTAAAACTCGTCCAAGAAAAATAATTAAGAAGATTCTAATATTGCCTCCAAAGCCACATCGAAAGGGGAGAGGAAGGTTCTGGTTAATTCAGAGGCATAGTTCCCAAGTATTTCCTAACAAACCCATTTTTCCCTTATATTTGCTTCCCCCTGCAGATCTCCCTCACACACGTGCTTCTTCCCTACCCCAGTTAACCCCCCCTCCTCCTCTCCAGATCCATTTTCCTTGTCAACTCTTCTACACCCCATTCCCCTTCTGCTCCATTTCAATCTTCTGTCCTAAAGATTCCTTGCTCCAATCCTTTGTTACAGCTCTATCTCTCCAGACTGGTCCCTGTCCCTCCCACAGCCTCATCCCACCCACTGCTCATATTTGACCAGCCCTGAGCTCCATTCTCTGCCTTCCTGTACCTCAGGAAGGAGCCCTGGTCCTTCCATATGACACCGATCCACTTTTTATCTCCAGTCACCACTGGCAACTTCATAGGCTGACAGAAGGCAAACACTACATGTAATAGCAAAAAAAGCCCTTCCCTGCTTTTCCTCATAAATCAAATCCATCACAGAAGCTGGTCTGCAAAGCAGATGTAAGTGATGGACAGCAAAAGGAGGAAGTGAAAGACGGGAAATTCGTGAATCCCTTATCTCCCATTACACCTCACCAAGCACATGAATGCTCCCATCTCACTGTATTTTCCTTTCCTAGTTCACTTGGCCCAAATGTCCTGCGTGGGAGAGGGGCTGGAAAGCCGCTGAGCCAAGCAGGAACTGCAGTGGTGAGCTTCTCAGGGAAGGTCGCTTGAACACACTGGGAGGGAGGTTGCATGAGCAGCCAACATTTCTTGTGAGGGGAAGTGCGGAAGCGCAAAAAAAAAAAAAAAACCAAAAAAACCCAAAGAAAAGAACCAACAAAAAAAACCCCAACAACACACACACCAGCCCTGGAATGCCTGGAATGGAACCCACAGCCCCAGAATGAAACCCACCTTTGCAGCAAATAAATAAATTTCCTCTGCTGCTTATTATCATTAAAACTTCTGTTGCTTGACACTTCACTAAATTATAGATAAAAGGAAAAATGGTCTTCCTAGGCTCAGAAAAGCAGGCTGCTGCCAGAGAGCTGTGTTTACAGCAGCTAATGAAAAGAAAGCCTGCCACCAGCCTGCAGCACTCACCCCACCTCAGCAGGGAGCAGAGCTACCTGTGCCCACAAGCACCAGGGGCCTGGGAGCAGCAGCTGAGCACCATGAGGGACCAGAGCTGGGGAGCACGCAGGGGCAGTGGGCCAGCATGGGGAGGTGCACACATGAGGAGCCAAAGGGACCATGCCATCAGCCAGTGGAGATGGCAGCTGCCACCTCCCATGCTGTGCAGAGGCTCCTGGCCACAGCAGGGGGTGAGACTGACATACTCCAGCTATGCCTCATCAAATGACAAGAAAAACACTCAGCCTGAGAGACAGGCAGCATCAAGCAGGGAGCTGCCTCACACCAGACTGCTGCTTCCTCCCAGGGGCCATGGAGTGGGCATGAAGAGGAAGAAGGCAGCAGATGCCTGGAGCACACCTGAGCATGGGCACAGGAGCATCTCTGCCAAAAGCCTGTTTGCAGCAGCTGAGCACAGAGGGAGGAGTAACACTCTGAGCAGAGACATGCCTGCAGCTACACCTGAGCCATGGCACGGTGTGCCTCTCACAGCTCTGGGCACACTAGGCTGAGGGGAATAAGGAACTGATGGTGACTAAATACAGCCAGAGCTCAGCACAGCCTGCCTGCTACACATTTATAACCACCCCAAAAGCAGAAACATGTCTTGCTTTTGACAGTTATTTCTGTCAAAACAAACAAGAATATCTGGACACAGAAGTTAAATTTTCCCCCCATTCTTCTCAATACATGATGTACTTAAAAAGAAATGTCTTCTGCTGGGCAGCATAAGGAATATTTTCAAACTAAAAGAATAATCACCACAATGCACTGAGTGCTTCAGAGTGCAGCAGACATTCTTTCATTATTCTGAGACAGCAAATTACCCACAATTACTAACACGCACAACTGGATACAACAAATATTTAGCCAAAGCCCACAGATTGTAGTTGCAGTGATGTTGGATGGCAGATGTCCTAGAGAACTACTCATGTGAGAAACCCCCAGACAGCAGCCAGGCAGTGGTGCTGCAAAACAACTTCATTCATGCTGCAGAGCAAACTCAGTGCCAGGAAATACTGCAGTCCGGAAAGTTAGCATTCATAGAATCATAGTGGGGTTTGGGTAGGAAGGGACCTTAAAAATCATCTAGTTTCAAATCCCCTGCCATGGGCAGGGATACCTTCCACTAGACCAGGTTGCTCAGAGACCCATTCAGCCCAGCCAAGAAGACTTCCAGGAATATTGCAGGTATTGCAGCTGTCAAACAGGCACCTCGGCAGGCTGGTTTCACAGCAGGAGAGATGGAAGCATAAAGGCACCACTGGCAGTGAAACCAGAGAGGGCAACCCATAGGCAGGATCACATTCCACGGCTTGACCCAGCTTGCAGCTGTGACCAGGAGTGCACAGGCACTGCTCCTCTCACTGCCCCGAGAGCCTGGCTGGGGCTGGAAGGTGAAGGAGCTTGTTCCAAGAGAAGGGCGAAGGAGGCAGGAGCTACAGGCAGAGGGGGCACACTGCAGGCTGGGCTGAGCCAGAGGCAGGGAAGCCGGGAGGCTTCAGCGCACAGGGAGGCTGGGTCAGAGGCCAGGCTGCAGGCAGGGAGGATGAGGGTCCGCCGGCCCTGTCCGTGGTGCTGAACGCGGTCCCGCGGGGCGCACAGCACGGGGCACGGCCCCATCCCGCGGGACACCCGTGGGCATCGGCAGAGCATCCTGGGCAGCAGTGCCAGGAAGGGCCACCCGTGACCTCAGGCATGCTGGAGGACAGCAGGCGTGAAACATGCTCATCCGCAGTCACTAGCACGGCTCCCCCGGGAGACACACCCCTGGCTCTCGCTGGCAGCCCTGTAAACACCCCCCAGTCTCTTCAACCCGATGTAATTCACAGCTCATCCCTCCCCAAACACAAATAAGGGGAGGGGATTGGTGTGGAACTCCACCCCTCGACCAGTAGTCTAATAAAATTTTATAATTCCAATAAAACTCACAACTGCCTAACTTACGACATTTAAATTCCTGACTTGTCACACACCATCATGAATTAATGTCCCATCTTTCATGCCCTGTCATGTCTTATTGCTCAAATAACATATGATTTTAATGTTTCTATTTTTCTGCCCTGGTGCTTATTGCTGGTATATCAAAAAGGGAAAACCAGCCCTGCAATCATATTGTTAGCAAACCAGTATCATGGAAAGAAAAATCCCAGGAGAGAACTTGTACAGTCACTTAACTTTCACTCATCCTGCCATGACTGTTCACTCTCTCCCCTAGCAGATTTCCATGTCCTCAGGTACCCCTCTGAGAGGGTCCTCTTTGCTGTGCAGCACCTCTCACACTGGCATAGGCAGGTAAGAAATGCTTTACACCACATCTAACCAGCTGAGCTACAGGGTCTGGGGAGCCAGCAAAAGGGCCAGTCAGAGAGTGTTTCTGGAGTACCTCCATGCTGCAGTGACCTCAGAAGCCTAGAAAAAAGATCCACTCCTCGTCACGCCCAAATCTCCAGAAATCAGCTCATTCTGTGTTGGGGGGGGAGGGGGGGGGGGGGGACGACAAAAACAAAACCCCAAAACAACCCAAACACATTAAAACCACATACACCCATATACGAACAACCTCATTCTAAACACCCCCAGCATCATCTGCAGCCTTTTTTAAAGATGGGGTGGCAAAAAAACCCAGGGCCTTTGGAAAGTAAGGAAGGAGAGACAAAACCACAGAAAAATCCTGAGCCTAGGTACCAAAGTGGTAGGCATTACATAAAAATCCAAGTGGGCAAAACTTATTTGTGACAGAGTTATTATAACCTATCTTAGGTTAAAACAGCATTACACAACTCAAGACTAGGTTTCATTAGAAATTATATGAGGTGTTATGCCTCAAACAGATCAAATAAAAAAAGCAGAGGAAACAAATGTTATTCCAGGTTTTCAGATGGGGAACTGAAACAGGACAAACCTTGCCACAAGGCGTGCAGTACTTGAGTTAGAAACTTTCTTTCTCAGGTCCCACTAGAATACATCAATCACAAACTCACCACTCCCCCTTCTATTACAATACAACAAACCCTCCCCACAGCCAAGTGAAGCAGCTTGCAGCCAAAAATTAGTTACCCAGCCTTCTGAATGCAAGTCAAATGATTTCAACTCAGCCTGAAGGAAAGCCACAGTCCTGCAGGGAACTGGTCTCTCCTATGGCCTTATGCCCAGTGGCTGGTAAAACACAGGACCTACCTCTGCCACTGCAGCAAAAGGAATAGCTGCAGTTAACTGCTTATCAGTCACCTGTGGCAATAAACTGGGAATAAACATGCCATCAAACCACTGCTGCCAACTGGCATATCAGCAAGGACCTGCACTACACTGGCATCCAGGGGGCAAAGCAGATGGGGAGAAGAACAGGAAAGTTTATGAAAGCAGAGATGTTACAGCTGTTTATTTTAGTGACTGCACTATAAGCATGCCCAGAATTTTATAGAACAGGAGACATATGGAGGAAAATGCCTCCCTGAGTAAATCACAACACAGAGGTTTGCTACTGGAAGGGGCTGGAGCAGGAGCATCGTTATAGTACAAATGGGAATCAATGGGTACCTAAGCTGCCTGCCTGACTAGGGATAATAAAGGAACATTCACTTAACACAACTTAAAGGCTGTTTAAGACTTTCCCATACTTCTTTTTTTGCCTATATCCATGGAGAAATGTGGTTCCTATTTAGCAAATACAAAATAAAACACTATCAAGAAAGCGGTTTGGCTAAATGCATTTTACTTTACCTTCTCAGTGAACTAAGAGCTCATGTATAGTCATATACTGTGCCCCAGCTGATACACACACTTGTTAGGATGCATTGACTCAAGAATATGGATGAGAAATCAAGAGCAATTAACATATGACAAGTTGGGTTAGGAGACTGCCAGGATGGGTATGACAGTAGTGCAGGGAGAAACCATCAGGAAGGAGGAGAAAGGGTAATAGGACATCCAGAATCAAGCAGAGAGTTGTAGGCAGGCACAGAGCCTGGGGCTGGTTACTGAAGAGAGCAAGAGAGAGAGAGTTTAACCCGGATTTGTGTCTAAGGATGACTCTTTCAGAGCAAAGCAATAGATCACTAACCACCAAGCAGGTGAAAGTGACCCTCAAGCAGCAAATGAGAGGGAACAGTGTTACACTTGCAATAATTCCGCATTTTGATATATTATTTATTTAGTATAATATCTCAATCAAACTCCCAGACACACAGAGCAAAGAAAGTGAACCTCACTAGCCTTGCAAGAGGGTTGCCTGCAGCCCTTTGAGGGTGCACAGGCCTGTTGCTGGAGGGCTATAAGCAGCACTGAAGAGGGCAGAGGGCAGCTCACCAACTTTGTTCTTCCTCAGTCCCCTCAATTTTCAGAGGATGAAGCCTATTATCTTCCCTATCAAAGTCTAAACCCATGACATATCTCTGGGCATTCCCAGGTCAAAGCAAAAAACTACATTCAATACAAAGGCACCAGTTCATACGACTACTACACAACTACCATGAACCCAAACAGGGCACTGAAGCTAGCCCCACACTCAGAAAACAATACAACCAACCGATGAGGTTCTAGAAAGCTCCAGATTAATCACAACTCATGTTTGCCTGTGAAAACAAGCCAACTCAGTCTTTCACCAGGCAAAGTGGGTCTCTGTGGTGCTCCTGCCAGCACCTTCCAGTTATTCCTCAAACCTTATTTTGGAGAGAAACAGATCAGCATGATCACACAGATAAAAATGATCTGACCACAACATACTCAAAACCAGTTACACTCAGCACAAAGCATTCAAGGGTCTCCATCTTTAAGACTCTTGGGTGAAGACTGCAAGATAAAATTTGATCCTCCATCCTTACTCTAGTAGACAATGCTGAGAGTGTACTCTTTGATAGAAGCTGAGTCTGGGTTGGCCCACAAACTAATTTTGAGCACATATAAACCTACAGAAGACAGTTTAAGATAGAAATCTGACTACTTAAGCCTTATTTAAAAGCATGCCCATCTCTGTAATTACACAGCCTTAATTTGTTTTCTTTACTACACAATAAATAAGGTGCGCACAATTACCCTCTGCAAATACAAGGCAGTGCCTCCTGACTGGCTGGTTGAGTACACAGCCACCCAGAAAAACATTTAGAGGGAATCAGGCTCTTGAGTACCTGCTTACTAGTAAAGGGGGACTTAGGCACTACAAATATGAGTTTGTCCAGCTCTAGGCACAGCCTGTTGGGAGCCTATTCCTACATGCACAGCTCTAGTGTCCCACAACCAGTGAGGGCTGCATGCTTTGGCCAGCAGCAACAGGTCATGTCCCCCTCTGAACACCAATTCCTGGTGTACTGCAAAACTGAGTTCTGCTGTGGACTTCCCAGTTCTTAATGAGGAGCATGTTAATGCTGAAGTCTTTCCCACAAGGCACTGCACCAACTTCTCTTTACTATGCCTCTGCCTGTTTTCATGATACATGTAGGAAGTTGATTTCCTCATGACTTGTAACTCTCTACCAAGTTCAAATGAATTAGCCAAAGGCCTCCTGTGTCATTAGGAGAAGGGGCAGAAAGAGTGAGAGCATGTAAGACTTTTCTTGATAACCTGTGCTAACTACAGCAACATAGTAAAAGTGTATTCAGATGGTTTATGACTCAGATTTAGGAACCACACCACACTGAAGTTTTCCTGTACGGTCTCAAGCTGAAGACTGAGGTTTTCTGTCAATACCGAGCATTTCCTCTGTTCAGCTGCATTGTCTGCTAACACTAACATCCAGAAATCTTGTCTAGGCTGTAGAAGACTGAGCCCTTTAGCCCTGCCAGTCCTCACATCCAGTGCGAGCAATTGTCCAGGACTATTCCTGTAACAGTCAATGGGCTGTCAAAGATGCATAGAAGTGGGACCAGGAACCTACTAATGCAATTTTTCCCAGTGAGGTGATCTCAAGTAATGGCACAAAATAACACTAGAAGATATCCAGTTTAGATCAGACCCACAACCATCCCCATTTAGCATCCAGTCAGTACTTGTTTTGGAAAGATTCAATGGTTTCAGCCCAAACACCAGCAGAAGAGATAGATGTGTTGCAAAATCCACCGTTATATTTTGGATTAATTGTCTCTGTAGCAGTGATAGGCTTCACATCACCACTGATGAGATAAGGCCATGGATCCCCAACTGTCCCCATTCAAGGAGAAGGAATAAGAATCCAAAGCTATTTCTAGATTCACACCTCTGGGTCACCCACCGCTCCTTCACTGATTAGGACGGCCTCCAGCCCCTTCGATACACAGACAATTTCAAACCTTAGAGGACAGGCAGGACCCTGTCTGGCTGCACTTTGGAGCACTCTGAAGCAGTTGAATGCTGAAAATACCCTTCATAGGTTTTTTGCCTTTCCTCCCTGACCCTGTGATAGGGAAGGGGGAAAAAACCAAACCAAACTCCATCCAAAACCTCACAAACCTGAGCTCCTGCAATTAGAGCTGGGATAAGTGATCTGCTTGTGATTGCACAGCTGGGGTCTGAAGACAAGCGCGTGCACAGAGGAAGGGCCAGAAATAGATGTTACTGGGAGAAGGCAGATCTATCTGGCCCATTTGAGAGGAGGAAACCTTGATGAAAGGCACTGGGAAAAAAACTCATTTCAGCAGGAAGTTTGGATTTAACCCAGGATGGAAAGAGAGGGGGGAGGGAAAAATCAGCTTTAGAGACCTCAAAATTTTTACACGAGCTTCATGTGAAAAAAAAAAATGCTAAGACCCAGCTTGTAGCACCCTGCAAACATCTGGCCCAAGGTACCCACCTCCCTATGCCAACCCTCACTGGCAATGAAATCACTTTCTCATTTATTAGACACATTTACCATCTTATTGACTCAGCTCCACCAGCAACCATCCAAACAGTCAAAGGAGAAGGAAGACCAGAGTGGCAGCAATAACATGTGGCAGTAACTCAACACACCTCAAGTATCATCCCATAGTCCCCAGTCCTGCATGCAGCCCTTCCACAAGAGGTTTCAGAGAGCATCCCTCCTGTCTGCTACTGTACCTGGTTGCAGCAGCCCAAGACTTAGAGCAGACTGACATTTACATTAATCCTTTTATCCCTGGCTCCTACATGCAGTTGCTGCAGAAGATGTCAGGCCTGTGAGAGGCACCTTGATGCACTGGTACAGTGCTGAGGCCATGGAAGGGATCCCAGGTGGCACCAGACACCTGCCAGGCTGTGCAAAGCCTCAGGAGCCACCCTGGAAAAAGCAGCCTAGCTGCAAGGAAGCAGTGGCACCACGGTCTGAAAGCCTCTGGAGAGCAAGAGGGAGTCACCATCTCTATGAGAACTAAGTGTCCATCCCCAGGTGCCCAGCATCCCCCATGGGGAACATCCAGCATGCAAACATCCATGCTGCCAAGTCCCAGGAACAGCATCAAAACAGGTTGGCAAATGCTAACCAAACAATATACTTACTTGCCTCGAGCATCAAAAGGCAAGGAAAGAAAGATGTTAAGAATATGATCAATCTTACATAGCCCAAGCAGTAAACAAACACATATTTCATCACCACATACCAACCTTAACTCTTGACACAAGATGGATGTGGATTTTTTTCCACTCCCAAAAGTAATTCCAAAAGACAAAAACAAACACTTTGGGGAAAAAGCAGCAACCATTGCCTATGTACACATTAATGATATATTCAGCCTCAAAGCAAGTGTATGGGGCTTTTTAAACTCCTGCAACATCTAAACTAATTTCATCAGGAATCAAATGTTATTCATTTTATCTGCTAGATACATAAACAGCAACTACACAATTGACAAACAACCCTCCAAAAAAAAGAACAAACAAACAATTGAAAGTAGTTCAGAGACAACACTTCCCAGGAACAAACACAAAGAAAACACAAAAAGCCACTGCAAATCAAAATAACAAAGGGCAGAAATCAGGATAATCCCAGTGGTCAGCATTAAAGAGGGTTTATTAAGAAAAATAGGCAATTCTTTAAACTCAAAAAGGCTCAGTCCATGTTCACAACACCCTCAACTATTCATGCCCTTTGGTACTTCAGATCTTCTATTTAGCAATTACTTTACTGTCACTTAGCAACTGTAAATGGTTTTCCAAAAAGGAAACTTTTGGGGTTTTTCAGTTCACATCATCTCTGAGCAGACATCAAAAGACAAATCTATCCTGCTCTGCAGGTCACATTTATCTTCTTGCCCCAGGAACAAGTCTATATCGATGGCCCAATGCATCTCCAGATTCAAATGGATGCGCTTTTTTAATGGAAGAAGCCACTAGCACTAGTTTTCAAAAAGCAGGGATACACACACTCTCACTCCAGCCCATCAGCTCATGCCCAAGGCTTGAGACTCTGAACAACCCCTTTTAACCTTTTATATCTACAATAGAGCACAGAGGGGTTTCATCTTGGACACAGTCACTTGGATAAGATAATTCAAGCCCATGGAGCCCCCTGCATAGTGGCCTGAAATTCAGGCTTTGCTTTATCACCTTGGGAAAAGTAAATACACATTTAGAAAATAAAGCAGTGCCCTTGGCATCAAGGATGTGGAAATTCCCCACGACACTGAACTCGCTGGCTAATGATGCCCCAGCAGCTGGACACTTGTGCAATGTCCCATGACAACAGGACTTCAGTCTCTCCAGCAAAAAACGACCCTACCCCAGGCCCGCTGCAGATGCCAGTTTAAGAAGTCAATAATTAGGAGCAGAGCTGGCAGCTCTGCACCCCAGGATTTGTATCAGAAAAGCAGCCTTTGGTTAAAAACTAACGAGCGGGGCAGGCTCTGGCTGTGCATTGGGGCAGGCGTCCGCCCCCAAACTCTGCAGAAAGAGAAACATACACCAACCACTGCAAGGCTGCTAATGATACAGGCGCTCGTTAGAGCGGCCATCAAAGCCAGGGCAGTTATTAGAAACTCAAACCCATCAGCTGCCCAGCAGGAACTCACCCCATCCTGCATCGCAGCCCATTCTGCTTCCCTGCACATCCACTTTTCCATCTTCTGCCCCTTCCCACCTCTCCCTCTCTTTCCCCATCAGCATTCCACACTTCCCTCTCCTTGCTGTCCCCAACAGGCACTTTGGGAATCCACTCTGCAAATGGCCTTTCCACAGGGAGCAGAGGGAAAAGAGAACAGGAGCTGCTGGCACTCACATGTAGTGCAGGTGAGGGTTCTTGGCAAAGGCGCGTGGCTGGATGTTTCGTAGTCCTGAGTTCCTGATTGTCCTGCAGAGAAATGCAGATGGGCAGCAATGGAGTGAAGGCAGACAGCTGCTATAAACCCCCACTCAGCACCTGAGGTGTGCTGAGAGCCTTCGTTTCCCCCCACCCCACCCCTGGGAGGTACATCTGCCCCCAGGCATCCTCTATGAGCTACATCCTCTATGAGGAAAATGGGCTTTTTCAGCTTCGTCTGGTACGGTAAGAGCACAGGCTCAGTGCAGAGCAGCTGTTGGGCAAGGCTCTGCTTCCACATCCACCAAGGCTTGATGGGGTGGCACAGGCTATCTCCGGCTCCTCTCCCTCCATCTTCACAAGCAGCACTGCCACCGGAAACCCAACCCTCAGCAAAGTCATCTCCCCTCTTCATATCCATGAGAAAACCCTTCTCCCTGCAGCTCTGATAAAGAAGGGTATTTTGCACACTGAAGGGGGAATTCACTTCACATCTTGTTTTGGAAAAGCTCTCTCTATGACCAGGATTTACCACTATCTGCTGTCACTGCTGCTTTGTTAGGTGAGATGAGAACAGCAGCCAGCCTGCTTACAATGGGTCTGTGTATTAAAGTACGGCTTGCTGGAGTTTGGTTAGTGAGTGCTCAGTCACATACACCTCCTCCAGCCCACATGGGAGCTGTACTTAATGTAAAGCTCCCAGTGAAACACATTATTAGTCTCTGATTATCCCTGAGCAACACTCTGCATCTCACACAAGCAGCACCCAGGGCAATTCCAGATCCAGGAGGATGCAGGAGAGGGAGTTAAGAGACGGGGTGGTATCCTTGCTTGGCCATGCTTCTCCAGCATTTGGCAAGTCCCTTCAATCTCGTGGACCTCAGTTTCTGCCCCCCACCATGATGCACACAGTTGACCTCTCCCCGTGCTCAGAGATCTGTGCTCCCCATGCTCAGAGATCTGTGCAGGGAGATGCAACTCCCTTATTGTGCAGCACCACCGTGATGATAACTGCACTAAATGAGGATCAACGGCCCAGCAATGAAGGATTGGTGGAGACAGCTGGAATTTCACATTGTGGGGCTGAAATGAGTCAGAACAACACATAAGCCCAGAACCAAAACAGCAGGGGAGAGGAGAGGTCAGGGCTGATGTGTGTTGACAGAGCTGTCAGGAGCTAGCAATCTTCCTTCTCACAGACCCAGCAAAGACCAAAAAACACTTCATCTCCATTTTGTGGAGTCTCATAGCAAAACACAATAGATCCAGCAGCTTAAACTGACAGCATAGAGACTTCAGATGGAGGGAAGCCACCTGGGGTGGGCTCTCCTTGAAGGAAGGGGTTGCCCAGTCCCATTCCCCTTGCTGATGCACAGGACATACTCACAGCCTCTGGAGTCCTGTGTACAGCTCCATGTCAACGGCGTTCAGTGTCTGCAAGTTCTTCCAGTTCTCTATGTGTCTGCAGAGAAGAAAGAAAGGCTCAGCTGTGGCACAACCAGATGGATACTCTGCCCATGCAGGGGACAGCACAAAGAGGGAGGATATTGTGCCCTATCACACCCAGACCCATTCCGTTTTCCCGGCATTTTGGAAAAGTCAAATAACATGGTTTTACCCACAGTTTCAAGCATGGAATGTGCAACCGAGCCATTCAACATCCTTGCCCAAGTCATTGCCCCTTACTGCACACATCAGCGAACAAAGACACGATTGAAATGGGTCATACAAGAAGATCGAAAGTAAATAAAACCTCTCAACAAAAACTTACGGCCTAAATTTTAAAAGTCATGTATTTATCCAGTCTCTAACTGGGGTGGATAAACAGGACCCTGGTCTTTGCTGGCTGGAAGTGCTGCTGGCAGGAGAGCACCAAGCTCAGTTTGGAAACGTTGCCTTTATTACAAATTCCTCAGTCGCCTGGGGCAGTCTGGCAGGTATGTTATAGAGAACAAAAACAGAAATAGATCTGTCACCACAGGATCATTTTCAGTAAATATTAGAGCTGGGGGAAGGTGACAGATCAGCAGCCCCAGTGAACAGGGTCCCCTGTTGTCAGCAGCACAGGAGTGATGCTGGCAGCAGTGTAGCTGCAGCCATGGGCCTCTGCTAACAGGCTGCAATGCTGCATGGTGTAGAAGGAGTTCAGTCCTCATCCCCCAGGCAGTCCTTGGGCAGTTCTGGCTTTCTCTAATTTAAATTCTGACACCCTCCCACCAGAAACAGAAACATTTTCAGACTGTTTTTACTGAAAAGTAGGTGGAGGTGGTCCTCTCCAAAAGTCAACTAAAAGGGGGAAAAACATCTGGCACATCCCCTTAGACAATATGTGAAAGAAGCTCAAGTTTGAAGTCTCTGAACACATGCACCCAAGCTCACAGCTGCCTTTATGCAATAGTTGGCTTTGGACCTGGCCCTGGAGAGGGGAAACGTCTCAAGTGATGCACAGTTGGAGCGATGACAAAACACTGAGAACTATCCCGCGATTCTATAATTCTAGGCAAGAAGGTTGCAGGACCCCCCATGGTGGTTCAGAGGGTGGGTAAGCACAAGAGGGATCTTAGACCACTTGTAGAGCAGTTGCAGGGGCCACACATTCCTCCTCCAGCACTTGCTACGCCTTGTGCTTGCACAAGAACAGATGAATTAGCATGACAGAAGTACATGTGCTTATTTGAGCCACATACCAAATAACATTCAGCTCAAATAAGAAAAATACAAAGCCTGGACCAAATCTCAAAATATTTCTCTGCTCTCACCACACAAATCCAAGAAAAGCAGAGACCCACAAGAGTCGCCTCTGCTTTCCACAGTTCCATAATTGTCTGCGTGCCCAGAGGGGTTAGTGTAAAGACGCAGCATAAGCTCCCAACCACTGCTGCATGACAGTGTAAGCCACGGTTCATCTTCAATGACCTGCTCATTGGCTTGGATCGCCTGTGTCCCAGACAGAATAAGAAACAGGACATTATTACAGCCATTTCATATTCCCTGCCAACATCTAAGGCCCCTGTGAACATTTGCAGAACAAAACACAGCCTGGGAGGAGTCAGTCAGGAGACCCAACTCCTCAGTGAAACCCTTTCAAGTCACGGCAGGACTGCCAGTTCAGGTCCTAGGGCACAAGGCTGCAGGACTGAGCAAGGCTACAAACACAGGCTGAAAACATTTCCCATCTACAGAGCGAAGTGAAGGTCCTCCAAAAGTAAGAAAGGACATGGGAAAAAGGAGGAATGGGATGATATGGGATTACCACCAGGGCATGCTGAAACTACAGCATCCAAGCAATGACCTTCGGGGACGGATGGAGCAGTCCCGAGCCAGGAGCAATGGAGCAACCACAGCTGGGAAGGAGGCGACGGCCAGATTGGCTCTTGTTTTATTGATTGTGTTAGCTAAAAAAAGTCAAGGTTATTTTTGACTTGACACTCAAAGCCATGTGGGCAGCATTCTAGAAGAGACAGAAAAAGATTCAAACTTGTTCCCATCAACATGCTCGACATGAATTTCTGATGACTCAGCACTGAGGTATGGTGGTCTTCTGGGGACCTCCCCATGGCCAAGTCCCCCTAGAACTGACATTAGACTGTAAATACAACTCCACAACCTGTATTCCAGCCTCCCAATCAAAGCCAGGGAGCCAGATACGCTTTGATACCTTATTTAACACGCACATACTATACCCACAGAGTTAAATACGAGAAGCCACAGTGGAAATACACACACACTTACATATAGGGTAATTCCACAGCCGAGCAGCTGCTTTATGTAGAATGCAATGCAAAGAAATAACATCTTCAATTAGGTGCACAGATCACCAAGGGACTTTGAGTCCTTTAAGCCACACAAACCCTTTCTTTCTCAGGAATTTCCAGAAAAGGTTTTTCCCCTTTTTTCCTCTGATCTTTCAACTTAGCAGGAGTTCCACCCTTGCTCCTAGAAGTGACAAATCAGTCTTGGTTTACAGGAACCTCAAAGATACACCAGGAAAACCATTTTCTTTGGTTCCCTATTGCTTTGGAAAGAATAGTATAATTTTGCACTGGCTGGGTTCACCTGAACCCACTTTAAAAACAAAACAGAAATGCATCTTATTCTGAAAGCTCAAGGAGTCAAGCTGTGATTGCAAAATTGGCAGTGGTTGCACAGGAAAGCAAACCAACCAAGCAGAGAAACTCCACCCCTGAATCTTAAGGCCCTCTCATATCCTTCAGTATCTGAACTAACTCCCTCTTTCTTTCTCCCAGGCTCTTCCTTGCCCTAGAAATATTATATTCTTCCAATTGCTGCGGAAGACTGAGACCTTCCCTCCTCCTCCGCCTTGGCTCATTAACTCAGCAAATACACACCAAATACAGCTGTGACAGCTCCCAGCCCTGTCCTGGTCTCCTCAATCAGGTGCTGAGGTATGAATTACAGTCAGTGGACTACCATTTATTCCTCCCTGCAAACATCTTTAAATACATATTCCTGTGGCATTCCTCAGTTATTACTAAGGCAAACTGCTCTTCTGCAAGGCCCAATAGCTTCAAGAGCAATACAATACTTCACAAATTCTGAAGAGCTCACCACATGCATATCCACCTAGACTCATATCCAGCTTCTAATTGAGACCATATGAGATGCATTGCTAACACAGATGAGGTAGCTCACTTATTTTTTGGGTGGAGGATGGAGGGCAGGGCATGTTTGTTTAAATACTCACTTCCTTCTCATACTTCTTGTATGTTTGGAGGATACTGCTAGTCGAAGTCTCCTTGTTCGCACTGCAGAGCTGAATTATACCATGCCTTCTACAGGCCAAATTCCACTTTGGGACTATGTAGGGCTTTGCCCTCCCAACTCAGACTGAAATGCCGCACTTCATTTCTTACCCAAAGGTACTCCCTAGCAGTTTACATCCATCTTCTCTTGTGTCATAACTGTCTTTGCTTAAGCAGTTCTTTTTCCTTCCTGGCACTTTTTCCTCCCTCCTTTACAAGCAGGAGCCAGTCCGATCCAACTACCATTTATAAGCTACATGATGCCAGCTTTTCTAAGGCAGCACATCTGTACCAGTGAAGTGCGAGGCAAATTGTCTCAAGTGCCCTGAAGTGATACTAACTCAAGTCCCAGAAGTGATGCAGATATATTGCTCAGGCAGAGTCCTGGCAGGGAGGTTGTTTCATTCCTGATTTCAGACCCAGCACAACTGATGCTCACACTTGCTGATCTATGCAAGAAGGACCACTATGACAGACACATACAAAATGGCTCTCTATTTTCTTCATCAGTCTATTTAAGTCCATTTTTCCTGAGTAGGAGTTACCAAAAAAAGAGCAGTCTACAGGAGGTCTCACTTGTATATAACAGCATAAGCAGCTGCCCAGTTATCCTGGAAACACCATGACTTGCACTCTGAGATCACACTGGCCTTTATCACAGCCCCATCAGCCTGGAGGTTTGTTTTTAACTCATTATTAAGTATTGCAACAAGCATTTCTATCCACCAGGTCTTTTCCAATGGCCATGATTTCCTAGCTGGCAGCAAAAGCCCTGTTAGACCCACATTTACATTCACCCCACTTGGCATTACAGACTGTCTCCCGATTCTGTTACTGTAGCTCTTTCCACTGGCCATCTTCAACCTACTTTGTGTTCCCACAACTCCAGCAGTGAAGCCCATGAGCATGCTCCTGACTTTTGTGCCAGTGTCCTCAACAAAACCATGAGTCAACATCACCTCCAATGAACCTCAGCAGTTACCTCATCTTTCAACACCTCCCACCACCCCTTCCCCACTTCACCTGCAACACCTGGGCTATACTGTGTCTTCTCCAGAAAAACAAACCTCTTCTGATGTAATGCAGCATCAAATTAAGCTCTCATCACAGAATCTTCTCTTTGCTGAGAAAATCAGGTACTTTTCCAAAGGTGGGCAAGGGGTTAGCCTGACAAAAGCTAACCTTAGGAGGCCAACCCTGCATCACATCTCAGCCTTCATGTACCCATCTTAGCCATGCCTTTAAACTTGTTGAAAGCCTTGTAGACCACTGCAGTCAGACCAGTGGTCAGTCCCAAGCTTGCGTGCTGTGTCCCAGTTAATAGCACACTTGCAAAGCGTGAAGCCCTGTTTGCCAGCTTGGCAGCTTGCACACATCACGTCATCACTGGTCTCACTCAGATCCCAGGGCACCATGTGAAGTCACCACAGCAGCAGGCATCTTTGCCCCTGCATCACACAGACAGAAATCAGTGATCTTGCTGACCATAAGATCACCAAGTCACAGATTTTAGGTTTCAGCTGGTCTCCAGAAGTGTCAGGACCTTGCCCCACTTGCTGGAAGGGGACTGGTAGACACCAAACCTCTGGGAACAGTGATTCCGTTCATTCCCAAAAGGACACCATGCAAGGTGGTGTCTGACAACACAGGCTGGTATCATCATCTTGAGACTGCACATCAAGCATGCACAGCTCCACGCTTCCAGCCCAGGGCCAGTGCAGCAAGAGGGACTGGGATTTAAACTCAGCCAGGCTCATTTCATCCCACTTGCACAAGGCAGAGGTGAACAAACAGCCTCATGCCAATTTACCAAGCTATTAGCTTGAGGCTACTTAATGTGTCTGGCCTTCCTTCACCCTCCTCATACAACAGGGATAATATTTATCTAATCTCTCTCAGCTTTTCAAGCACTGTGGTCAACAGCTAAAAAGGCACCTGATAAGCACCAAGTGTTACATAGCATATGTATGCATGTGCTACACAAATCTGTATCTAACCCATACCAGAGGGGAGCAGCTTTTCACGAGGATGCCATCAGCTCCAATCAGTGCCCAAGCAGATGATACATCCCTGACATGCTTTGCAAGTGCCACTGCTCATGTTTGGATGCCGGGCAGTGAATAAATTGCATGCCAGTAAGCAGGCATCATCCCAACACAAACAAAATTATATATGTATATATATGGAAGGCAAGCAGAGCATTTGCCTCCTCTCTCTTGTAGGGCAACAGGAAAATTGATTTGTTGCCCAGGCATATTAAGCCTTGCAATCCGGAGACAAGCATTAGCTTTCAATTACCTTATACATTTAGCATTATAAACAAACCTCCTGGCACACCAGCTCCAGACCATGCAAAGGTGAATTTGACTGCAGTGGGGATAAAGGGAAGACATCTCTAAATCCTTGACCAGTAAGACCTGCTTCCTCCAAGCAGAGATGCTGCAGCTGTTGATGGGAAGCCCTGAAGGCTGGTAAGTCTATGGCCCTGGTGCAGGTCCCACATCCCAGGGCAAAGCCCAGACATGGTAGGAATTGCCAGCTCCTTTTATCCATTCCTCATACCCCCAACAGGGCTGAGGAAACCATAAAGGAATCAGGCACTTTCACAGTATCATGAAGCACTTATCACATATTTAATAAGCAGAGACATGAAGGACTTGATCGCCTCAACATGGAAGTTATAAAAGTGAATTGGTAACAGAATCTTAAAGTCAAGAGCAGCTGAATAAAGACTTACAAAGACAGTATTTTCCCTGTTTAAAGCATGGTCTTCCCCTTTCCAAAAAGTATGGGAAGTTCGCACAGCAGTAGATAACTTTGCATCATTAAGGATAATTTGAGGTCAGCGGGAAAAGGAGGGGTAGGGAAAGCAAATCCAGCTTTGTAGAAACAATTATGAGCATAACCCCACAGTATAATTGTGATTTGTCAAGGTAACAATTATAAAATGCACAAGTGTGACACAGCTCCCTCTGAGCTGGCAGATCTGCTCCTCCTGCCAAGGTCGTATAGGGGTATATGGGTGTGGCAGAGGATGCGACAGGGATGCACTCAGTCCCCATCCCATGGGCCCAGCCACATCCACTCCAGCAATCCAAACCAGACCCTTCCAGAAAGGCTGAGCAAAGGAAAAGATTGCCAGTCCCCAGCTGAAGATGATGTGGGAATGATACAGTTACACACAAGACACTGCACAGTGGTGTATCAGCAGCGTTCCTGGACAAACTCTACTGCTACACACAAGCAAATCACAGGACACGAGGCATTCAGAAGAGAGGACTCTCACACAGAACACCTTTTGGATGAGTCCAGATGAGCTCCACACTCACTCCAACAGCATCTGCCAGGCCTCAGGCTGGCTAGGAGCTACTACCAGGTGCAGAGGAGCTGCTACAGCTGCACTATCTAACAAGACTGTCATATAGAGACATCCAGCTGTGGAAGATGCCCTGAGAAACAGCTTTAAACTCTGCTTAACATGTTTGGGTTTTTTTTCAGGTACTGCTCTTAAGCTATCCTGCCTGGCACCCCTACAGATGCATAGGAGTTGGACAAAAGTACACGCTTTTAAAAAACAGTAGTGCCAACGTGACCAGGATCTCATCCTTTACTTTTGTCCCCAGGGAGAAAAGATCCTCTCAGGCACAGGGTGCACTGTGTCCTGTGTTTGTGCATTCACCAGTTTCCCTTCTATGATCTCCTCAAGACTCTGCAATCCCCACCAGCTCTGGCGGGTGACTTATGAAGCAGAGAGCATCCCTTCCAGGGACAACGTGTCAGTATTACTAGAGGACAGCAGGCTGCCTGGACTCACTATGGACAGATTGCTGCAGAACACAGGAAGCAGTATGCTCTTGTTATTAAACACTACATCCAAAGTTTTTCAGTGTAGGGAATTATGTCCAGTCACACACTTTCAGAAAGAAATAGAAAAAAAAGAAAAAAAAAAGGTGGAAGTGGGATGGCAGAGATGAAGAAGCACTGTAGGTGCAGCTGCCATCACAACCAATACCCACCTTAATATTCCATCACTATTACTCATGTTGTGCTGCAAGGAAGCAGCCCTGGGGTCCCAAGCAAGAACTAAAGTGTCCAAAATCATCCCAGTGCTAAAGAAACCTCATTTATCAGAGACAAGAAACAGTTTCCTTCAGGAGGAAACTCCCAAGGGCTGCAGCATCTCAGGGAGCAGGGCTTTCCACCATTAGACAGGGATCTGGGGTACAGAGAGCAGAAACTCCTGGTTCAGGACTGCTAACATCAACCTGTGCATGTCTAATCATATACCACATCTCCAAAACAGCCATGCAGCTGGCTAGGATGAGAGGGCACTCCAAGGACAGGGCTAAAACAATTCCCCTGGGAGTCTACACCTCACACAATTCAGGGTGAGGCAGCACCCTTTGGTCTCCTGCACCCATGCAAAGCAAAAGAGCTCCCATTTTTAGGTGGTTCTCCAAGCACCTGCCATGCCAAAGGAAAGGATGTTTTATCCATAGGATTTCATATGCAGTGAAAGCCAGCAGTGTGCAGCATTTTCTGGTCTTTAAAGATCAAACAGCATTTTACAGAAGAAGCAGTACCCTGGTCAAAATCTGCTTCAGTAATCATATTCTGCCTTATTAAACCCTTCCTGCAACTTCAAACTGTAAGTCAGATTCCCTCACATTCTCATCTCCAAACAGGTCTGGAGCTTTTCAGAAACTAAACTATATAAATATATATATATCAATAAAGGCAGACAAAGCTGTGAAGCTCTGCTCCAAAGGCAGCTGTGTTTCTCTCCTGGAGAGCACAGTGCCTACACACATTGGCAAGACAAGGAGGGGTACTAAAGGTATGGGATCACTAGAGTTCAGTTTGACAGGAGTAACTCCTGGTACAGAGTAGTGCCAAAAAGCACGTGGTGGAAAGGAGCCCCCGCAAAAAGGCACAGGGCCTTGGAAATGGTCAAGACAATACTCTGACAGACCACATTAGCTCAACTAGGACCCAAAAGGGAGCATTGCCAGACACATGCACACGCTGCATTTCATGCTGTGTTTGAAGACAGGAAAATGGATGGAGGAGGAGAAGGAGAAAATAAAATCTCCTACGAACTGGCTGTTACTGTGATATGTGGCAATGGGAATAAGGAGGCAGGAACAGAAGTCCAGCAAGAGCAGAGACAAGAGCAAGGGGTGGGCATGCACAAGTGCCACGATGAAAAGGGGCTCCGGTCCTTAATCCGGACCTGCTGTCACCCACCCACGCATACCCACAAGCACACTTCCCAAAACCACAGTCACCACCCGAGCCACAACTCAGGAAATTTTTACATGTACATCAGCTTCATCTCAAATCCTATTTCCATGCAGCTGCACATTTTTGGGCAGATCCTTTCCACTGCTCCCATGCCTGTGTTCGGAAAGCAGCATGGAAACCAGAGCATGGAGCTACAAACTATGGGTGCTGAAAGGTCCCTCAGCTTCTGCACAGTTATGGCTATCAATCAGGCAAATCCACTGCCCTCCCACAGTCCCCCATCCTACTTTAACCTCCTCCACTCCTACCACAGCGTGGGTCATCCCATTTCTAGCTTTCCCACACACCCCGAACACAGGGAAAGCCACTGCCCAAGAAAGGGGAGGGGAGAGACCATCTTTCTTGGACTTGGATCCTGCTCCCACAAANATCCTCAAGCATTCTGGCTCCTCAGATGTTATGAAGCTCGAACAATCAGACAGCAATGCCCAGCTGGGCTGGCCACAGGCCAGACTCCCAGCCAGTGTGCTCAGGGCAGTCATGGGCAGAGCAGCTCCAATCTGCAAGGAGACTTGCCAGGGTCCCTGTTACCTCCACAGTATGGCAGATCTGCCTGCCCAGCTTCCAGCTGCTCCCCATAAAGCCAAAGGACAAAGCAAGTTCTCCACAGAGTTTATTTCTGAGCCAACTGCCATGATCCACCCTAGGCTTGTATCTGCACTTCAAATAAATCACAGCCAGCTCTGCCCAACCTCCTCAGCAGCAATGGAGGGGCTCCTCCATTACCCAGGAGAAGGGTTCAGTTCCCTTTTTCCCCAGGAAAAGCCATGAAAGCAAACTCTGCCCTTCCCTCCACCAAGCTTTTCCTACAAGGGACACACACACACTGATTTGGCTCTTATTGCAGAGGCTTAAGAACAGAAACATCATTCAGGAGCAGAGGGATGTACTCATTAGGACATGGTGACTCAGAGCTCTAGGCTTCCTGGGATAACAGGTATTTTGGGGGAAGTCAGCTGGTTCTCCAAAAAAAAAAAAAGCTAACCAGTCTGCCTATAAACATGACACAGGCAGGAGGAAGCAGGGAGGGGAAGAAAGAAGAGCAAGGAGGCAACAGACACTTTAAAAGCTCCTCTCCCAGTGCTCTACTTTGTTCATATAAACGTGAAAAAAAGCACCTTGCGAAAATGTTATAGAAAACATTCTGACAGCCAGAGATGCTGCTAACCAGGCTGCTGTATTTGAGTTGATCCAGCTACGCAAACAGCAAATCCTGGGCCCATATCTAGCTCATCTCATGGCTCAATCTGCCATTCCTCTAGATAAAGGCATAACAATTACAGAGAAACCTCTGCTTGCCCAGCTCCTCAACTCAAAGCCAGGGCTTCTCAGTACACCAAAACCAGTCCCCATGACCAAGACCCAGCTCTTTGCTCCCCACGGGCACCTACCTTCTTCACCAGGGCCAAAGCTGGGGTGAAACCCTTGAGTTCACACTATCCAAAACACACTGCTGCCTGTTAATTAAGTAAGATTTGTTTTACAACAGGAACAATGCAGGAGGACATAATGTGAGTTACTACAGGTTGGCCAACACACAGCAAATAATTAACTCAGCACTGAACACCCTCACTCTGCACTAGAGCAGGATTTCCTTGCACCATTTGAAGATTTCATTCATCACTGGGTCTTGAGGGTTTGCACAGAGGTTTAATGACACAGTGGTGTGACATCCAGTCCCAGACAGGCTGTGGCAGCCCACGTGTGCCTCTCTTCACAGCCCAAGGCCACATCCCATCGTACAAGACATGAGCACAAACATGATGAGCCTGATAATGTGGTGCTCCTGAAAATGAGCCTCCTATTGCTGAAGGATTCCCAGAACACTGGAATTAAACTGACAAATATAAAATCTCACAGGAGCATTTGAGGAATCCAAAGTTCCAGCTCAGTAGTAATTGAGGAGAGGCAGGGAGCAAGAAAGTCAGGATGCACCTCCTGACATCGCCTGCCCTTTCACCACTTGTTCTGAAGATATATTTAACAGACACATGTTTTTTTGGAGTTGTTTAGGGTCATGAAGCAATTTCAAAGCCAGAAAACAGATCATTAAAGAAATTATCTAGGGAGGGAAGCTGATGTATTTTTGTTGTTTATTTTGTAAAGAATCACTCAAACTTCAGGTCTGCTCCTGGGCAGCTAGAGAGCCAGGAGAGTCCCGGCACCAGCCCAACCCTCAGAGCAAACTACACAGGCCCAGAGATTTATCTGTGAAGGAAAGCTCATTCTGCAGAAAGAATACAGACACTGTCTGTCCCTGGCCGCAGGGAGCCCTCCAAGGAGTGGGCTGGCTCAGTCACAGCCTGAAGCAGCTGGGGCCCAAAAAACCCGCACTGTGTGCCAAGCTGGGGCTTACCAGGGACAGCAGCTGGCAGGGCACAGCCCTCCTGCACCCAGCTCCTTCTCCTGCTATGGATATTGCAACAGGATGGAGAATAGCTGCCTTCGTGCTTTCTCCTCTTTTGCAGAAGGAGGGCTCGGACCAGGTGGCACCAACCCACACAATGCTATCAACACACAAATATAACCCACACCGAGCTCACTTACAGCCTCCCTACACTAGCCTTGCACCAAGCTCATGGGATGCCCACCAGCCCCTCAGATGCCTTCAAGCTCACCAGGTAGTCACAGACTTGCCCAAAGTCCCCAAACCCAAGCCACCACCAAACCACACATATCTCCAGCAGCACTGGGTCAAGCCAGTCTCAGATCTCTCCTACTGCAATGCCAAGGCTCAGATTCAGCCTCTGGGACAGGGTCACCACACCAGGCTTGTGACCGTCAAAAGACTACCAAAGTTTTCTGCCCCAAAATCATTATCTACAGCCTTTCCAGCTGTTTTGTTGGCTCTCAGTGAGGACAGAAGGCAGAGGAGAAGGAAGCAAGATGAGGATGGAGGGCAGGGCAGAGCCCAGAGCCAAAGCAGCACTGCGATGCTCCAAGGCCAGAAGCTGCAGCTCCCTCCCCACGGCTCTGGGCCCTGTAAAAAAGCAGGGGTAGATGCAAGAAATCCTAAACTTCCACCTAAGCTGGCACATCCCCCAGCACCACCGAAATCACCTCACTGACAACAAGCACTGTGATACACCAGCTTGGGAAATGATTCTGTGCATCAGCAGCTGCATCATCCTGTATGGTTCCCCCAAGAACACATGCTGTCTGCATACAGGCAGCCCTGCATGCTCCTGCCCCTTCCCCAGCCCCAAATCCCTGGCACAGCTGTCCCACAAGGGCATCCTAGCCCTCACAAGCAGCATAATACAAACACCAGCTCCTGTTTCCAGACTTTAGGTGGCAAGAGCATCAGGGTTGCCTGGCCACAAGTCTCATACACTAAACCAGGGAACTTCTGGGTGAGAGGCAATACATGATCCCTCAAAGTTCCCCCACAGTGACCAACTTCTGCCCATGATGGCTTTCAGCTGGGTTGTTTTTGGCTTTTCACATCTTTCCCCTATCTCCCCTTCGAAAAATCCTGTAGTTGCTATGGAAATAGTCTCATCAGTATGGGTGGAGCATAGCAGCACTAGCCAAAACTCCCTGTGGATCCCAGTTGACACCAGTGCCTAGAAACTGACAGCACTGGAGATTACCCCAAGTTGCACAGGGAATACCCTAAGCTTAAACCAGCGCTTGGCACTGATGGATGAGTGAGACTCATTTGGGAGTCAGGGGCAGGGACCTGTAATTCACCCAGGGATACACAGGTAAAAATAATAATTGAGACATTCTCACACTGCCTGAGGGATGAGAGGGTTATAAACAGCAAAAAGCTGCAATTTGCCCCAGCAACACTCTCACCTCAAGCAGGAGGTGTTCACAGATAAGGGTACCAGGAACAGAGCTGAGCTTTGTCACTGGCCCTGCCACCAGCTTGATGCACCTCTCCAGGGAAGCTGCTGCTGCCTGCTTTGTACTCCCAGCTCTGACATGAAGCTAATAAGTAAGCAGGGTGTGAACAGCAACCATCAAGTGCTGTGAAGAGGGCTGGAGAGCAGGCCAGGAATCTTTCCCAGGTGGCAAAGATACCAGCACTGCTGGACAATTGCTATGGGCTCCAATGGACCTGCTTCACCCACTGAGCCACTTCTTCCCAGCCGAGAGCTGAGGCTGCAGAACATTCAGACTTTACACTATGAGCCAGTTTGCTAAAAACACTGGCAGTGTCTTTGCAGACGATGAATTATCCTTTGCTATTAGAGCTTGGAGCAAAATCTCCAGCACTGGAGACCAGTTGAGCGGGAAATGCATCTTCTCCATGGGAATGGACGGCAGGCCAGCAGCACTCAGTGCACAGGGAAGTGCTACTGCCTTGCTGGCAGATGTACTGCAGCTGCCATCAACCCTCAATTTAGGGTAAGTGCTAGGGACCATCATCTCCATCACCCCACCCAGCTAGGAAAAAGGGAGGATGTGATGCTCCTGCCAACAGCATGGACACCTCCTGCCTCTGTCCATGTAAGTAGCTGTATTCAACCTCCTGGCATCTGTCTTCTTGTCACCAGCTGCAGCCCATGACAAGTTGACAGTAGGAGGCTTTCCAAGACATAGGATGCAACCCAGACAGTACCAGGGCTGTCCCCAGCCATTCCCAACTGGAGAGTGTATCACAAATTGCAGATCAACCCTGATGCAATCTGGTGCCAAAGCAATGAGTTTCCAAGCTGTGTGGTGGACAGTCACATCTCCAGACCCTTGTCAGCACTCACAGTGGACAACCGCAAGTGAAATTCCTTTCACAGCATCACTACACCCTTAGCAGTGAGCAGGTTACAGATGTTTTCCCAAGCATTTGCCTCCTGGATCAGGAATTTTCCTACACTCAGTGTTGATGCCACCATGCAGATCTCACCAAGCTTTAGCATTCTCCCCCACCAACCCTACAGAAAGCCGCTGGGGCTGCTACACAGCACATCACACCCTCTCCTCCTAGTCCTGCCTGCAATGGGAGGAGCACACAGCCAGCACCAGCATGGCACCATGAGGCACAACTGGGCTGACACGTTACTGGTGCCAGAGTGAATCTGAGCACAGCACCGAGCATTGCTGGACCCTGCCAGGCCTTACAGTTGCATAACCCTATCCAAAGGTCTAAGTTACAATGTGCATCATCAGACTGCAAGGTGCACATCTACTTTGGGAGCACCTTGCCAAGATCCCAAAAGCTTTTTCAAAAGGATGCACTCAGGAGAGAAGGATGGGGCTTGAGCTGTTACTGAGTCATCCAGGCTTGGTCAGAGATGCTGTAAATAATAGAAGCCTGCACTCTGGCAACTGTTCTTTCTCATCCAAATTCAACAAGTTCAAGGGATAATGCAGAAAGTAGCAGCTGAAATGCCTCCCATCCTCACTCTTCTGTCCCATGCCCAGGGAACACACAGTCTCTCTTGCTCCCTGCTGGCAGAAATCTCATTGCACCAACCCAAAACATTTTGCTCCACAGTTTTGAGATGTTATTGAAAGCAGTTGCATGCAAAGCTTCTGCAAAGCAAAGAGACTCTACAAATGCAACAGAGACCACTTGCACCAAGAATAGCAAACCCAAGCTCAAGCCAGGGGAGCAGCCAGCCACCCAAGACATTGTGGCAGTGTCATCTCCATCTCTTGGCGGTATGCCACCACATACCACCATTCCTCATGCAACAACTCCAAAGACTTGGGTGACAGACTATTCAGGCACAGTTCCCGCAGTCTGTTTATCCCCTGTGACCCAGAAGCAACCTTGTTGATGGAGCAGGGACCATCCTGTACCACAGAAAACTAAAATATAGACCAAGCAAAAAACTTATCTCTTATCACACAGCAAAACTTTCAGCATGTCTTAAGATGCAATTCCTTCAACATCCACCTTTTCACTGTCTTTACTCAAACTTGGAGGTCTCCATCAAAACCTCAGCAACACTGATGTTTGGTGAGGCCCAGTCAGCCCTGAGGATGCTGCTACCAGGAAGATTCTGCTACTGGGGCTGCCTCTTGGGGAGGGCACCTGGGTAGCTGTCTGGGAGCACCCCACCTGCACCTCAAAGCATTCCACAGCACTCCGACATACCCAGCAGAGAGCCACCAGCTGTGCCCTTTGCCTGCATAGCAGAACTACGCCTCAGATAAAAACTCCCCACAGCCAACACAGTGAATAAGATTACAACAAATATAAACTAATGATACAGCTGTCAAGACAGATTAGACTGCACAGTGTAAAAAATTGCAGGGCTGTTTAGTCACAACAATATAAGATTAATTTATCAATACAGCTTATGTGGCACTGGAGAGATAGCAAATTGAATAAGTGAATCTTTTCTACACCTTGCTCAAGGAGGGAGTCTCAGACCCAATGGGTGTACAGGTCTGAATATTGGTGAGGATCTGCAGCTGGCATCAACCCACAGGGCTAGTTTCATACAGCTCAGGAGGATCTGCACATTCATCCTAGGTTTAGGGAGCGGGCACACGTGCCACCCACACATGTGGCTCTGCACCCACAGGTTCCTAAAGGTGCCTACCCTTCTGCAGTACCAGGCTGGAGAGGGGTATTGCTAAACCAAGACATTTCTGCTGTAGGCAGGACCTTCCCAGAGCCCTTTCCACGAGCTCCTCTAAGTCCAGCATCACAGGATTTGGAGCCAGTTCTGTTGCCTCACCTTTAAGCTCTGTCCCAGTTACAGCATGTACGTGTGTTGGTGCACATGGTGATCAGAGGCAGCATCCACTGCACTAAGGCACACAAAAACATGCACAGCCACATCCACCCTTTGGGGGCTAAACCCTAGCAGGACCAGGCAAGCTTGCAGTCCTGAGAACATCTGTCAAGAGTTTCCAAAAATCAAGAATCCAGCTCTCAGAAGCTAAGGAAATGCTCCCCTGTTCATCCCACAGATTCTTCCCAAAACCTACAGCAACCCTGGCAGGTCCATATCTTTTCAGATTGCTGATATGTTGCCATTTGTGGGTTAAAAAATGTCCAAGTAAATAAAGAGGTGCAGCAATAATGAGCCAAGGTTTCGATCTGTGAAGGTGAGAGCACAGCAGCATCTGCCAATACGAAGGAAGCACCCGTTTCTATAAATATTGAAATCCGGTAATTATCATCATTAGAACTAGTTGTGATTTAGCCGTAGCTCAATCCCAACAAGTAAGAATGGCATTTATTTGCCACAATTAGGACAGCTAAAAATACCTCCCAAACTTTGCCTGGTTCATCCCCATCCCACCACCCACTCCACTGGCTCAGCCCTGGGCAGGGAAAAATGCAAGAGGGATCACTTGAAGGACCACACAGAGGAGAAGAAACCCTGTGCTCTCGCAGGGAGACCAGGACACCAACATAAGGCCACCCCATCTTCTAGAAGCCCTTCATAGCTCTACTCCATGGCTCTTTCCCCAACTCTGTTTCATCCCAGCTAATTCCTGCCCCATCATGCTGGCTCACAAAGGTAGCTGCTCCCTATGCAAAGCAACATCCCCTCTAGCAAGCTACCTTTTCCATACTGAACGTTTCTTTGCATTTGCATCAAAATGCACAGTTTTGTTTTAAAGGGCAAATGGAAAAGCCTGGCTCAACCAAGTCATCCCACTGGCAGTGGGGGGCAATAGGCCTTGATCCAGAACAGCCATCACCAACAGACACAGATTTTCTCACTTTGTGCGAATGTTGCAGTTATACCAAGAGCCTCCACATGCTCAGCATCCCTTCCAGGATCTAAATGAGTGCTGAAGAACTCCTAGCGATCAGCATGCTGGACAGATACCTTCATGGATGAACTTGCTGGAAGACCTCATCCTTCCCCACTTCTACAGGCAACTCCTCATATAAAATTCTGCGAGTGGCATCAAGCTGCCCTATCCTACCTCTGCAAGGTGACCAGGGAGACACCAACTTCCCAGAAGGTTTTAAATGTGAAGGGACTTGGCCACCCTCCCCTGGGGACACATTTGCACTGCATCTGGCACCAGCAGTTTCCCAGTCTTTTCCCTGATTATAAATAAATGCCTGTGATGTGCAGATAAATATTGCAGAGGGAATCACCTCAAGGCAGCTACAACCACCTCTTGGCTTCCCATCCAAGCCCATGACCCAGGAAAAATCTGCATCTACTGACCCAAATCACCCAGGGCCATCTCATGCTTGCTTCAAGACTTTTCCTGAGAAAACGTGCACAGCTCCCCCAGTCAGGGATGTTCTTTCTGACAGTCACGGTGAATATTCTCCCCCGCTTATTTGATAATATCTGGAAAGGGCCGTGAAATGGGCAGCTTAGGGAGTCTCCGCTGAGTGGGGGCGAAAGCGCTGAGGTGCTCGCTGCCAGATCCCAGCAACAGCCCAAATATTCAGCCTGGCCCCACCTGCTCCTCCCCAAAATGCCTCCAGCCCTGGGACTTTCTCAGCCTCCCTTCGAGGGTAATCCAACCCCTGTGATGCCTTCCCCCTCCCCTCTTTGTTTACTTCTGAACTCTCTCCAGTTTGTCAATATTACTATAATACGGTGCCTCAAAAGGAGATCACAATCCTAGGGGTGTTTTCTTTTGGTGGTTTTCTGTTTTGGTTTTGGTTTTTATTCAGTAAGAATAGCCAGGTCATAGCTCTGCTCCCACAGCTCCCCCACTCCCCAAACACAGCCCATCACTATTAGTTTAGGGCCCTAAGCCAGTTCTCAGTCCATTTGGCAGCGTCATATCCAAGGCAAACTGAACTAATTTTAAGAGTAAGATTTGGTGAGACACTGTATCAAATGCTTTGCTAAATCCAAATATATTAGGATTTCCACATTCTGCTCAGCCACTAATTTTGTGATTCCATCAAAAAAAAAAAGCAATCAGGTTTGTCTGGCAAGATTTATTCTTTCTAAATCCCTGCTGTTATTGCTCATGCTTTCCTTATCCTCTAGTGCTTCACTTTCTTAATACTGCAGGACTGGAAGCGTTTGCTGGAAATTTATTTTTGCTATTTATATGGATTTTGAAAATCTGCCTCTGCTCTCCTCCGCTGCCCCCTGCCTTCACACTGCTGTTAGCATCCTTGTACTCTCACCGTACACATCTTCTCCATCCTCCTGCCAAAGCCAGACCACAGCAGCATCATAAGCCCAGTGTTAACACACAACTCAGACACACAGTACAGAAGAAAAACTAACCAAAAAAAGAGGGATGTTTGGTGGCAGGAGAAAGGTCTAAAGGAAACACCCAGCTGGGTCGAGCTCAGGCAGAGCATCAACAACAGTTAATATTAATGCCTGAACCAGCCACTCCAGACCATCACCACATTTTTCTTTCAAGTCTTCTGGCAATCACACTCTGTGCAGTCAGGCAGAGCTGAGCTGCAAGTGACACGGGTCAGTGCCCTTCCAGAGGACACACATGGTTCATACTGGGTTAGGACCAGGACTACCATAAACTAAACCCTGAACCACTCAGGCAGTTGAGGAGCTCCTCCAGCCTTGGGGCTTGCAGAGCAAGGTCAGGAAAGGCTGCACTCCCCTTCCCTAGGCTGGTACCCCAATTCCACACTCATACCTTGAATATTAGGGCACTCAGAAAGCCACAGCACAAGGCACTCAGATCTCCTGCAGCATCTTCATCCCCAGGGAGCCAAGCAGAACCCTCTAAACCCTGTGTGCCTGCAGCAGCTTTTCAGACAGCCCCATCCCAAAACATTCCCATGGGCGACCCCATCATGACTCCAACTGCACAGCCACTGCTATGTGCTCCACTGACCTCAGTGGGAGCAGGGCAGAGCTGCTCATGCATTTCAGCATAATGCTCACTCCTGCTCATCAGGAGGAAAAACGCAGCTGTGTTGGAGTGTCATCGGTTTCTGCTCATTAAGACTTAGAAAGGCTCAGTAATTTGTACACCAAATAACACCCTGCCTGGGTGCCAGGTGCGTGCACCCTCAGGACACCCCATCAAGCCACAGCAAAGCTGCGGCACTGTCAGCCCGTATCTGGAACGGGCCTTTCCCATGAAGAGAGTGACACCTCCCCTTGCACACCCAGTCACAGTCATGGCACTGAGCTGATGGCCCCATGCTTGGTTTCCTATACTTCCATCAGGTCAGGTCTCTGCCAGACACCTCACCTCAGCACCTGCATGCTATTCCAGCATCATTATAAGAGGAAAAAAAAAACAACAGCATGGTCACCTCAGTAACTCACGGCTTCAAAACAGGACATCAGCATCCAACATAAGCCCAGGTGATGGTTTTCCATCACACAAGGGACCTCAGCTACCAGAGCTTACACAGGGGCATGGTGAAGCTAAGCTATGGCATGACCCCAAGCACTCAAGGGATAAAGGGAGATTTTCTCTTTGCTCTGGCTATTTTTACATCTCAGAAACGTGTCCTGGGGGAGCAGACCTCTCCAGAAGCCCTCTGGAGGGCTGGGATACCAACACCCTCCAGTTTACAGCCAGCTGGCTGCTGCCCAGCTGAAGATGACAGTCCAGCGCTGCTTCCAGCACAAGGATGACCTTCCCCGCAGACAACCAGGCAGAACGTCCTCCACCAGCTCCCACTATCCAGTGAGTCCTGGGGGAGCTGTCAGGAGGGATTAACCCATTTTGGGATGGCTGCCCTCCATCACCACACCCTCCCTCCATTCCCCCAGCCTCACCAGGGCTCAGGATTTACAGCACTGGCAGAGCAAAGGGGTGGGAAGAGGAAAACTAATGGGGACAGAGGAAGGGCTGCATTCAAGCAAGGCAGAGCAAAGCAGAGGGTGATTTACATGGTCAGCAGCAATTCACACAGCAGGTAGCACAGAGGCCAGGATTTACAGGGGCAGGGGAGAAGAGCATTTTATGGGTCTTTATTAGGAAGTGAGCATCTCCTCCTCCTGACCACTGTGACCTGGGGAGGGATACAGGAGCTGATGGATCTGTAAGGAGCCTACCCCTTGCTCTGGAGGTCACAGACAGGCCATCATGGGGAACCATCCCTGCCCCAGAGTGGCTGCATGCTGCAGCTAGTTTCTGCTTGGCCACGGTAGCCCCAGGGTCATTCCAGCATGTCCCTGTCCCACTGCTGCCCCGAGGCAGCGTTCCAAGGCCAGGCTTGGTGGTCAGTGCCTCCAGGGAGGCTACAAACAAACCCTCAGACATCTCCTCCTGGAGCTGGAGGCCGTTCCTTCCTCCTGGCAAGCCCCGCAGTCCCTCCCCTCCAGGGTCTGATCCAGCCCATCTGTTGGCAGAGAGGCAGCATTCTCCCACTGCCAAGACTTTTCATTGCTGCTGGGATGGGGCTGCCAGGCTGGTGACAGGCAGGGGTCATGATCTGCTATCCCTCCATCTCACAGCAGGGGAGGTGAGCCAGCCCCAGAGCCACCATCACAGACACACACAAGTCACCTCACCCAGTCTCCAGTCCCTTCTGGCATCCAGCAGGAGCCGGGGACTAAGGTCACCACCACACATGCAACCCTGAGCACACTGGCTAAGGTAGGTAGGTCCTTTCCCTCTCCCACAGCACCTTCCCCCAATTCCTGAACTGCAGCGGAGCTGGGGGAGGAGGTTACACATTACTCAAGCACACGGTGCAAATACAATGGGTGGCAGCATGTTTGGGTCTCCAATTGTCACAAACCTCCCTGCCCGGGCTCCTACTAGCAGCATCCCTGAGCTGGCAGATGCCAGGCTGGGCACAGAGACACATGGCTACACACACTGCCAGGGGTCAACCTGAAGAGTTGCACATAAAGGAAGAAAAGTAAAGAAATATATAGCAAAAGTTGTCCCAGCACAGGAACTCTACCACATTGTGACATCCTCCTTTTGGAGCACACTGTGACTGGCCTCTACCATCCCAGTCAGAGACTTAACGTTCAGGAGCAAACCAGGACACCCTGCTGCACCCAGATCTTCCCTGCCACTGCTTCGTGTCAGTGGTACAAGCTGAAGGCCGCCCATCCAGAAGTGAGGTTTGCAGCACATCATGGCCTGGCAACCAAAACTTCAGCCATGCCAGCATGAGGGTGTCCAGAGGAGACACATCAACCCACACCTTGCATGCTCCTACTTACTCCCCAAATAGGCACCAGGTCTGGCTTGCAAAACTGAAAGGGGAGAGGTTGGTCCTAGAAGAGCCAAGGAAAGAGGAAATTCACTCAGACATTTAATCTCAGCCTCTTTCTTCAGGCATTCCTCTATTTTGCAACAGATAGAGGAGGCCACGTGCTAAACAAGTGCAATCCCTACAGGGGACATCTAGTTTCTTGAAGCACTGGGCTGGTCAGCACAGCTGTGCAACAGGACCAGCACCACTAGCAAAGAGAGGGAATGAGGGGAACAAACAGGTTGAAGCATTGACCAGAAATACCCATAAAAGCACTGAGCACTGCCCAGCCCTTGCATGGCACAAACAAGATGAAAATGAAGTTGTGAGCAGCCTACACAAGGTAAGAGAACAAGTTTCTCTCTCTCACCCTGGAGAGATGCAGCTTTGCAGCACAGGCAGGTTACAAGTCACACCAAGCAATATCCCTTTGTGTAGGAACCCAGATAACATTCCGTTGCTCACAGGTGAGGACTCAGTCCCAGCACAGCCTAGCTGAACCCACAACTCCTCAGCAAAGACACACGGGCAGCACCAGGGTAGCATCCCAAGCAATCTGGTTCTCTTATCCACGTAAAACTTCCAGAGCGCACAATAGCAGCACCCAAGTCACATCTTTACCAGAACCACAGACAGCAGCAACACCACTGCCCCCCTCCTGCTCCCTCAAAGTTTGACTAAAGCTCAGGAGTATCTTTGCTTTTATAAATCTCTGCCTTTTAATGATGGCTTCAAGGCTCAGAGAAAAAAAGGCCCATTAAACTCACTGAATAAGTTAATGGGGCAGAGAGAATCCATTTCAAAGCCACCCCAGGCTATTTTCCTCTGGAGCTAAAGCCTGAATAAGCAAAAAGGAAAAATTAAAACTGTACAGTGCTTTGCCAATAAATAACCCCCAGTGTAATCCACTACCAGGCAGGTCTCCATTTGCAGAGATAATGGGATGCAGATCAGCTGCAAACCACCTTCCCTTGCCGGGACCACCACCTTTTGATTGCAATTAGCTGTGCCGAGGCAGAAGCCTCCATCTCCTGCCTGTCCCCTTCCACCTGCCTGGACAGAATGACATATCCTGCAGGGAAGGGCCAAAATCCAGTAGGTGGTTCAGCAATTCCCCAACATCAATGCTCAAAGCATATACCCCTGCTTCTCTGCCTCATTTTTCCCCAGTCCTCCTGCCTCTTTATCCCTGTCTTCTCCCCCTCCTTAACCAGCAGGGCTGTGGGTTCATCCCTCTCCCACCAACCAGAGCCCATACACAGCTGCTCCTCCCCAAACACTTAAAAAACAAGTGCCTGTCCCAGAGAGGGGAAAAAAAATAAAAATCCCTGCTTGTAAATGTTGATCCCACTAGACACAGTTTGTTTACTATTTAATATTTAAAGATGCTAATTAAGTCTCTGAATAAATACATCTATGTTACCAGTGCCTTTTGGAAGGCAGGGATCCTTCCCTCGGGGCCAGGGCAACCCACACGGCGCTGGGTGCTGGGCAGTCTGTCTGGACTGGGAACAAGCCTAGGGCAAAGCCTAAGGATCCCCACCACCATCCCTCCTGGAAGGGAGAGTTTATCTGCAACACTAAACAACAATAGCATGGCTCAGACTGGGAGCACCAGGCACTTCAGCCATCAAGTCCTGGGGGAGAGCACAAGCAAGAGCAAGGCACAGAGAGGATGATTTACAGGAAGGGTTTGGGCATCAAGAGGTGCCTCTTGGCCCTGAAATGGGATCTCACCTTCAGCCAAGGGCTTGTGCTCCCAAGGACCAGAGGATCAACCCACAAAATGCTGCGGGGACACAGCAACAGACACCAACACACAGCCCACCACCATACAGGCAGCCAGGGCTGCTCCAGCAACCCACATCCCTCCTTTCTGCCCAGAGCCAGGACAGGCAACCCACACAGCTTCCTACCTGAGAGCACCCCGTTCCAGCTCATCTTCTCAAAACCACCACTGCAGCACCTTGCAAGGAACAGCAAATGCTGCCTCCCTCACACAAACTCCAACGCCCACAGCTCAGCTCTCCCACCTGATACCTCTTCAGCCTCATTAGGCTCTGCCTCTCCCAAATCTGTTCCAGCTGTATCGAGCAACTTACTGTTAACCCCTGGTGTGCCAGCCCTGCAGAACTCTCTGTTGTAGAGGCCCCCTCTCTGCCCAAACAGCATCCCTTCACCACATGGTTGTCCTGCATGCAGTCCTTGGACGCAGGTTTTGCACCCTTCAGCATCTGCCCCAACCTGAAATGAGTGGCACAGTACTCGCCAAGAGAGCTGCTCTAACCCTGATCCAGCTCTGTGCTGTTCTGCCCTGTCCCCTGCAGAGCCTGGGGCAGCCTGTGAGATGGTTGGCAGTACAGATGTGTTCAGAGCTCATGTGAGGCTCAAAGTAAGAAACAGTCCCCAGTAACATTCAGCTTTTCTGAACTGGCACAGAGAGTGTCCCAGGAGGAAGGGATGCTCTTGGCGGACTGGGGAGCTGGGAACATGCAGCATCCTTGACCCTGCATCTGGATGTTTCCAAGTACTGAACTTTGCTTCCTCCAGAGGCTGCTGAGCAGTGGCCACAAAGTGATCTGGTGGCTTTCACCTTACTTTTCCTGGGATATATTTTGGCTGGGAGAGCACAGGCAAGGCAGGAAACTGACAAAGCCAGGACCCACATCACTGCCCCAGGAATACCCAGATGCATCCTGGAGGCAAGAGTTTTGGTGGACAAGAGAAATTTTTCCAGCCACACAAATCACAGAGCTCCCCAAAGGCAATCCCATTTGTGCTGGGATGGATATGAGGGATGCCCAAGCTGACCTTGTCTGCCTAGGCCAGAAGCAGACAGGAAGAGGGCAGGCAGCCCAAGGGAGCATTTGCACAGCTGGATCACAGGCTGGAAAGCCAGGACTCCTTGTTCCCAGCCCAGGTCACTGCACAGCATTTCCATGCAGAGCATGGGATGGGGGATGAGGCCAGAGCTGTTCCAGAAACAGAAGGAAAGTCAGCAGCTGCAGGCACCCAAGCTCTCCCCCACGTGACTTTATGTCCCGGCAGGGTCAGGAGAGCCTGGCATCACTGTGGCTCAGCTGAGCACTCATGTTCCTAATTTATCCTGGCAAAACCCTGAGCATGCATGGTCCTCAGCAGCACTCAGATTACCAGCATCTGTTTGAGCCTTTCCACATTAACATTTCTTAGTGGGAATCTCCTGGTGAAAGCTAGTTAAGGGACAGCCTTGCACGACCCAAGAGGATGGGGGCTTCACCATGCTAACATCTGCTCCTGCGCACTTCTCAGTCCCCCAGGGACAGTGCAGGGACCCAGCAAAGCCACCAGTGCCCTGTCCCCTTCCCAGCACAATTGGGCCCATCATGGAGCTGTAGGAGAGCTGCAGGGAAGAGGCTGCATGGGAAATAACACTTGCGCTCAGCATCTCCCTAAATCATTCCCTGAGATCCCAAGACCACTTAGTTGCCACTGTAACAAGCACCACAGTCAAGAATAAGCACCCTGAGTCACCCATCTGTGCTGTCACACCATCACACTCCCTTGGGAACCCTTCTTGACCTCTCTGCTCCACCTCTGGGACTTTTGTTTTCAATTAAAAAGGCAACTTTCCTTCTGTTTGGGCAAACCAAAGCTGGAAGAAGGGGAAAGTGGGGGTGAGGCCACATGCTGGAGGTGAAGCAACCTTTGGCCCAGCTGCAAGAGAGGATGAGATACCACAGAAGCTGCACATGGAGGATGCTACAGCATCAAGACCAGCTTCCTGCCACCACTCACCCTTGCTCTATCTCACACCAGGCTCTTCTGAGCCTTCCTCCCACCGGGGAAAGACATGTGGCCTCTTTAGCCCTCCAACCTCCATCTAACCTGTGCAGTAGCGGGTTAATCAGAGGAGCAAAAAGCATTGCACCTACTCTGGGCAACTCCAGAGACAGCTCTCAGCCTGTGCTCTCTTGCCTCTATCTCCAGAATTTCTCCACAGACCAGGCACCTCTTGCCCAGAAACACCTCACTGCACCCACTTTAGTTGGGTCAATGACTTCCAAAAAGCTGCAAATGCCCTCAATTCAAAGACAGGCTGGGGCTGTATGATTTGCAGCACTGGTTTAAGGGCTATAGATATGTGGGGGTGCACTGGCCACATCCTCCTGCAGCAGCATCACAAAGCCATGACCCAGCAACCCACTCAGATCCCAGGGGACCATCTAACACTGACAGGGACTGGGATGCCGAGATAGGGAACAGGTGAGAACCCAAGAGGGGTTCAGCAGCATGGGCACCCACAGAGCAAAGGCCTTTCACTGTGACAGCAAACAAGCGGTGACCCGACCCGCGAGCCCTCGCAGCCCCCAGCGCTCCCGCACTATGCGCAGCTCCGATGCAGCTCCATCCCGGCCATGCCCGTTGATCCCGCGCATCCCGCATCCCGGAGCCGGGCTGTCTGGCGTTGCCGCTTGCCCTCTAGCGGCACAAGCACCTTTAGATGGGAATAGAGAAGCGGATGAGCCAGGATGCGCTGAGCAGAGGGAGCCGGGGCTGAGCCGGGCTCCGGCCGCCCAAGCGGGGCGCAGAGAGGAGGCTCGGCCGGGCGCTCCGGCACATCCACGGGGCTGGGGCGCTCCGGCGCATTCACGGGGCTGCTCCTTTGCCAGCGCTCCCGCACGAACAGCCTCAGTCCTGAGCATCTCCTTGTTGGTGGATAACGGGGGCAGCCTGGTGTAGCTACGGTCCTGGTGCTGTGTGCGTAGCCCTCGTGGGCCTGAAGCATGGGGAAAGGTGAGCAGGCTGTTCATCTCCATACGAGGGGCACAAAGTGCTGTGATATCCAACCGTAACACAAACTGCAGCCTCTGAGCAAGAAACTCACCCCACAGCACCTCCTTGATGACAGTTTTGCTGTGCACCTCTTGGTGCAGAGGGAAGAGTGAGAGAATTTGGGGGAGACCAGAGCCCACAGGCTGCCGTCAAACATACCTGCTTAGGAGGCACCTACACAACCTGTTGAAACTCCCACTGCAGAAAACACAAAACTACTGCTATTGCACAGGGCCTGGTAAATAACACACTGAGTTACAAACCCTACTAGTATTTACTTTTGGAAGCCTGGAAGACTTAGTGGTTGGTTCACCCCCCACTTGACTGCAGTCCCCTCTAAATGGGATGCACCAAATACAGCCGTAAACTCACGAACAGCACCAAGCAGGGGCACTCCATTGATCATGACAAGTCAGGGTGCCAGAGTAGCACTGAGAAGCAATCCCCAGCACAATCCACCTGCGGGGCTCTCCGAGGGTGACCCCATGGGATATCTTATGGACTATTCAGGGGGTCCACTGAAGGAGTCCAGCAATACTGGATGCATGGGTGGTCACACTTTGGGAGACCTCAAGCAGTTTCATGCCAAAGCACAGGAAAGTATCATTTTCACAGGGGTGAATTGATTGGGTAGAGCAGACCCAGAGAGCTTTCCCTAACGGAGCCCCACAAAAGCCACTAGCCAGAGACAACACATCTCCAGGCCTCCAAGGGCAGATCCTTCCTCAGTCTTTTCTTCTTCTTCCCATTAAACATCTGTCCTAGTCCTGCACATCTCCATCTCACTTCCCCAATCCCAAGGAGACAAGCCAATAGGCAGAGCTGACTTAGACCTCCCCAAACACTGCAGGACATGAGGGCTAGGGAGATGCCACAAGCATCCTGAAACCATCTGGGTCACCAGCTGCTCCTGTCTGGGTAGCAGTTCAGGGCCCATGTTTGGTTCAGAAAAAGTCTGAGAAGTCCTGGCAGCCACCAACATTGTCTCCTTCCTGAAGAAATACCTGACACCACCTGTGCCAGGAAAATGCCTCTCTCCAGGACTGGTCATCAGAGAGAAAGACCGTAAGAGCAGGGCAAGGAGCCAACAGCCAGCTCATGGGAAAGGGGGGGAGGATAGAGAAGTTACAGTGCTCCTGATTTAAACCGCCTCTAGAGCATCAAGACCACATATCTCAGCCTACCTCTTTGTCCCAAACATCTCTGCACTTTCTTCTATTCTCACAGCCTCGTGCTGCACCCACCTCCCCCATCCTAATATCCTTCAGGACAGCTTATCTGCATGAACAAGAGCCCAGGAAATCCAATCGGTATTGAATTAGAGACCTTTTGAATGGTGTCAGCAGCAGCCAAATCTTCTGGGACCAGGAGATAGGAGGCTTTGGGAATGCAGAGCCCTTCACCTCTGGAGAGGAGTAGTACACAAGGGACACTGGACACACTGGCTGATTCACAAAGAGGTGAAAAGTTTGTGTGCACTGTCTGAAGCAGAGCAGTCACTAACTTCACAAGAGGCCTTTTCCCAGCTGTTTAGGTCACCAAAGCAAGTTCTGCTCACTCCAGGCCTTCCAGGAAAATGCCTGGCCCTTCTTTCTGCACTCTATCCCAAATGCAGGCATGTAGGAGCATTACCAATGCCTCGGCTCTCCCTGCACTGGCAATGAAGGGGTGCTGCTGCTCTGAGCACCCCCTCTCTCTCCCCCACTCCACATGCTCCCAGCTCCCGCGCAGCAAGTGGGGGGTGCACTGCCGCTCACCCCCCACAGCACCCAGCTCTGACGTGGCTCTCCCACCCCCGGCCAGGCCCACGGCATGGAGCGGATGCTGCTGTGGGCTGGTGGGACAGCCAAATAGGAAAGAATGAGGATGCTCTTCTTGTCCATGGAAGGGGGCAAGATGCTTCCTCTTGGCCCTGCAGGATCCCAAAAATCCTGCACCGCACAGCGCTCCACAATAAGCCACCTCCCCTTGGGTTGCTCTGAATTCATCTCACCTTGCTGAAAGCAGCTACAAACTGCAAGGATATACACCCTGAAAATCCACCCACTGAGGCTATTTTACCATAAGAATCCCCATTCTCACATGGTGGGGCTGGGTAAGGAGCAACGTTTTATATACCAGGGACATCTCCCTACCTTGAGGAAGCCCAGGGGTGACAAACGCAGGCCATCATCGCCTGCCTAGCAGCATCTCTGCAGTGCCATAGCAACAGCTGAGAAGTAGGGAGGCCCAGATGGCAAACTCCTCCGTCTGTCCTTCCCCACGCACGGTGCCGGCGCACGCAGGAGCTGCCCACGCTGCCAGAAGGGTAACTCCCCGGCCCAGCCCACCCCTGGCACGTGGCGCCCACCGTCACCCCGACATGCGGCAGCACAGGCGAGCCCGGCTTCCCCATGTGCCAGCCAGCCCCTTACAGTGCCATGGTTGGGGACCCCGAGTGACAAACACCCTAGCGGCTCAATACACAGGGGTGGAAGGGGCTCTGTGCTGCAGGATCCCCAGGATTAATGTTCTCCCTGTGCATCTAGTCTTTTTTAGGGAAGTCTTGCAATGAATGCAGCCCCACATCACAAGGGTGAGGATGGATTGGGGGAAGCTTGAGCATTTTCATAAGTCACACCTGGCTGGGGACACAGCAAAAGCCACCCAGCTACACCAGGAAAAGCGATGGCATACCCCAGCTCTATGGCATCCTCTCCCACAATCAAGAGGGGGAAATATAGATCACACTTCTAAACTGGAGCCATCTCAGCCAGGTCCAAGTTGGCCTCCCAGCTAGACAGGACCACTGGCAGCTCTCACAGGGATCTGTGTGCAGAGTTGCATCTTCAAGGACGCAATCCAAAATCGGGTAAGATTCTGGGCATGCTGGGAAAGGACAGAGGGAAATCAGCCAACCCAACCTCCCACTCTATCTCAGGGTAGGAACCATCTGCCCTTTCCCTGTTTGACCATTAACCTGCCACTGCCTGGATTTGCACAAAGGTTGAGTGTCACCATACTCTCCAGCCCATCCAGGGCACATGCTCCACTTTTACCAAAAGGAGGATGGGTGGGAAGGTAGAACCACCAGTGACTGAAGCAATGGCCATTTATTTGAGGGGTGCAATGGAAGGCTTGATGGTGAGATGTCACACTGCGGGTACCCACAGGGCTGGCCTGCCCCACCAGCCTCCTTGGGCAGCACTACTGGCTGGATGCCTCCTGTGCCTCTTCTGTCATCCTTGCCTCAGGGGTCTCATCAGCTGCTGAGAAGAGATATAACCCTGATGGCTTAGCCCCACATGCTGGGTTGGAGTGGCGAGGTCTTGCTCTGGCTCAAGTGGGTAAGATGGACAAGCCCTTCAAGATGGTTCATACTGTTTTCTTCATTCAGCTCTCCGAACGGGCACTGGCAGTCTTTCATCAACAACACCCAAGCCCAGATTTCAAAGCTGAGCTGTCTTTTGGACATGAATAAGGCTCTGCTTGGTCCCAGGGTTGTTTCACCACCCTACACTCCATCTGCTTTTTCACCAGCAAAAAGATGAGGCAGAAACCACCACCTTCCCCAGGGTCCATGTGGCATCGCAACACCAGCCACAGGGACAGGGCTAAGCCTCCCCTACTCACCCTCCAGCCTAGGGGGAGAAGATGCTTTTGCCCACCGGCTGCCCACAAATGAGACAAGCTGCCTAATGAGGCCAAGCCCCCAGTGAGCTTGGCAAGCAGGGGGAAACACCGTTCAGTGCCCAGCTCAATCAGACTTGTATGCAGGGAGTGATTCAGTGATGACCGGGCTGGGCTTCGAGGCACCCTCACCCCAGCACCCATGATATCAGGGCTGTCAAGGAGAGGCCTGACATCAGCCTGGAAGGGTGCAGGACCTGATGCCTCCCAGACAAGAGCATGAACATGGTTCAACCCTGGATCCCAGCAGTGACTTCTTTGCTGGAAAGCATCCCCACCACACAAACCATCCATCTGCTCTCATAAGCATTCCCTAAAAACCATTGCTGCCTTCCCAGTAAGCACAGACCCTTGGGGAAAGTTTTCACTTGGGTTCAGCCTCAACCTCCCATGGCATTTTAGGGTTCACCCCAGTCCTGTGCCTCAGCCCTCCCAAAGCCCGAGGAGGGAGGTGTGGGGCCAGAAGCAATGCGAGGTGTGAGTCAACGTGCTTTGCTCAGTGTGGAGCAGAGATGCATACAAATTCCAGCAAAACTGGCACCTTCTTCTCCTTCCACAACTTAAGAGCAGCTTCTATCTAAAAAAATACACAAGATCTGTTTCTGGAGTTGTCCATTTTGGGGGGGGAAGGGGGGGAGTTGTCTCTCTCGTTTTTATGGACTGCTTATCAGCATTTTTCAATTTCAAAGCAGTAAAGATATTTTCTGTGCACAAAGGACTCATGTAATACTACCTCTCAAAGCAGTTCAGATGAGTCTGTACATCCGACAATTCACACTTACGCTGGTGGCTTCCAAACCCTTCCCAGCCTTTCCTGCTGCTCCCCAGCCCCCAAAGGGTTAAAACTAAACCACAACAAACAGCGAGCACAGGGAAAAAACACGAGTTTCTCCGACTTCCCCAGCATCACCCTCATCCCTCCAGCATCGCAGAGAAAACACTCCAGGCACCACGACGCAGGATAAATATGGGGCAATTGGAAGGGGAGAATTGCATTACTTTCCCCATTCCTACTGGGTTTGCAGAGGTTTCCTGGCAAGGGGAAGGCAGCGATGGGTGTTCAGGGTCAGTGGTACCTGCTGAAAACCTGCCTGGACATCACATAAAGCTGTAAGCAAGCAGAGAAAGCAGCTCCCGTCATCTTTACCTAGCAAAGGTGATGAGCAGAGCTGTGAAAGAGGCACTGCAATTACTCCATGGCTCTGCTGCAATTGCACTGTGACCAAATAAAACAGCCTCAGGAAGAGACCCAAAGCCCTCTCCCTCCATGCAACCATGCCATCGAGGTGGGAAAAAATAAATAAATAACCCTCCATTACTCATTCCAAACCTTGCTGCATTTAACTGCCAGAATAAAGGATTCCACCTCTTCTCTGCTCAACTCCCACTGGCAACTTGCTCTGGGGGCTACATTTCCCTAAATGCTCACATTTCAATTAGCATTAGAATAATGAAATGGCTCAGAGTTCATCTCACCCAAAAATGTACTGGAAAATAAAGAGCAGAGATTGGAAGCGATGAGGAATTTTTTTTTTTCACACACACACAGCATGATGGATTCAGGAGAAGGAAATATATTCCTTTCTTGACTCCACGCTGATGAGATTAACATGGGCTTTGCTAACTGCCTCTCCAAACAAGGATAATGCAACTTCAAGTTGATTTTCCAGATAAACAAGCATGCAAACAAACGCAAAGTGCTCAACTAAAAATATCTCCCTGCTCCGATGCTTCTCCCCACCACCACCACCCCGGGCCGAAAAACGCACAAATCCTATTGCAGCACCACGACAAGTTGCAAAATTATAACAATGCGAGTTAAATAAGCTACTTAAGGGACATCTCACTGTCCTATTTTTTTCCCTCCCCTTAAAAAGGCGAAACCGCAGATCCCCAGATACACTTAGGGAAGGGAGCATTTTCTGATATGGGGATGTAAAAAATAATGACGTTCTAACCAGACTCAAAGTCTTGAGAATGACAAAGCAGCTCAGAACTTGCTTTTCTTGCCCAATTTGGGTACATATTTGGCGATGTGTGGCTGTAGCGTCCCCCTCCCCTTGCAGAAGCAAACAGTTAAAGGAAGCAGCAGCTTTAGCATCTTTGCCTGCTGCTCTCTCTCCTGCTAAGGAATCAGATCTCATTTACTTTATTCCTTTTAAGCTGTGGACAAACTGTTGCTGGGCTTTTTATGGTTTTTTGGGGGGATGGAATAAGGGAAAAGCCGGATCTGCGTCCTCTGCCCGGGGAGCCGGACTGAGCCCAAGCAGCGCACCGATGTCGGGGGCACCTGAGCCCCGCACGGGCGACCCAGCCCGCACCCTGCCGCGGGAGAGGGAGCCCGGGGGGACCCCCACTTACATGGAAGTGATGTTCCTTGAGATGTCCGTGATATTGATGCTCGTGTTGCCATTGCTGCTGCCTGAATCCTGCCCTTCCAAGAGAGGGAAGAGGTTCCCATCATCCGGCTTCTTGCAATTGATGTCTGTCTTGCTGCAAAGACAATTAGCAGGGCAAGCCAGCACCGAAAGCAGATAGTCTCCCCAAATGCTCCAGAGCAAAAATACCCTCCAGAAAGTGCACTTGGTAGGGCAAAGAGAGACATCCATCTCCGATTGCTGCTTCTAAAAAAGAGGAGGAGGAGGAAAGGGGGGATGGAGGGAGGGGAAGGGGGGGAAAGGGGGAAGGAAACAAAGACAGAGGGAGGGAAAANCAGACAGAGGGAGAGGAGGGGGCGATGTCCCCTTCCCATCGCTTCCCTCTCCCGGCTTGGCCAGCCCTGCTGCGGCGGGCACAAAAAGCAGAGGAGGAGGAGGAGGAAGAGGAGGAGGAAGGCTTGCAAAGAGAACCGGGCTCCGCAATAAAAAGGATTCCCCACCCCCCCTCCCTCTCCGCTAAAGTCAATGTAGGAGGAAGGGGGAAGAGAGGGGAAAAACCCACCCCAGCACTGCTGGAGCCCAGCTAAGCCACGGCAGCAGAAGAAAAGTTGAAGCTGGGGTTAAATTTGTGTTGGGAGAGAGCAGAGGGGCTCTGGCTCGGTTCCTGCTTTCTCAAGCTCTTTTGGAGGACGATGCTGCCTTTCGCTTGATTATTGGGTGGTTCACCCCCCCCAGCCCGGACATAAGGGTGGAGAGGAAAGAGAGATTAAACTGAACTGGAAGAGAATAAAAACCAGTGTGGATTACAGTAATTTAAATATTTTTCTTTTTCTTTTTTTTTTCCTCTTTAGAGGATCCTAGCGAGAGACAGATCACACGGCTGGGTGGGAAGAAAAGCGACTGGAGAGCACCCAGGAAGGACTTTCTAGAAAAGACGCACCCCCCACACCCTAAAAAATGCATCGGGGACCCAGCCGGGAAGCGCAGGCAGGAGCACCAAGGGTCGGGCTCCCGTCCTCTCTCCCCTGGCTTGCCCCTTCTCTCCTGCAGCAGATTCTGCAATCAGACATGCAAAAAAAAAAAAAAAAATCCTGAAAGAGGAAGACTGAAGTGTTGAAAAGGCTGAGCTCAGAGCGCCGAAATGGCATCAGGAGAGCAGTGAGTGCGAGCTGAACAGCAGAGCGAATTAAGATGCATGGTGCATTTTTGGCAAGCACAAACCCAAGCAGATCAGAGCTCTGCTTAATTTGCTCTGCTTTTCCACAGCGCTTTTCTGCATGCCTTTTTTTTTTTTTCTCCCCAATAGTTTCACGTCTCTGCTCCTCTGCACAGAGACACAGCGATAAAGGGATGGTGCTGCAGGCAGGAGCACGGGTGAAGGGAGGAATTACAGGTGTAGAACTCCAAATATTTCAAGGGTCTACTTCTGCCAGGCACAGGGCTTTGCAGAGGGAGGAGAGACAGCACCAACTGAGCCAACCGCTCCAGGCTCTGCTAGGCACCCCGAATTAGCCTAGTCCAGAAGTGGCAACAGGACTCAGCGGGGAGGGCAGGTAAGGGGGGGGGGGG